>OZ030021.1:46550000-47025000 GCA_964023405.1 Apodemus agrarius | reverse complement strand
GCAGTTCACACTAGCCAGGACCTGCTCCTCAGAGGCCTAAATATAAAGAAGGCTGAGTCTGCGTTTTCTGGAGTACAGTATGCGTCCGTCCATCTAACCTACTTCCAATCACAAGTAGCACATGCTTCCAATGCTCGTGATCCAGGCAGGATTGAGCCCTAACAAACACCATAAGGCCTTGACACATCCTCCCTCTCAGAGGCCATCAACAGAACACATCAAGCCTCAGAACCAAGTGGTGAGCAGAAGGCCCCTCAACTAAAGGAATTCCATCTCTCCGCTATCTGTGGCTTGATTGTTGGATCTCCTCAAACACACAGAAACATACCATCGTGATTTTAACCTATTAAGTGTTACAGGAGAGAAACCCCAGCAGCAGGATTAATTTAAGGTCACGGAACAGGAGGGGGTGAGCCATCGTCACTTGGACACGTTCCAAAGTGGTTAATTACATTTTATCTGCCTGAATTATCTTGTTACTTTAATCAGATATGGTAATAATCATCGTTTCTTCTCTCAGCTCACTTCAGGATGGCTGATTCAATTACTGCCACTTCTGTATTACTAATTGAGGGTTTGGGAAAGAAGCCATTTCTCCTCTTTCAAGCCATCTTGGTAAGAATCTAGATGAAAAAGCTGGAAGTCGGGAAGCACGGGAACAGGAGACAGCTGAGAGTTTCGGAGATGCTTGCTTCCCGAAGGGTGCTGCCTGGGGTTCCTGCACTCAGAGGCTTCCCTTTGTGCAGTTTTCAGGACTTTAATCTTCTCTCCTTCTGTCTTATGCACGGTGTTCCTAAAGTCACAGTTTCTGCTGTAAAACAGGAGTGGCGCTGTCTGAAAGTGGCTGTTCAGAGATCAGCGGGCACGCAGCTAGCAGCAGCACCTGACAGAGCTCCAAGGTGAAGGTATACACACAGAGCAAAAGGTCTCATTAAAATGCTGATTTTGACACTGTAGAGCTGGCCAAGCCCAAGAGCACATCTCCCATAGGTCACACTGGGAAGCTAGGCTCCAGTTCCTGGCCCTAAACTTCAGGGTATAGGTGATTTTCACTGTAATAAAGAGACTACCATAAGCCCATTCAAACCCTGCTACCAAGACCAGGTCCTTGGAAATAGTTTCATTTCATTTTTTGAAAATATATGTACCTTCACAATTTTTACATATATGAATGCATTGAGAGAGGAGAGAGAGAGAGAGAGAGAGAGAGAGAGAGAGAGAGAGAGAGAGAGAGAGAGAGAGAGAGAGAGAGAGAGAGAGAGAGAGAGAGAGAGAGAATAAATTAGTTTTGCAATTTGCTTTGTGGATTCTAGGGATTGAATCTGGGTCTTCAGGCTTGGCAGCAAGTGTCTTTACTCACTAAGCCATCTCAAAGATGCTTGCTTTCCTCATTTGATCATTTTTATTGATCTTGCTACACCTTTTTATTTTAATCAAAACACTTTTTTAAACTACCCTTTCTAGGAATCATTGGCTTAAAAGAAAATATTTATCAACAAGGTTGTAGCTGTGACCTTTCATTCTAGTAGCTTATTGGAAAACCATATCTCCGTGACTCCCACTGTCTTCCCCTCTTGGTGATTATTTCTACACCAGACTCAACACGGTAGAGATTACCATGGCCTGTCTCTCTTGTGCATGCCCACATACATACTGGGCTGTCTTATTCACTACCAAAAGGCAGGGTCACGATTCAGTAACCATCTACGATGGCACACGCACGGTCCCAGACAGTGGGAATTATCCCTGGTGAGCAAGACAGGGCAATGGTGTGTTGACAGCTTTGCTCAAGTGTGGGTGTGGAATCAAATCGAATCAAATGGGTGATGGCTGGATTAGCCCACCTTCCTTTCGGTCATCCACTTATAGCAACTTCCAGTCTCATCATGCTGAGCACCCCAGTGCTAAATTCCCAGCCCTCCTAAGCACGTGCTTCTGCCTGATTCCCTAAGCTCAAGACTATCAAGCCACACTAACCCAGGAACTCCCTTCTATTTGTCTGCATCGGCAGTGGTGCACATTGCAAGCTCTACGTTTTGGTGGAGCGGCTTCACATCACAGCCAATACATTTTCAAAGACCCAGAGGTTAGTACCTCCCAACTTCTCACAAGTTTAACTGCTCCTCCCACCTAAAGCCACCAACCACTAAGAAGTTTAACTGCCAGTTGGTCCCTTTGTTGGTACGATATTCAAACACACACACACACACACACACACACACACACATTCCTGCATTCTAGACTTATCTGTATTATTTTAACAAATACTGCACACTTTCATACTGAAATGTTTTAGGGAAGGTGCTATAACAGCAATAAAAGGAAATTAGTAAGTGCCTTTTCTATATGACTGCTATCATCATAGATTCATACAACTTTCTATTACCTATTTTTTCTACAGCATAAAGTTTTATGATACATAACCTCCTTTATTGATAGAGTAATCGTGTTTTTGTTAACCTGGTTCTCTGCTGCCTACAGAGATGGCAGCAAGCTCTGGGTCCATGTAATGTAGGAGGAAGACACCTGCACATCCCTAGCCTCTTACCATTGCTGGTCCAAACTATGTGCCTCTATCAAAAGACTATAACCTAGTAGAATGTGCACTCTGCTATTTGTTAATCGTGGTGTTGAAGATGGCCCAACATCACCACCAAGAACTGGATCAACCGTGCTACAGCCAGTACAAATGCAGTCTGGGTACCAAACCATTCTCTCAGTTAAACCTTTGCATGGACCAGCACAGGGCAGGTTTGGGCTGCTTTTCTGCTTCAGAGGGAACTAGAGGATCCCTAAGGATGCTTTGTTGTGTGTTTTGCCTATTTCCTACGTGAATTGCTGACTTGTGGATACTCCATCATCTGACTTCATATAATCTACCTGATGTTTACCTTTTTCAATGTCCCAGTGACAGTTTTGAGTCCAGTTCTGGGTAATCTGCAAGACACTGACTTCAAGCTATCTTCCATCTGGAGAAGCCAGCCCTGCTCTCACCATCAACACACACACACACACACACACACACACACACACACACACACACTGCTATCCACTCACATCTTCCAGAGCACCTCAGGGGGTACTGCCTAACACGTGGCCTTCAGTGTTCATCCAAACATCAGGCCTAAGTTTTTTTTTTAATGTGTTTTAGATTCAACAGAAGGCAAGCACTTCTTGAATTGCTGCCCTGGTTCACATGAACCTTGCTCTTTTTGAAACGAGGTCTTGTTACGTTTCCACGTCCGACTTCAAACTGGTTCTGTAGTGATGGAAGGCCTTGCGTGAGTTCATGACCCCTCTCCCTCACCCCTGAGTAGCTGGGATTACAAAGCTGTGACAAACCAGGCCAAGCTACCCGTGTCACAACTGTGTTAATCCCATGTAGTTCAATGTTTTACTATAGTAGGCTACCCCATGGTCCTTCCTGCTGCTTACTCAGCATTCCCAAGCACAGGTCCAGCTCCTCAATTCACCGCATTTGGGAAAGGGCTTACAGCCTTCCACCCAAACTCTGGTTGAGTTACTATTCCACCTTCTTATAACTGTACCCATGTTAGAATCAAAAGTTTCTCCCGCAAAATATGCATTCCACGATGTGTAGGATGAGTCAATTTATTGAGCTGATTTTTCACAGGAAAGTTATTTGAGAATGTCTTCTCAAACTCTGATCCTTTGCATCAGGCCTGTGGTGACAATGGAAAAGACTGAGCTGGCCACTTTTGGGACAGTTACCTTTCCCAGTGGCTGCATACATTGGGGTCTTCCAGGTTCAGCGAGGATGCTGCCCTCATCCAGTGGCACAGCAGTGAGCAGATGAGGCCCAGGCATGAGCTTGAAGAAATAGCCATTTTCTTTAAAGAACAATCTGCAGGAAGGAAAACAACAAAGTAGCATTAAAATCACCAGACAGAATTCTTTCCAGTAGACCAAGAGGACTTGCTAGTTGCTGCTAGGGTTCACACACACACACACACACACACACACACACTGAAACAGCTGGGTCACCAGATTTCTCATGCCAGGAGAGAGAAGCATTCCTCGTGCTATGCAGGGGTTCCGCCATTTTGAAAATGTCCAAAGTGTGCAGTTCATCACTTACTGCCACTATGACAAAGAGTCTTCTGACCCATGCCAGCTGATGTTAAAGAAACCCTCCAGGGCAACAAAGATTCTCCTGCAAGGCATATTTCCTTCTGGAAGAAGAAGGCCCACAGAGGAATCTGGCCGCAATTGTCCCCAAGAACACATAATGAAACAGAAGCTCCTTTGAGTATAGAGATAGGCACCTCAGGCTCAGGCAGAGACTCATAAAGCAATCTATTCCATGTGCATGGAGTGCCACTCAACCCTAGGTATGACAGAAATACAGATATCCAAAAACGCACAAGTAGTACCCTTCCCCTCCCATTGAGATGCTTAGCGACAGGACACATGCTTCTTCATGGAATGCTTGCTTTTCCATCTTTTGAATAAAAACCAAATCAACTCTTACAGTAGTTTCAAAATGACAGATACGCGGGGAAAGTCTAAAGCTGTTTGGACATCAATGTTGGAGAAACTGAAGCACAAGACTAAGGCAGCAGCATGTTAGAAAGTGTGGGAAACAGTGAAGCTGGCAGGAGGCGGACAGAGAGGTTGGCTGGAGGCAGGAAGAGAAGACAGAAGTCCCAAGCAAGGGTCCAAAGGTGGAGGAGCACCGGGTGCATTGAGAGCTCAGTCAACTCTCGTAGGAGAAAGACGACGGCTGGAGCGTCTGTGGACACATCACTGTCCTTTTGTGAGCTACAGTAAAGCATGGTATTTTGACCAAGTACAAGAAGGGGCTACTCATTAATGTCCACAGGAAAGTCGGGACAAAGGGGCAAACTGTGATAGCGTGCCAAAGTGCAAGCTGCCCTCCAGGCTCCCTCAGCTTCATTGATGGCTGTCACAGAGTCCATGCGGGTATCCTGGCTCTTCTCATCACACACCCTAACCCAAACTTCTCCAGCTCACGGACTTCCCTTACCCCAGCTTCTCATTCCCATATAGCTGCCATCTTGGCCATGTGTTCTCGCGGAGGGCTCTCCTGACTTCCTCTCTTGACCCCCTCTCTTGGTCTCCTTGGTCTGCATACACTGTCTTCTTTTCCTCTCTACCTCTCTCTCACCTCTCTCTCCTCTCATGTAGTCCAATCTGCTGGCCACATTTAGTCTACTCCCTTCCCTCCCTGCTCTGAACTCTTCCAAATGCATCTAGCTATACTCTCCCTCTTATCTACAATTAAAAACCTTCCCCTCAACCATACCTCAGAGCAACCACATCCTCATACCTCAGAGCAAGCATATCCTCACTATATACATACTAAAGTGTGTTTAAAAAAAAAAAGCTGTCCACATCTGTTAAAAGGGCAACTAGAACACCAGGAGTGAACAGGAGAAGCATTGGTGACCAGGAACTCAAGTGACTCTGAAAGTATTTTAGCAGATAGCGTTAGGATTTAGTGACAGAAGTACCTTGGCAGGTTGAAGCCAAGGTTTGTCCCTAAGAGATCACACCATGCAACAGATATCACATAAGAGGTTTGTTAGGAACAGGGGTTGATGAAAGGGTATCTCTGTGTGTGGACATAAGACAGAGATAGAGATAGATAGGCAGAGAGACCAGGAGACATAACAAGAGGGGGCTGTGATGTCAGAAGAGACTAACTCCTAGAGACAGTGGAACTATACCAGCACTGTCTGCAGTGGGTGATGATGTGTCTGGTGTCTGACAGCACTGAGTTTCTGAAGAACAGACTGGTGGAGCACCTGATTTCTAACAGATAGATTCAGTATGGGCTGGCCACTGAATGCAGAAATAATCGAAGCAAAAGTTTTGGGATTTGACTTGGATGTCATAATATTGAGGCTCAAGCAAAGCTATCATTGAGCATTTATCAACACCTACTATGTACAGAGACTACACCAGGCATGCATTTTTCAGATTTGTAACAATATGCAATAATAGGAAAACAAACACACTCCTTCACTTGCTAGACCTCAACACCAAAGGCTTCATTAATTAGCACGATGTCATCAATACAGCACAGGAATAGACACGGAACTAGAAATATCTGGCCTATTTACAGATTACAACTAAAATAAGCATTGTCTTGCCTGCGGAAAACTAACAACAATGGATCAAATTGTCTGAGCAAAGCAGTCGTTTACTGGGAGAGAACTGGAATCTGAAGAAATGATACTAATGTTTCATACCACAAAATGCTTATGGTTTGAAAAGATCACATAATGCTGTTGTTGTGTGTTTGTCTTTAGTTTGTTTTATTTTTCCGGGAGTTGTAGTTGGGAACTCACAAATGCTGGGTAAGGGCTCTGACCCTAAGGTACACTCCCAACGAGGCTTTTACTTTTGAAATTTTTCTGACAAGCTCTTGCTAATTTGCCTAGACAGTCTTGGCCCAACTCTGAGGGCCATGAAGGCCTTGAACTTGCAATCAACCTGCCTTAGAATCCCAAATAGTTGAAATTACAGACTTGAGTGCTCGGGGCTGATAATGGTACTTTAAGACAGACAGACAGACAGATATATAGATAGATGATAGATGGCAACAATAATAAACAATAACAGAAAAAGAAACCTAAAGACTAAGATATAGAATCTTCAGAGTCAGTACAGATCAAATGAAGAAATATTAAATTCTTCAAGATTAAGACTGGCTACAAGGACAAATGTTTTAAATACTTTGCAACAAGTTATCTATCTATGACTCCACAAAAGAGAAATCAAGGGGGAGTATTCAGGAATGAAGGAAAACATCACGAATTTGCAGGATAATTAAAACACAGGACAGACTGTGAAATCTTTTAAAAGGATAGTCATTAAGTAACTCCAATAGTTGAAGCGCAATTAACTAAGCTATGGCTTATGAATCAATGCAAATTGACAACATTTCTCACAGTCTCCCATTATGAAGCTGTGAGCTCTGCAGCTGACTATCCTAACAGCAGCTCTGCTATGGAGAACGGGAGGATGAAATGCTCGTGACGAGCAGTGCAGTGGCCATTCCTCTCAGCTACAATACACTGCACACAGCACTAGGTCTGTATGCCAGTGACTTCATCTTCACAGAATCTTGCCCAGGAAGCAGGGGCTCTGATTGTCCCCATTTTACAGCTGAAAATATGTACTATGTGGTTGGTGTTTCCCTCACCTACCAGAAAAACAAAAACAAAACAAAAAACAAAAAACAAAAACCTTGAGTCTAGTTGGTTGTAACAAACTAGCAGAGACTCTCTCTCTCTCTCTCTCTCTCTCTCTCTCTCTCTCTCTCTCTCTCATTCTCTCTCTCCACCCTCTACTTTCTCTTTGTCAGGATAAGTTTCCCTTCAGTGAAGTGTGAAATATGCACCCTTGCTTTCATGGTTCCCTCAAAGACAAAACGAAGGCTGGTTACAGGTAATCTGCCAACGACTCATAAACAATTACCCAAATTGGGAAGTTTATTTTCTGAGCCACCATTTCAAATCAAACCATCCATTTACCAATTAGAAATGTTTAGTCTGTAAAGTTAGAAACTGCTTCATACTAACTGCCAGGAAAAAGAGAGACCCTGTGTGTTCTCTCTTTTAACTTGAGACTTGTGTCACAGATGGTCCAGTTTCTCTCCTTTGTGCCTGAGGCAAATCATCTCTGGGAGGGGCTGGCCAACACGGCAGAATGTGGCCATTCCCTTCTTGCTTTGGTCTATTTTGTCTGAGTTTGTTGTTGTTTATGTGTTTGTGGATTAGGGGTACAGGGGTGTGTGCATATGTGCATGCATGCCTGTGTGTGTGTGTGTGTGTGTGTGTGTGTGTGTAGAGCTACTTTCTTAGACCTCTGTCTTGTGTTTATAGACTGAGTCTCTCACTAGGATTTGGCTAGGCTGGCCTGCTGGCCCATGAGCCCTAGAAACCTACCTACCTCTTTCTCCCCAAAGCTAGGATGATAAGTAAGCACCACCTCCGGCTTTCACCTCTGTGCTGGGATGGTTAACTTGGGTCTTTGTGGGCGTTAAGCACTTTGACGATCAAGCCACTGCCTCAGTTGCTCCTCACTTTTACCATTCAGCATCCAGAGCTATCAAAGGCAGGCTGCAGGGCGCGTTCGTGCAAAGGAAATATAAGTGCATTATAAGGTTTACATGTTGACACAGCCAAGTGTGGTGGCACATGACTTTAGTCCCAGTCAGTACTCAGGAGGCAAAGAAAGGCAGATCTCTGAGTTCTAACCTGATCTACAAATTGAGTTCCAAGACCACCAGAGCTACACAGAGAAACCCTGTCTCAAAAAAAAAAAGACAAAACAAACCAACAACAAAAAGAAAACCACATTAATTAATTATCTAAAATGATTAAAAACAAAATAAATCTTTAAAGATGGTATCATAAAAAACACTGCATGTGAGTTTATTAGAACAAAAATATATAAAATTGAAATATGATTTTTAGAAGGTGTATCACGTCTGTGTGTTTGGGCATGTCAACACCTGGCCTCCTCATTCCATAGCATTTTCCTAACAGAATTAGAACATCAACTGATTTCTAGGATGGTCTATATCCTAGATGTAAAGTGTCCAAAGTCAGAACAATTGCTGGATCCAGATGCAGGAATCACATAAATGCATGTAGCTGGTTAAGACTGTTGGAGGAGATCATTCAAATGTTTTATGTGCAGTGAGGAGAGACGATATCTACTCTATACACCATACACTGTAGATTACTATAGAAACAGGAGATTTCACTGTTGTCAGAAACATGCTTTTTGTTTGAATTTGTTTACTGAAGGCACTGATCCTCAGCCTGAATAAGATGTTAACAGACATTTTCTTTTATTTAAAATACAAAACTATGTTGTTTAAAATACAGAACATTTCTGTATTTTATTCATTTCCTTCTATGGAGCTGGGGATGAGTGTGAACACCTTTTTCCTTTGTGCCTATTTTGAAGAGGAAAAGTTTAATACATTTTCTCCTTATTCTTTTCTATTTTGTGTCACCATCTTATACTAAAATTTTCCAATATTTTCTCTTTCAAAAATTAAAAAGGTGTATTTTTAAAAAAGCATTATTTTCATTGAAAGGGGCAACAAAGTGCTGCTTTTCTTCACTATAATAGGTATTTTGAATATATTTAAATCGGTTAAGTTACCCCCATCCACTTAGCCTTCATGTTCAAATAACTTTCCTTAAGATTCCATTTAACAAAATTTCAAATGTAGAAGAAGAAAAAAAAGTGATTTGCATGAACCCCCTGGTGTCAAACTTGATTGCATCCCAGATCATTCACTTAATTATTCCGGGAAAATCAAAACAGAAAATCAGTACAGCTGATTAGCATTGCTAAAGTACGGCTGTTGGGACGAGGAACCACACTGCAGAGTTAACTCTTCCCAATTCTTACCACCTCGACACCTCACTTGTTCAAACATAGAAGCCCCTTGTAAACAATCAGGGTGAATAAAATCCACACACTGAATATGTGTGGGTTCTAATAATAGGCTGCATATCTTTATCAGTGTGCTAAGGAGAAACAAGTAACGGGGCGTTGACTTACTAATTTATTTTTATAACAACAGAGAATTAGATGATTCTAGATAAGCCTTTCTGGCTCTAAAATTTATTACCACTGTAGAAGCATTGAGCTTGTACATAGAAATAACTCAGATGCTCTCACACCCATCTTGATTGAGTATGCCCATTTCCCCACCATCGGTTTCGTTCCTCCTCTGGATCTAAGAGCCACCTATTTTCCTTGGCCTTTCTATTGTTTTCTTTACAAACAGTCTGCCATGAGTTCACGTGGCTCAGATGGAAGAGACATGCTGTGTCTCTCGTGGCCTGTGAGCCTGTGGTCAGAGTATCCACAGGCCAGGTTCACTGTGTTGATACCAAGCCAGGAAGGAATGTCTGCTGGTTATCCTGAGAACAAGCGCAGACGGGGAACTCCATGGAAATTCAACTGAGCAGGTAAAAAGGAGCATATAACATGACTCCCTATCGAGGGTTGATTACCCTCCAAGGATAATCAACACAACAGAAGATTATCTAGACCCATGATTTTAGAGATTTCTATTAGCCTTGTACCCATGGGCCTCCAGTGACATATGTCATGGCTGGGACACATGGCGGAGGGTACTCACTTTGAAGTGGTAAGTAAGAGAGGATCTGGGTCCAACACCCCTCTCCAGAATACACCCCAAATAACGAAGCCTCATCCCGTAAAGGTGTTACGTTTAAGATAAGGCTTTAAGACAGGAGCCTTTGGGAACATTCAAGGTCTAAACAGAGCTAGTTATGCTGACAGCATATTCTGTGGCCCTGGCATGAGCATTCTTAAGTGTTATATTTGCTACGTCTATTTTTTTGTTTCTACTTGGTGGTGGTGGTGGCAGGGGTTACTTGTATTAGCTTGCTAAAATCAAAGCCTGTACCATAACACAGATACTCTAACTAAGATTAATGAGTTCTGTGATAGTCACACAGTATACCTAAAATGCTTGTGAGAAGGGTAACATTCTATAACTACCAATATTAGTAAAAATATAAACCATTATTTAGCAAGTTCTATATTATAAACAGAATTCAGTAACATGTCCCCTCAAGCCCCGACATATAGTACAAAGGAAATATTTAATCATGGTTTCAGTATTTCTTAGGAACATTAAGCAAAACAGGACAAAACGCTGAAGAACCAGGCAGACAGCTAACAGCCTACACAGAAAATGCCACAAACTGTACAGCACAGCCTGATGCAGGCTGCGGTTAGGACCGAAATAGGCTGTTATGGGAACTGAGGGACTCATCACCATCTAGTTAACCAGCCAAACCCACAATTAAAGAAGAGTTTGAGAAAGTCCTTGTGGCCCACCAACTGTCAACATTAGGCAGCCTTCTACAGGGCCCCTAGGAATCGCTCACAACGCATGGGGGAAATTTGTAACATTCATTTCATACCCATATGCAGGGAAGTATAAAAACTCTCGTTCTTATGCTTTCTTATGACCTGTAAGAAAGCTGACCCTTAGAACCTCAAATTCATTAAAGAGGAAAGGGATATGAAATATATGGCTATTTGTCAAGCAAATCAATTTACAAGTAGCTTCCCAGGACTTTAAAAGGAATAGAAATTAATGTAAGCTGTGAAGGTTATGAAAGAGGTAAAATTGAACGTGGGCTTTAGAAATAAAAGAAACTGGGAAGCCTCACGCACAGTCTTGCTGACTCTGAGGCGGGTCTATAACATTGCTAAGGCAGAGCGGAATGAACCGAAACATCCGTGACCTGTCCTAGTGTCACACCTGACATATGGAGCCTTTTGATAAATGAAAAGTTCAGGACGGGTCACAGGGCAAAGAGAAGGTTGCAAGTCCATCCACAGTAGAAAACATGGGTTTTATAAGGGATCTGTAGAATGCTGGGTGGTGAACAGGCTGGAGCTACAAGATTACCAGTTCCACCATCCTGTTTGAGTGGGAGCATTAATCAAGGAACGGGGCATTTGGGAAGTGAAGAGAGAGCATGGGCAAACCTGACAAGGTAGCAAACCCTCCAGACGCAGGGAAGGCATGGAGGTTACAGCAAGTCACTGTGAGGTGAGATGGTCTTCCTGGGATAAGCCTCCAAGACAGAAGGCGAGAAGGAAGTGAAGCATCAGCCTGGCCAGCAGAAATAACGATGCTATCGTCCATATTACAGAGAGATAGTTTGAGGTTTTAACCATTCTAAATCCTGGTAATTGTTTTTTGTTTTTGTTTTTGTTTTGTTTTGTTTTGTTTTTGGCTTTTGTTTTGTTTTGCTTTTTAGGATTCAGTCTACCTCGTGCTAACAAATAAATCTCCTCTATATTAGAAAAGGAATTTTTCAGATACCATTTCTCATTCCAAAGTCTAAAAAACACAATCAAACTTATTTTCTCATGCTTTCTCATGATCTAACACACCTCAGTGACCTTCCCGCCCATTCTTCTCAACTAGAATCACTGAGAACTTATTTTCATACACTAAAGAAAGAATAAGCTCTCCTGTTCCTTTATAAAGCTGTCTCTTTCTCTTTCAACTGTCATGTGCTAACTGTAATCATACCCTGCAGTTATAGTTTGCCTCCATGGCACGCCTCAGTGCTACCTTCCTTGAATAACACTCACCCCAATGTGCGCGCGCGTGCACACACACACACACACACACACACACACACACACAGAGAGAGAGAGAGAGAGAGAGAGAGAGAGAGAGAGAGAGAGAGAGAGAGGAGAGAGAGAGAAATTTGTATAATCAATACCCCTTTATTTAAAAAAAGACAATAAAACTTTTAAATGTAGGCAAAAAAGACACTGTACTTTCACTTTGCTTCCTGGATTTTAGTTCCTTGAGAAACCAGTGGTCTCATCTTTGGGATACTCACGAAGCCTGGAGGAACAGAGACACAGTAAAGAATGTGAAACAGGCCCCAAGACCTTATAGCACAACTCACTCCATAATGGAAATACCATTAGGGCCATAAAACTTCAGCATGTACACAGCACCACCTGCCAAAATTAAAACAAAGACCCAGTCCATCAAAGGCCACAGCTCTGGGAAAGTCTCTAAAAGAAATATACAAACCTTATTTTATGGCTTCTGTAGCTCTGCTTCTGGCTAACTGTTCTTGCTAACGGAAGTATGTCAAACCTAAAGGTTTTGTGCTTAAAAACTCATCCTGAGAATAGCCCAGGACTACACTGGGATCTCAAACACCCGGAGTATGACACTGACAAGTTAATAAAGACTTTCTATTGGCTTAAACTTATGTCTAAGCAGTCTTCTCTGGTGGATACCCCACCACAGAATGGAGGTCTCCTACAAAGAGCAGCTTGAGTATTCACCCAGGATGTGGACCTCCCACTGGGCTCTCCCATGACTGCTGCCCCTGCCAACTTACTGACTACAACATCATGAGACCCTGAACTAGAACTGCCAGTTCAGCTACCCCAAGAGTCCTGGCCCTTAGAAGCTAGGAGGTCATAGATATTTGTTATTTTAAGTTACTGAGTTTGAGGTAATGTTATGCAGTAAGAGTAACCAATATGAGTATTTTCAAGTATTTCTATACTAAAGTTGCTTTGCCTTATGACTAAAATACTTGGCAACAATGCCCACCAGGTTGCCAGCAATTTTAGTAGCAGTAGTAAACAGAAGAAACTACCTGTGATCATTCTGGAAGTCTCCCCTACATTCTAACTCTGGGCAAAAGTCCATCATCTTCTAATTACAATCTGTTATTTTGTGCCTACAAGGATGACCTCACCAACGACTGTGTTTTGAGGCACATCTGCTGTTTTTTCACACAAAGCAGTGTCCCAAATTATCCAGTCATTTAACTTTAGCCATTTAATATGTATTGATACAAAAACTGACCCAACTTATAATAACTTGGACAGTTAATCATGTTTTTTTTCTACTACAGATTATTTATAAAACACTGAATAATGGATTCTGATGTCTTAAGATCAAATAATGCTTCTTTCATTTTTCTCAATTTGAAATTATTATTATTATTATTATTATTATTAGCATTAATATTCCTTGGTTGAGCAATATATAAAACTCTAAATAGTGGGAGATTTTTAATACCCCATTTTAAACAATAAACGGATCATCCAGATAAAAGAAAAAATTGTGGAGTTACAGTGTATCCTAGACCAAATGGACTTTTTCCATATCTGTACAACATCCACTCAGCACTGCAGAATACACATTGTTCCTAGCAGCACATGGGACATTCTCTAGATAAACCAAAGGCTAGACCACAAAACAAGTCTCCAAATTTTTAAAAGCTGAAATCACTGAGTAGAGATATAGCTCAATGGTAAAGTGCTTTCCTGTCATGTATAAAAGCACTAAAGAGAAATCAATTTATAGTATCTTCTCTGACAAGAACTAAAAGTAAAAACAATTCTTTAAGTATTTAACCCATTCTTGATCGATGGATCAAGTAAAAAATTAATATGAAAATTCAAATTTTAAGAAATAAATGCAAACAGAAGTACAATGTTCTAAAATAAATGAGACACAGAAAAACTAAGAAGAAAATTCTAAAAACATCAAAAAACACAGCTGGTCATAGTGGCACACACTTAATCTCAGCACTTGGGAGGCAGAGGTAGGTGGATCCCTGGGACTTCAAGACCAGCCTGGTCTACAGAGTGAGTTCTAGGACACCAGGAGCTACATAATGAGACCCTGTCTCACAAAAGGAAAACAAAAACATAAAAAGATGTCAAATACACAAGTTATCATTACACCTTAAGAAATTAGGCAAAATGGAGTGGCACATGCCTGTAATCCCAGCACTCTGGGAGGCAGAGGCAGGTAGATTTCTGAGTTCGAGGCCAGCCTGGTCTACAGAGTGAGTTCCAGGACAGCCAGTGTTATACAGAGAAACCCTGTCTTGAAAAAACCAAATCCAAAAAAAAAAGAAAAAGAAAGAAATTAGGAAAAATGGAGAAATGGTAGAAGAAAAAAAACAAAGAAAATCAGAACTAAAGCTAATAAGATATTAGTTTTAATACCCTAATATTATTAATTTAAGTCAATATTAATAGCTTAATATTAGTGTTAATAACACAAAAATGAAACAAAGATATTTTTTTAACCAGATCCAAAATTCTCAGGCTTTCCGCTAGACCAAGAAAAAGAAAATTTAAATATGAAAGAGGGGTTTTAAACAGAATAATTACAACTGACACCAGAGAAATCTGAGAATCACTAGAGATGACTGTGAATGATCATGTGCTGACAAGTTTCCTGACGGAGGAGACACAGGATTCCTAGAGCTGTGCAGCCTGCAAAGATTGAACTGTGCCAAAGATGCAAGGCTGTTGTTTAATTACACCTTCCAAGCAAGATGTGCTACATCACAGAAATACACATCAGCTGAGTGGTTTAAAAATGTGTGGTCATCTTAAAGGATATAGAAGAAACATTTAATGAAACTTGGCATCTCTTTATAACAAAATCTGAGAAAATTAGGTATATAACCTAATTCATGTATATTTCAAAATAACAAAGGCAAGATACATATTTAATAACGTACTGAAAAGAGAAAAGTTGGAGGTGTTTTCACATATACATAGACCAATGGAATATGGTAGAGAGCACAGAAAAAAAAACAGCACTTGCACCTACAATACGCCTGTACCTACAATGAAAGTGCTAAGACCAGCACTGGAGAAAAGGATGCTTTGTGAATAAAGGTGTTGGGGAAATGGTGTGGTCATGTGCAGAGAAGGGAACAGACTCCCATGCCTCACCTGTTAACAGAAACAACAAGGATGAGTTAGACAGAAGGGAAAAGACAGAAAAAACAGCATGAGACAAAAACTGAAACTACCAGAAGAAAACACCAGCCAAATGCTTCATTCAGGATGCTGGAATCAGCAAGGATTTATTTTACTTTTTACAAGCCCCTTGAAGTTATAGGAAACAAAAGCAAGCCTTCCTGGGACCCCATTAATATCTGGGTAAAAAAACAAGGCTCCAGGAGAACACAGAGTCAAAATCACAGTGCTGGTTTGTGGGTACAGTGCACTGGAACCCAGAGGCTGGGTCTACCAACTTTGAGTTTTGTCACCGGCCCACTGGGAGAAGCAATTATTCTAAACTAACAGCCTCTGTGTACCACAGCATGAAATGGTCCGTCAAATCTGTTAAATATCAGCCTCTCCGGGTGACTAAGCCACTCACCACTCTAAGACAGAGAAGTAGAAAGTAAACAAAGTATCCCACATTTACAATGTACAGATGTCGAAAGTAACCAGTGACATTGGTGACTCAGTAGCCATTCTTCCCCAAGGACACAGCTCTGAGCCACTAACCCCGACCAGGATGCTGAGTGACCACAGGTATCTCTTGCTTCAGGCATTACAGAAAGGGTCTCAGTAATTTTACCAGGGTGGCTTTAAACCCACATGCTCAAATACTTTGAAGATTTCAGGCAAAATGTGGATAGACATCTGCGGAAGGGCCGTGTGTGTGTGTGGGTGGGAGAAGGTCAGTATCCAAGGCTGTGTCTGGTCAGGACTTGAGGAGAAAATGCTGGGCCGCCTCTTCTCTATGGCTTCTTCCCCAAATACATATACATGCAAATATAAAAAGCCACAGCCCAAACCCCCAGCTTGATGGCTCTGAAAATAGTGCTTTGTCTTAGGAGATAGAGTGCCGCAAGCTGAATCATCCGCACCACTTCCTGTGGTGTCCAGACAGACCCTGTATTCAGGAGGTGACCCTGTCTGACCCTGAGTAATAGCCAGGGAACAATATCATCCTGACAGGAAAATTAAGATCCATTTTCCATGGCACTTCCTTCATTTACATTGTCTGTAATTCTCACTTCTGGTGGCCCTGTGACTCCCAATTTGTCCTGCTGTGTATTTGTGGTACGCTATGGAATCTGGGTTGGCAGAGGTCAGAGGGTAGAGGAATGGACCACATTCTAGCCAGGTTCAACATCCAGCTCATCTCCGGCAAGCCACTAGCTCCCTCTTTATTTCCTTGTCATAAACATCAGCCTGCTACACAGCTTGGACAGTAGTCAGATTTGTGAAAGTTATGCTTTTCTTTTGCCATTTAAAAAACGTATTTATTATTATTTGTTTTTACTTTATGTGTGAGAGTATGTATGTATAGGTGTTATATGTATATCTGAGAGAACTAGAGATATAAATGGTTGTAAGCTCCCATGTGGGTGCTAGGAACCAAACTAGGGTCCTCTGAAAGAACAGCAAGTGCTCTTAACCACTGAGTCATCTCTCCAACCAAGATTCATGGGCCTTTGTATGAACATAGTGAGCGAGTTGGTCCACTAGTCTGATTTTTAGGCAGTAATATCCAGAGACGTTCAGTGTAAAAATCGTCCATAAACCTATTTTCTATTTCCTCCTTGTGCTGAATCTGAGCCAAAATTCAAGGTCCTGTCAATTTGTCCTAACTAATAATACAACTTGCTACACAAAGAGATCATGAAGATATGACTGATTTGTTATGTATGGCTAATGCTACCCTTAAAAGAGTATGAATATAGAGATAATAGGCCCTAGGGTGTTTATAAAAATGTTAAGACTAAAATAATCTTTAATGAGGCAGCTTATGAATTTTACTTTTTATTTCTGAGTTGATACTATCAAAAAGAATTGCGGTCTATGCAGTTTATGATCAAAGTGGCAGACAAGACATGGGCCTGGCAGGAGAGTTATTTATAATACTAGAAGGAACTTATGGAGGAAGAACTGATGTCTCCCAGTCTCCTCAGAGTGTTGAGGCCATTTCAGTTCCCATAGCATTCTTGATAACTGGATGGAGGGCAGGGCAGGACAGGGAAGGGCGGGCAAGGGTGGGGCAAGGCAGGGCAGGCTGGTTACTTTTTTTTTTTTAATTTTTATTTTCTATATTCTATGTTTACATTCCAAGGGCTTTCCCCTTTCCCAGTTCCCACCCACCATAGTTCCCATAGTTCCTCTCCCCCCCCAACTATTCCCCAATCATTCCCCCTCCCCCCTCAGTTTCTTTACTAAACTGGATGCAATCTTTACATGCCCAGGGTCCTCTCCTTTCTTCTTCTTGGGAATCATTTGACTTGCTATTCGTGTCTTGAGTATTTAGTGCTTCTGGGCTCATTAATATCCACTTATCAGTGATTGCATTTCATGTGCATTCTTTTGTGATTGGGTTAGCTCACTCAGGATGATATTTTCCAGGTCTAACCATTTACCTACAAATTGCATGAATTCATTATTTTTAATTGCTGAGTAGTATTCCATTGTATAAATATACCACATTTTCTGTATCCATTCCTCCTTTGAGGGATATTTGGGCTCCTGGGGAATCTATATCAAAGTGCCAACAGATTCAGTATCTAGTGAGGGCCTGTTTCTTGGTTCACAAAAAGTGCCTTCTAGCTGTGTCCTCACATGGTGGGAGGGACATGCAATTCCCTGGGGTCCTAATGGCTCTTGCTGAGCCTTTCCTGATAGCAAAGTATTTGCAGAAGTGTCTAGAAACACTAACTTTGACTAGTTTTTCCGCTTTATCCACGCCATCATGAATGCATTCCCTGCACGCATGTCTGTAGTCCCAGGGCTTGGGACACAGAAGCAAGCAGATCTCTGAGTTGGAGACCAGCCTGGTCTACAGAGTAAGTTCCAGGAAAACCAAGGCTACACAGAGAAACCCTGGTTTGAAAAAGAAAAAAAAAAGATAACTACAAATTGTCTTTTAGTGTTCAAGTTGCCGTATCTATCCCTTGAGTACTGGCTGGTTTTGTGTAAACTTGACACAAGCTGGAGTTATCACAGAGAAAGGAGCCTCTCTTGAGGAAATGCCTCCATGAGATCCAGCTGTAAGGCATTTTCTCAATTATCGATCAAGAGTGAGAGGACCCACTGTGGGTGGTGCCATCTCTGGCCTGGTAGTGCCGGGTTCCATAAGAAAACAAGCTGAGAAAGCCAGGGGAAGCAATCCAGTAGGTATCACCCCTCCATGGCCTCTGCATCAGCTCCTGCCTCCAAGTTCCTGCCCTGTGTGAGTTCCTGTCCTGACTCCCTTTGGTGAAGTGTGAGCTGAATAAACTCTTTCCTCCCCAACTTGCTTCTTGGTCATGATGTTATGTGCAGGAATACAAACCCTGACTAAGACAGGCAGTTTGCAGATACTTGGAGTTTCCCACATGATAGAGATCCTCACCCTCTGTCTTCACAAAAGGATTCCTTCTGCTTGGAGTGTCCCTAATTACTGGTTCAGCTTAGTTTTCATCATTCTTCAAGGATGAAACATCACTCATCAGAGTCCCCAGCTGCCTTGCTCCCACACCGCTCATTCCGCATCTGAGTGTTCACCACCCCGCCAGCTTGCAGACTCTTGGTGTCTGAGCAGCACACCACCAGTCTCTGCATTTTCTTGGCACAGATCCACCATTTTTCCTAAACACTGAGAAGTGGATTGAATGAATGAATGAATGAATGAATGAATGAACAGTGCAAAAAATACCATTTAAATTATGCAAGTGAGTTGTTCCGAATCATAAATTCTTCCAATATAAATAAGCAAGAAGCAAAAGGTCAAGATTATGGCCCCTACTTGATAGTTAAATTAACAGCCTCAACAGAAAAGTCTATAGTTGAAAGACAATGATTATAATACTGGTGATTATACATATATTTTAAGAACCATGGTTTTGTTTTGTTTTGTTTTTTGTTTTTGTTTTTTTGCTAAGAAATTTTTGTTTAGAGACTTTGAAGAGACTAGGTAGGCACTTCCAAAGGCTTAATCCATGGCTAACCATTCTAGAAATTCATTTAAGAGCCCAAACCCCTCTTCTCTTTGTCATCCCTTTATTCTCAGTAGATGTCCCTTCTCAAATGTGGCTGCCTCTGTGATAATGACCGTGGGCAAGAGTCTTGTGGGGGAAATGAAGTAATCAAAAATATACACTTGGGATCACAAAAGGAAAAATCAACAGGTTCACTGTGAGGAAACAGGCACCCAGGAAGTAACGAATAAGAGATGTGCGAAGGGGACAGATGACTGCTTCTGTGTAAATGTCCACACAACTGAACCTGTTGGAAACTGCAGGGAGCTGAGAGTGGGACCGCACCACACTGAGAAAGTTCACTTCCTTCTGATAAGCAACCCAGTGGTCCTCAACCTTCCTGCTGAGACCCTTTAATAGAGTTCCTCATGCTGTGGTGACCACCAACCATAATCTTTTTGTTGCTACTTCAGAACCAAAATATTGCAGCTGTTATGAATCATAATGTAAATATCTGATATGCAGATGGTCTTAGGTGACCCCCATGAGAAAGGGTTGTTTGACCCGAAATGGGTTGAAACCCACAGGTTGAAAACCACTGATTTTACTCAAGAAAGAAAAGCAAAACCTTATGACAAGGAGCTTTTTAAAAACAATTGCACCCTCATTGCAGAGAGATGCAATTCCTGGTACCTGCTTGACTGAGCGAGTATAGATCCCCACATCAGGAACTTCATCCAACCAGTCAGGTCTGAAAAGACCTTTATGGAACCCTAAAGAATTAGCAGGCTGTTAGTCTATAGCTGCTAGAGGGTGTCTCTGTCTGCTTCCTGCACCTATCAAGAGGTTCAGTGCATTTTATAAAAAGGAAACACTTGCCGGGCGGTAGTGGCGCACGCCTTTAATCCCAGCACTTGGGAGGCAGAGGCAGGCAGATTTCTGAGTTCGAGGCCAGCCTGGTCTACAGTGAGTTCCAGGACAGCCAGGGCTACACAGAGAAACCCTGTCTCGAAAATAAAAAAGCAAAAAAAAAAAAAAAAAAAAAAAAAAAAAAAAAAAGGAAAGACTTGTTACAGAGTGACATAAAATATAGGCAAAAAGGAAAAAAATTATATATGTGTTCTATGGTGCTATATACATATATGGATATATGGATAATCAATACATGTAATTTTTTACATTACTAAGAGTAAAAGATAAAACCTTATGGAATTTATATTTGAAGTTTTAACTTTTAAAATTGCACTTATTTATGTATTGTATGCATGCACTCAACAACAACAACAAAAACAGACAGATGTGACTTCCTCGAAAGAAAGATTTTAGTTGTGCCATGGCACGGCTGTGGTGGACAGAGGACAACTTGTGGGAGTTGGGTCTTTCCTTCCATCTTGTAAGTTCTCAGGACTGAACTCAGGTTGTCAAGCTGAGCAGCAAGCAGTTTTGCACCTTAGCTTCTTTTTTTTTTTTTAGGTATATTCTTTCTTTACATTTCAAATGTTGTCCCCTTTCCTGGTTCCTCCCTCCCCCCAAAATCCCATAAGCCATCTCCCCTTCCCCAATCAACCGTCCCCTGCTTCCCTGGTCCTGGTATTCCCCTACACCACGGCATCAAGTCTTTCCAGGATCAAGGGCCTCTCCTCCCTTTGGTGTCTAACAAGACCGTCCTCTGCTGCCTATGCATCTGGAGCCGTGGGTAACTCCATGTGGACTCTTTGGTTGATGGTCTTGTCCCTGGGAGCTCTGGGAGTGCTGGGTGACTCATGTTCCTCCTGCACTCCTTAGCCTATTAAGTCCTAGTTTTGTGCTTTTCTCTTTGAGGAAAGTCATATTGTGGCTAGAATAAGGGAAAGTTTTTATGGGCTCCCAAGAATATATAAACACATGTACATTATTCAAGTAAGACAAATGTACAGATTTAACATGAATGATGCAAAGCCTGTTAGGTTAATGACAAAGTGATTACAATGTTCATGGGAAAGGAGAAGAGCGCTTTCACTTTCCGTTAGATCCTGGTTACTGGAGACCTGAGTGAAGTAAGCCAAAGGCTGTGCGCTGTGTCTGAGCTCAGATCCCCACGGTCTGCTCGCTTCCGTCCACTGACATTTTCCCCAATCTGCCTGCCCTGGTCCCCTTCGGCTGCTGTTTCTCCCTTTGCCTGCATTATTAATTCTCTCTTACATTTATTTAACTGTAAAATACACCATAGCCGAGATTCACTTTTTCACACATTAGAAACTACAAGTCACCAAAAACACCACCCAACACTGTGCATTCCTTTCCAAATTATGAAGAAGCATACCAATAAGCTATATGACTGTCATTCATTCAAGACTCTAAACTCTATAATCATTTAATCCAAAAGGGGAAGATAAAAGCATAAATTAAAACTACACATAAAGACTCCCACAGAGACCCTCTGGAGGATGGAAGGCTTCCGTGGAATCCTGTTTCCCTTCTCTGCGATATAGTCTGGGCTCTAGTCTGAGATTCTTCTGGTCAGCGTGTACACCTCCCTAATTGTTTCAAACTCAGACCATCATATAAACTACTGCCAGCTTTGCGTTCTTGATATGATAATTTATTGACTCATTTCATATCTAGTTAATAATGTAGAAGTCAAAATATTCCTTGATTTTCTTTTTACTAGAAACTACATAGAAATCTCTGGGGCGTGGGGCAGAGGTTAGGGAAGGCATAACTAACAATCCCTACAAAACCTAATATTTGACAAGCTTACCAAAAATACAGAAAAGAAAGAGTTTGAGTAGATGCACCCTACTGCATGGGGTGCTGGGATAATCCTCCTCCTGGAAGACATAAATTCTTGTTTTAGTTTCTTAGTTTAGTTTTGTTTTGTTTTACTTTCTCAGATTTTATTAAAGAGAAAAGCAGTGTTGGTAGATCTCTAGAGCCAGGATACCTGGTTCCCATTGTACTAAAGAGGCGAGAAGGTGAAATCCTGAAGTGCTCATCTGCTAACTTTACCCCAGTCTGGGATCTGCCTTAGGCTCAGCAATATGTTGTTCTTGGGGAAGTGAACCCAGAGGCCCCCCAAAACAATTAGAGGTCCCCCAAAACAATGTACACTGTTGCTATTGCTCTTGGGTGCCCACCAGAACTTAATGGCAATGCCCTATCACTAAAGACACTACACACTTTGGTCATAGGAAAGGAGAAATCAGAAGCCCATACTGCCCTGGAAGCTTCTTCCCTGCTGGATAGCTTTCATAGTGCCAGAGGTTCTTTGCAAGCATTGGGGGGAAAGGAAAATCCTCAGCAGCCTGACCTTGATGTGAATATGAGTCACAATAAGGATGAGCCTGAGGAGCCATGTCCACTGGTACAGCTGCGGCATCAACAGTACGGGAGTAATCAACTGCTTCCTACAGAATTGAAGCCCACTCTATTGGATAAATTTGTGCTCATTACTACAAGCTCAGCCAAGAATCCCTGCTAGGGAGACCTATGCAGAGAAAACCTGTTACGATTATTTTGCTAAATAGGCATTCAAAATTGCCTTTAAATTTTTATCTTTCTATCCATAGATTTGTGTAGCTCGTAGCCTTCAGCAGAGAAGCTACTTTGGGCAATGGACAGCAGTAGGGGTGTGGGGGAATAATGCTCTAAGTAGGTCATCTATATCATACCACACTCCACAACTTAAGAATTCAGTGGACATCACACCATAGAGGGAAGACAGATCGTCAGAACCTGAGGTTGTGCAGCACTACTGTGAAATAGATGTCATCAGGACATGACATAGGTAAGACTCTCATGCAGTCACTGTGGCAATGGTTATGTGCACAAGATCTGCTCAAGACTGGTCCTATCAACATGTCGTTATGGAGATGAAGAGGGTCCATGAGGCCCCATCCTTTCCTATGGGATTGTTGACAACTAATGGTGACTGAGGAAAGGAGCATCGTTTAATTCGGTGGTATGTCCACCAATAAGTTATCCATGCTGCAGTCAAGAACCTCCCACTAATGTCATGCTGGAAACACACACACACACACACACACACACACACACACACACACAAAACTGAAAGCAAGGAGAACATTTGAGGGAACAGGATTTCATCAGAGAAAAGATGGGCCATAATATAGAGTAAAGAAGTGGTGAGGAGGACTAAAATTCATTGTATACATGTACAAAAGTGTCAATGAATTGTTTAAAATTAATTAATATACAAAAGAAATCTCTAGTGGAACCAATTCATCCATCCTTTACCTGATACATACACATTATTTGAGATTACTAGTCGATGTGTGTGTGTGTGTGTGTGTGTGTGTGTGTGTGTTCTCTTATGTGCCGGTGCATGTGCATATGCATATGCATACTCAAGGATGTATATACTGAAGGACAACCTCTAGTATTGTACCTCAGGTACTGTCTCCTACTTTTGAGTCCAGGTCTCTCACTGGACTCAATGATCTGCCTGTCCCTCCTTCATGCTAGGATTATAGTTCTTATCATTCGTGTTCGGCAGTTTTTACATGGGTTGGGATGTAAGTCAAGTCTCCATGCTTGCAAGAAAAACACTTTACCAACTGAGCCCTCTCCGGCCTGAGCTGGTCATCAATTCCATTCCTCACATCTAGGCTACAACGTTCTTGAAAACAAAGTCTATGGCTTTGCCATCTCCCATTCTACTTCTCCTACATATCTACTGGGTTCACCACAGATAAGAATATAGAATGATCAAGAACGCAGTCATGAAGCATCACCTCCATATTGTGTAGGATAATCAGGAGAGAACATTCTACACTTGACAGTTTATACGTACCTAGAGACAAGGAAATCTGAGAGAGCTGATTGGGACCCATGATTGAGAGAACATTATGCCGGGGACCAAGATAGCTTGGGGAAGGAACCAGCTCTGTTAGGAGGCAGTAATCATACATAGTCACACTGTCTTGCTCTGTGTCTATTTTATCTTAAAGACACTTCTAGGAACTCACAGAAATATTTTCCTTAACAATGGAAGTTGAACTGAAGCGTGACCTGTACAAGTGCAGAACTTGCTAGTCACAGACAGAGGAGCATAAAGGCACCATTCTGAATAGGATTTAAAGGCAAGATTTATTTTCTCAACCAGCAGATAAAAGAGAGGACAGTGCTTTTGCCTGACCCTTGCATTCCCCTATAGTACCCATAAGATTTCAATGTTCGGTTTAATTTCTATGTGTATGAGAATGATTTCTTGAAACTGAACTCAATTGGAAAGATCTTCTTGCACCCATGACTGGTTTCATGTTCAATGAAAATTATGTTTGACGTCAATGAAATCAATGTTGTCTGAAAAAATAAAGTTAGTAAAATAGGAATTAAAAAATATTAGGTTCCAGATGAATGAGCAACTATGAAGAGCCACTAAATACAGTCCTAACGTTTCATATGTACAAGCACATGCATGTAGGAAAATTTAAAAAACACTAAAGATCCCTTTATATTAATTGGCCCAAGTGTAAAATGTATGCTTTATTCACATAAAAATTAAAACTAAATCTTAATTATATTCTGAGCATCTATTCCCCAAAGCAGATTAAAAAATAAAATATAGAATGTAGCCAGCCAGAAATTATCCTGGAGCTATCCTAAAAATGCAAAATTTGCATTCAGAAACAGGATCATGAGACAATATGGATGCTTGACTATACTGGGCTACAAGTAAATAAAACATCCTCTTCACAATACACACATTGCTTCTAAATCTACTCTATCCAACAAAGCTGCGTAGAGAGAAGTCAGAAATGGCCAGAACGAACACTGCCTTCCCCAAGAGTCCCCAGTTGCAGAACTGCCTCGCAGTGGCTCTGGAAGGGCTTAAGAAAATGCTCCCAGCCAAACACTCCTGTTAAGGACACACACTCTTTATACCTGTCCCAAGTAATTACATTCTTAAATTAATTTCCCTTAATGATTAGACAGACTAGACTCATGTTTATCATTTTAAAAGACAGCAACATAAGCTTAATGAAGATGCTTGCCTTTCAATGCTGCCACAATCAAAGTCAGACCTTTTCAAATGTAATTAATTTTTCACAGATAATTCATCATATTAAAATATGGTAATTTGTGGTGGTTTCAGGTTATCTGAAACCTTTCTGAGGTTGAATGCTAATGTTAATGTCTTGCTATAATCGGTGTCATTTGGACCTAATAGAATAAGGCACATAAAAACTGAAATTGTCCATTTATATCCAAGGCTCTTTTAGGATCCAGCCATGCCTAGGAATCTATACAGGGTTTGGCATTGGAGTATGAGGCAAATCCTTGGCCAACTATCCCAGGCCAAGGATTCTAACCTGCCCCTATAGCATCTTGAGTGATGAGGGCTTCAGAAGGAAGTTCTGGCACAGGCCTTATTTTTAATGACATCAGTGTGCCCAGTTCAAAACTGAATCCAGCTAGAGATTTAATAAGGCACGTTGTTATTCTCTGAAATAAAATGGAAAAATAGAGACTGCGTTCTTCAGGCTTAATTATCGCATCTGTTAGTAAGCACTTTACCATGATTGACTGGAGCGTATGTCAGACACGGTGCCAAAAACTTCCCCATGAAAGCAGCTTCCTGATCCCTGTCTGAATACCACCAGTCTCTGTTACAGCAGGACCCACATGGCAAACAAGCATGTCTGGTCCCCTCGAGCCCCTGCGCGGAATGAAGGCAGTCATTTCCTGGTGCCAGCTTCAATGGAAGCTGGTCTGGGTTCTTGTTCTGGTGTCTCCCCCTCTCTCGGTCTCACTCACAGGTCTCCAGAGTGCACAATCAAGAGATACAAGGTAAGAGGACAGCCAGGGTAAGACAAGGAGTGACTGAACTGTGTGAGATGCTTCCTTGCAGGCATTAAGATAAATGCTAGAGGGAGCACCCCAAGCTAAAAGCATTTCCTAGGTCAGCTAGATGGCTCAGTGCATAAAGGTGTTCCCTACCAAGCGTAATAACCTGACATAAATTTTAGGGACTCACATGGTGGAATTGAAGAGCAGACTCCCACAAGTTGAGCTCTGATCTCAGCACACATCATAGCACATATTCACCCACACATGTATGTATGTATGTATGTACATACATACATAATAAATAAATTGTAATTTTAAAAACATTAAAGCATTTTTAGTTCCCAAGGAAACAAAGACTTCAAAATGTTTGTAAAAATGTCAAGAAATCTAGGTTATTTGGATGCCTTGGGATCTATAAATAAAGAGGATTGTTTCAGAAGAACAGAACTCAAGAAGTTAGACCCCAAAGAACCAAAAAACCCTATCAAAAAATGGGGTACAGAGCTAAACAAAGAATTTTCACCAGAAGAAATTCAGATGGCTGAGAAACACCTTAAGAGATGTTCAACATCATTAGTCATCAGGGAAATGCAAATCAAAACAACCCTGAGATTTCACCTCACACCAGTCAGAATGGCTAAGATTAAAAACTCAGGAGACAACAGGTGCTGGCGAGAATGTGGAGAAAGAGGAACACTCCTCCACTGTTGGTGGGATTGCAAAATGGTACAACTGCTCTGGAAATCAGTCTGGCGGTTCCTCAGAAAATTGGGCATGACACTTCCAGAGGACCCTCTCATACCATTCCTGGGCATATACCCAGAGGAGTCCCTTGCATACAATAAAGACACATGCTCCACTATGTTCAAAACAGCCTTATTTATAATAGCCAGAAGTTGGAAGGAGCCCAGATGTCCCTCAAAGGAGGAGTGGATACAGAAAATGTGATATATTTATACAATGGAATACTACTCAGCAATTAAAAATAATGAATTCATACAATTTGTAAGCAAATGGTTGGATCTAGAAAATATTATCCTAAGCGAGTTAACCCAATCACAAAAGAATACACATGAAATGCAATCACTGATAAGTGGATAATAACGAGCCCAGAAGCTCTGACTATTCAAGGCACAATTAGCAAGTCAAAAGATTCCCAAGAAGAAGGAAGGAGAGGACCCTGGTCCTGAAAAGATTGGATCCAGTTTTGTAGGAGAGTACCAGAACAGAGAAATGGTGGTGGTGGTGGGGGGGTTATTGGGGAATAGGTGGGGGCAGAAGAGGACTTATGGGACATCTGGCGAGGGGGGAACTGGGAAAGGGGAAAGCCTTTGGAATGTAAACAAAGAATATAGAATAAATAATAAAAAGAAAAAAGAAAAAAAGCAAGTGCCTGAGGGGAAATTTAAAAATTTTTCTTATCATTGTACCCTTTCCAACTGTATGAAATACATGATTTTCTATAAATCATTCTCCAAATTAAAAAAAAAAGATTTTGGAAAGTTAATGTTTGCTGAATACTAAACTAACTTAACGCCGTCATTTGTTATGCTTGGGAACTCTAGTCAACGATTCCTTCAAGCCCGTTTTGTAGGCAAGTGGGAGATTTACTACATAAACTGTAGTTCCTTTGCAAAGGTCACCGGTTACACCATGCTATCATTCAGCTTGTTAATTATGTAAAAATCTAGATGTTCATGTCTCCCCATAGCCATAAGTGAACTTCATACTCAGGCATCAGCACAGGGACAGTTATTGGCCTAGAGATGTTCTTTTCAAATAAGACTACAGTCTAAAGGCTACATCGACTCCAGTCTGGCATATGCTGGGTAGAGAAAGACACAATTCCTCCCTGGACTCAGCCCTGCACGTCTAAAGCCAAGAGCTCTTGGTATGCAATGTGTTCCAAGGAAAGACAAAACTTTGCATGCTATGTAAGTGCATTCTTATAGATCCTAGGATCTAGAACCACCCAGCATGGTTTGCTCTCCAGGGGAAACTGTATGAGTTTGTACACCTGTTTAACGTAACCACAAGCACTGTTTATGGTGTTTTAAATGACAGTCACTTCATATCCAGAAGACAATTCAGGATATATTCAGAAAGTATGAGATGCTGGCAAGAGCAAAGGCTCTTCTTGGGGAGCTTCTCAAAACTTACAGTAAAAGCAACATGTGGAGTTTTCTAGAAAGAAATTTGCATGTCTTAAAGAGTGATTGGCTATATACTTTGAGAAGATTCTGATATGCATAAACTCTGTTTGGGAGCTGGAAACTGAGAGTCATAGTTTTATACCTCCTGCTTGTCCTGACTGCTGAAGGACCTCCATTGACTTCTGGAATCCTACCCTTTCTCTCTTCATATTGTACATGATTGAGGCTGTTTTTCAAGTCTCTCTCTCTCTCTCTCTCTCTCTCTCTCTCTCTCTCTCTCTCTCTCTCTCTCTTCCTTCATTAAGCCCCCAGAGAGAAAAAGGTGGTAGAGCATGGTGAAATGAAAACCATTAATTCTTAAATAATATAAAGGATTCTCTTTAAATAAATTTTAAAAGAGAAGGAGGTGGATTTCAAGACAAAATTCAAAGAAAGTTTCAAAAGCAATGTTATCTATACTATCTAGAAGTGAGTTGACAGAGTTTTCTCATATATGATACTAACCACACAGGCAATAAAAGAAAAACAAAAATATGAGTTTCTCATTTTTTTTTATTTTTGCATTAAAAATACCATCACAAACATGAAGAGACACCAAGCCATGGCAGATATAACATGAAGCAGAGTTAGTGTTTGGACTATAAAAAGAACTTCCAAGCCTCATCAAACAGAACCACCTAATTTAAGACCAAACAAGGTGCTTTTCAAAAATTGTTTAACTCCATGGGCACTTTAGTACAGACTTCATCAATACCATATTGAGACATGTTATATAAAGGCAGATTAGTGTATAATATTTTGCCTATATGTTGTCTTTTATTTCCTTATTATATATGATTTTGTAATGGAGTTACATTAAGATTACACAGTTCTACTCTTTATAGCTCTCCATTCTCCCCAAAGTAGAGTACAAATCAGTGTTGTTGTTATGGTCCAAGGGTGGCTGACCATACAGTGTTGTTGTTATGGTCCAAGGGTAGCTGACAGGGGTCAGGGTCTGAGTCTGGGCTGGAGAGCTGATGGCCAGAGTGTGGACTTTTGCTTATGAGTAAGTTCTGAAGCTGTTAGGCAAAGGATATTATGATAAACTTGACACTTGCTAAGAAGCATCTCTGAGCATTCTCAGAAGGAAGAAAAGGATGTGTGTGTGTGTGTGTGTGTGTGTGAGAGAGAGAGAGAGAGAGAGAGAGAGAGAGAAACATCATGAACACCACAAATATATCTAATTCTATTTGTCAATCACATCTCAATAAACCTGAAAAATGCACCCAATCTGTGCCCAATAAAAAGAAACTATTTTTGAATATCACTGACTATTTTATTATTTTTGAACCAGGCATGGTAACAACCTGTGCCGTCATCTTAGCCACTATAGAGACTGGGGTGAGGGGACCTCTTGAACCCAGGCATATTTGAGTACAGCCTGCACTCTCACAAAGGAGCACACATCTCAAGAAGAAAGCCATAGCCGAGTGCATTGGCAAAGTCCTGCAGCCCCAATATTAGAAGGATCACAGGCTCGACCATGAGACCCTGTCTCAAAAAATTAAAGAAAAAAGTTTATATTATTTCTTAAGAAGATATTCTAAGAATGTATATACATGAGATCATTGGCAGGTTGGATTCAAATACATTCCATCCCATCAAGATAACTGTAATCCTCCTTACCCTGCACTGAAAAAATTAAAGATCAGAAAACAATACCTGCTGGTGGCAGTGGGGAAAGGAGCCCTTACACATTGCTGGTGGAGGCAGCACATGGAGCAAGCACCGTGGGAAACTGTTTGCCTCATAAGGCAAGCGAAGTAGCAACAGCAAGAGCCAAAGCAAACCGAAACACCTTGGAGTTACCGTACAGCAGCTTCACCTCTGGGCATCTACTTCAAAGGATTGAAATCAGACTTGAACGAATTTCCCACCCCACTGATTCATTAACATCTCTCAGCGTGAAACAGCACGGACACCTCTGAATGGCTGAGCAGAGCGCAGCACAGCACGGACTGACAAACAGAACGCAGTTGGCCTTGAAAAGACTCAAAGATGCTGACTGAACCCTAAGATGTTCATATGAAGCACCAGCCAGGCTGTGTGAGCTTCCCAAAGTCAAATTCATCAAGGCAGAGAGTAGAGTGGTGGCTTTCAGGGGCCAGTGGGAAGGAAACGGGGAGCTAATGTTTAAGGGGTACAGAGCTTCCACTGGGAAACATAGAAACCTTCTGGAGGTAGACTAGATGGACGGTTCCACACCGACATGAGTGTTCTTAAAATGCTACAGAGCCCAGCATTTAAAATGGGCGAGTTGGGGAGGGGTGAGGATGACCAAAACATGCTCAAATTTCTTAAAAACAAATTTTAGACAGAAGAGGGAGTGTGAATACAGAAACAGAATGCTAAGAAAATAAATAAAGCTGGCAAATTTTATGACACTGTGTATCTTACTACAATGGGGGGGGGGGAATGCCCACAACAAGGCTTGTCCAAGGGAACAACAGATGTCTCCCCAAAGAGGCTTTTTGTTTCCTTCTCTTTGCTGGACAGCTGTGTTAAGACAGACTCTCTCTGCATCCCTCCATGGATCACACTTGGACTGATAACCAAAATGCTACAACCTGAGACTGCAAAGAAGGAAGGCAAAAACAGCCCCCCTCCCACAGCGAGCTGTTTTTCCACACAGATCTCCCAGCTGCTAGACAATTCTAATCTGCAGTATTCTCTCCTGAACCCTAGTGGGGAATCCCAAAGAAAAAAATTTAGGCTTTTCTTAACTTTAAGTTAGTGGAAACCAAATGTCCACCAAAGGTTTGGAGCGAGAGTGGAGAGTAGTCAGAGTCCACACCCTGACCACTGCCCGGCAGATTTCCCCTGCTGACATCTCTGTTGAACCCAGGCCATCTTGGTCATCACTGCCCTTTATGCTTGGTACTTTTCTCAGTTCTGCAGAATTTGAGGTTCTTAACTCCTCAGTTTGGATTTTTCTGCGTCAATAAAGCTTTGGGGTTTCAGATCTTCCTCACCCATAACTGCCAATGATGTCGGGATTACACAAAACACTGCTGTTTGTGTCTAGAAGGCTGATGATGGCAAATGTTCTGGCCAGTGCTCCCACAGACCAGTTGTTATTTATAATACCTATAGAGAGAAAGGAGCTTAAAAATTAAGTCACCCTGCACTTTCCAACAAAGCAGAGCACAGCTGTAGTGAGGATTTGGAGCAACTGCTCTATGAAGAGACAGCAAGACTCTGTCTTTCTGCAAGGTCTGCTCAGGTCAGAGCAAGTGGCACGGATTAGGGAGGTCCTGAGCCCTAATACCCAGAGAGACCAGCCTGGGGATTGCAGGTGGCTTCCTGGAACCGGGGCTCTGTGCCATCACCTGGTGTTTGCATCTCAGGGTCTCTTGGGGACTAGAAGCAAAGATCAAGCTTAAAAGATATTTTAAAGCCGATTTTTTTTTCATTAAAGAAATAGTATTCGAGTTCAGTGAAGAAAGAACATTATTTGTATTTACATGTTTTCCTCTAGAGCCATTATGGTATGGTGGAAGATATGGGGGTGTAGTTTGGGCAGGAGGTTTGCATTTGGTCTGCAGTTAGTTCATTCTTGAGGTTCGGGGTAAGCACATACTTTAAACAGAAAAGGTTTTGCAGACAAGCATGGGCTACAGGCTAACCAGGAAGCAACATAAGAAGCAAGCCCCCCATAAAGTAGACATCTGTAACTGATTCCAGCTGCTTCTGGGCACAGAAGGGGCAGGAAGAGCTGCTTGCCAAGGCTCATTACCAGACCCAAGTCCTATTTAGGTAAGGTTAGGCTTGGCTCCAGGCTGCCAACAGGAGCCCTCACTGCTCAATCCCCACAGTGTCTGGGTCTCCCTAGCAAGTTCATGAGGTCAGAGAGCATCTTCTTGGTCTAGAAACATTGCAGAGGAATATCCAGTGCTTTATACCAAGCAGAGCTAGAACTCAATGTCAACTCTTTGTGCTCCTCCTATGGTTACACAAAGATTTCTGCCACTCTGACAAACCAGCAGAGCAGTGGATGAAACAGTGTGTCCTTTACTCAAGAAGCATTTTGTAGTTTCATTCAAGGCCTTGCCAAAGCAAAGCAAGAAAAGCATCTGAGTGGATCAGTGGCCTCAGCTTGGAGACCTGCAGCTGGAAGTCACTGCTTTCCCTGTGCAAAGATGAACATAACCAAAACATGAACTCCAACTGATGCAATTCTAAAGTGGCAGCCGTGCCATGTGTCCCACTGGCAATCGAAAACTGCATTGATCCTGATACCCACAATTTGGCCTAAAGTCTATTTAAGATAAAACTCACACTGGGTCAATAAAGCGAAAATGTACTAAAGGGAACTCCCTCATACATGCCTAACTGAACCTGACCATCTTCCCGTTAGCTCTCTGTTGACATTCGACTGTGAATATAAAAATATCAATGCCCAGTAGCAAGTGTCCTCACTCCCCACTGCCAACAACATTGGGTCCAAACGAATGTGTGCTGTAGCACTGTGCCTGGCCATTCATCTTGGGCACAACAGCTGACTGTTGACAGTTAAGCCCAGTCACCTCATCCCACTTGAGGGAACTCATCAGGGATGAACGAAAAGTTCCCCAGTACGTCCCCAGAGTTCCCCTCTAGTGGAGACACACTAGGGAAGCTGCTTGTGTTTAAAGAGCTAGTCTTTAGAACGCACCCTCAACCCTTTTCTTACTTGCTAACATTTTGTTCTGAAAAAAAAAATACTGGCAAGAATTGGTTGTGGTGGTTTGAATATGCTTGGCCCATAAAGAATGGCACTATTAGGAGATGTGGCCTTGTTGGAGGAAGTGTGTCACTGTGGGGGTGGGCTTGGAGACCTTCCTCCTAGCTTCCTGGAAGCCAGTCCTCTTCTGTTCACCTTCAGAACAAGATGTAGAACGTTCAGCTCCTCCAATGACGTACCTGCTTAGATGCTGCTGTGATTCCTGCCTCGATGATAATGGACTGAACCTCTGAACTTGTAAGCTACCCCTAACTAAATGTTGTCCTTATAAGAGCTGCCTTGGTCATGGTGTCTGTTCACAGCAGCAAAACCCTAACTAAGACACCATCCTTCTCAGGAGTGGCATAATTTACCATCAAAAGAAACAGAGAAGGCATGCTTAGCCACTAGCCCATAGAAACACCAAAGTCTCTTTTATTACCAATGAATGAACACACAGGCCATGTTTGCCTTAATTGTGAGACTTCATTTGCACAAACAGTACGATCTAGCCAATAAACAAACAAACAGAAACAGTTCTTCTAAATTCTCCAGGGTGGTAGGCCATTCCCTAGGTCAAGCCACTAGAAATCTTCCTTGGCTAGAAAGAGTCACCACCTCTGCTTAACATCTCTGAAAAACCCAGAGAAGTCACAGCTATGTCCTTTAGATAAGCACTTGCTTGATATCCTAAAGGCTAAGATGGGTGATCATTTTCAGATCTTTGTTCTTTAAGCCATAGCCTCATCCAAAGACAGCTGTGCTGGGAGGGGACAGTGGGATTCAGAAGGTTAGCCTATGGCATAAACTATCATAAAAATTAAACTGCACAGCAGTACTGAGCTGCAGAGAGGCCCTTTGAGCACCCCTCAGGGGCAGCACAGACAACACTACAAAGCTTCGCAAGGAAAGGCAAAGACTCTTTCTTCCTCCAGTCCAAGCCTGGCAGATCCCCACATCAGAAGCCTTTTGTTTTGGCTTTGTCAGTTTTTAATGGCAGGAGAAAAGTGCCTGTGTTCCAGGTTAGTCTTCCCTGAAATAAAAGGTAGCCATCTTCCTCATCCAGGCTGAGGAACTCCCTGTGCCTGCTTCCATGGCTAAGCAACAATGTAGATGGCCATCTTCCAGGAGAGTGGGGCCTCCTTCTGACCTGGACAAGCTCTCTCTGCTTCCTGCCACATCAGTGCTGCCTCTTGGGATGCTTGTCCCTGCTCACTGTCTCACCACAGGCTCCAACTCATGAAGGAATGTCTACAAAGCCAATTATTTGATCTTCCAATCTCTTTTCTCATCTGCTAACCCTTGAAAACGGTTCTTATTCGTGGAGGCAAGATAGAGCTGGAGTGGTTTTAAGAATCAGCAATACAACCTTTTCCTTCACCAGTGTATGGTAGGAGACAAGTCAAGATTCAAATAAGTATTAAGACTATGGATTAGTTCAGATGTTCATCTGATTCATATGCCCCCATAATTGCAAATAATCTTAAAATTAGTCAGGTCCACAAAACATGTTTTAACATTTTTTTGTTTGTCCTGGTTTTGCTGGGACTGCTATAAGAAAATACCACAGGACTTTGGAGCTTAAACAGAAGGCACTGTCTCTAGGGATTGAAGGGGCTGGAGGCTGAAAGCCAAGATGGCAGCTTGTTCTCAAGCAAGAGTCCTCATCCTTGTAGATGTAGCTTGTAGACAGCTACATCATCGCTATGTCCTCTGGTTTTCATTCATTAGCACTTATTTTACATGTTCATACTTAATACAGTGATAATTATAGACCTGCTATGAAAGTGGTACTCAGAACCAGATGCATCAAATGTGCAAAGATGACTATTACACACTTTATCATCCTCAGCATTCAGTTCAGCCTTCTGTTTAGATTGTATAGAATCACTAGTCAATTTCCATAAAAATAAATATCTTAGCCACAGCTCATGCTCTTCATCATCAATACAGACAATGTGCTCCTGGAAAGTAATAACAATATATTTGTTTGCATGTCACTCTTACACCTGCATCTAAACAAAACTAGCTGATATATCAGTGAGCTCTGGGCAGCACGTACAGCTTTATCTAGCTTGTTCTTTTGAAGGCCTGTGCACATGTAATGACAAAGTTTTTGTATAAGTTTGTACATTTAAAATATTAACAACAAATTTATGTGGGGGGGCACTGAATATGATAGAGCATGCCTTTAATCCCAACACTCAGAAGACACAGACAGGTAGACCTCTGAATTTGAAGTTATCCTGGTCTACGCAGCAAATTCTAGGTCAGCCAGGACTACCCAGTCTCAAACATTCCATAGGGATGGATTTAAATAATTATCAGTGTAGAATGGCATAACCCCCTAGTTGGTGACACATCTGGGTCAATAAGCACAGACAATGCAAAGAGTTTATCTGCAAACTACATTGACTTACTTGGCAACACAATGTGGGGGCTGGTTGATGCTGGTCATTTATTGGAGTGTGTGTTCTACCAGTATGCTCAAGACCAGATGTTTTTGCTGTCTCCTAAGCCAGGTGCAGTGCCATCCTGAGCCTGTCTGGAGAAGGGTAACTTCCTCCATATCCTTTGTCAGCTTCAGTAGGTGCAGCAAAGCTAAAACTGTCCACACCATCTTTAAACTTCCTTATGGATTGCCCCCAAGGAACTCTTGGTCTTTGCAAGTCTGAGTCACACCTTCTTTCTCAATTTTTCTATTCTGTCCCAGTTTCTAGAATAAATTGTCCAACCTCAGAATATCAGCAGACAATGTTGAGTCATCCTGCTGATAAGTAATTAGAACCATCAATAACCTCGAATTCCATCTCATGAGCCTGCAAACATTCTGTGATTATTCGAGGATTATGTATTTCAAGGCTACAAACATCCAATGCCAAGCCTCCCCTATTTTTGTTTATACCTGAAAGCTGACATTTCTTCATCATCTGAGGAATATAGATCTCTTCTTCACCTGCTTCTAGGAGATTCCTGGCAGAGAATACATTCAGCTTTTGAATCCTCGGGTAATCAGGGTAGGTTGAGGAACCTTGTCTAACTCAGGCTATGACACTGGACTGACATACCAAGAAACAGTCATCATTGAGGTACTCACAAGCTCTGATTAACTCACCAAAGATTATTCCTTCATCCTTTAAAAGCTCATCTAAACTGTTGAAAATTGTAATATCAGGATCAGGCACCTTAAGGATCACTATCTAACCATACCCGTTTTCAAGTTATCTCCCTAGGAATTAAAGCATTATTAGTGTCCTCAGTAGCACCCATCAAAACTATGCATGTTCCCTCCTGAATCCCCTCCCTAGCAGTCTCTGTGTGCCTGTGTACATGTGTGGGGGTGAATACATGCATGCATGTGTGAAGAGGTCAAAGGTCAACCTCAGACACTACCCACTTGTCTTTTGAGACAGCATTTCTTATCCTCCTGAAAGTCACAAATAGGTTAGACTGGCTGGTCAATGAGCTTTGGGGATCCAGTTGTCTCTGCCTTCCTTGGTACAGTTGTTATAAGCCATACCCTGATGCCTGGTTTTGCATGTGGCCTCAGGTCCTCCTGTATGTGTGGCACGCACTATGCAGACTTTGAACCAACTCTTCAGGCTCCTCTTCATTTCCTTATCAGACCACCAGCCCTATTAAATCGGGGATCCATTAGTGTGCCTCTATGTAACTGTTTATCAACTTATGACAGGTCTTATCTCCAAGCACAGTTACATGGAAGTTAGGAATTTAACATAAAATTGGCATGCAACAGGGTATGATTCAGTTCATAGCACCATGCTTAATCACTTTAGGATAGAAAGAAGGTGCAATGGATTATCTATGTCCTAGGAATATACATTATAAATTTGATTATGCCAGAGAAAGAAAGGCCTTCAGAACTTATAAGCTCTTCCCATAAGCTCCAAGCTTCCTTCTAGATTCTGACATGTCTGTCTGTTTACCCTTATTCATGGAAAGAAGTACAGAGAGCTGCAGTGGTCTGTGATAGTTGAGATGAGGGGACACAAAGACATTAAATTCAAGCTATGGCTGTCTCAGGAGAGAGACTCCATGGGTAAGGCCTGCAGCACAGAGTACGCTTACTATCACCAAGCTCTAAGCACTAAAGGTTGCACCTCTCAGCCAGGACATGTCACACAATGTCTTCATGCAGAGTGAAGAGGGGCTTTATCTGAACATTTCTTCCCAAGCCAAGTGCTAGACAGCAGTTTGTTTATAAAGACTCTGCTGTTTGCCTGCAGCGCAAAAAGCTGAGTTTGCATGCTGATTAACTCAGCGAGTTCCTACCCAACACAGTATGGCATATGAAAGAGAGCTTAGGCCTGAGATCCTTACATAAGGAGTGTGGAATAGGCTGAATGAGAAACAGAAGTGACCCAGACAAATCCCTGGATAGAAACCAGATACTGACAAGCAAATAAACCAGAATTACTGACATGTGCTGGATGGCAGTACCCAGCTCCCTCTACGTACAGCCTCAATCAATAACCAAACGGCTCTGTGACGGAAGTAACATCGTTATCCCCCGCCTAAGTGATAAAAGAACTGAGACACTGGGTAACTGACTTAAACATAAACATTTAATAAATGATGGAATGGGCCAAATCCAGGAATCTTGGTTCCAAATCCATGTGCTAAACTATATTACAGCAACCCACGCCTCGAGCTTTCGGCTGCACTTGTCCACTCGATGGAACAATTAGTGCTCACAATGGATGTTAGAATGAAAATCCTTTAGTGTAGGAACTTACTCACCTTAGTCCTTTCCTTATCCTTAGCATAGACAGTTGCATCTAAGACAATAAATGGGTGCTTAATAAAATATACTCCCCTGGGGAGACATCGTAATCAGTAAAGTGCTTATGCTGTAAGTAGAGGTTTGATCCCCAAACCCCATGAACTGAAAAAGCCAGGCATGGTGGCGCACGCTTGGTGCGGGAGCTCTCTGCAGAGACCATGGACAGCAGAGTGTTAGTCAATGTGAGACAAGAAAAAAATCTGGTTCAACAGGACTCAATAGCTAGTGATTCAAATTTAAGACAAGGCAGTGTTAAAGTCTGACATGGGCAGTTTATTTTCAGCATATTTAAGTACAGTACAATTTGAAAAAAAATACAAAGTTCCTGGATGTAACACAATTCCGTGTGTACAATGAGGCATGATTACATCGAAGCTCTCCTCAAGAAGTACCTGCCACTTCTTCCATGAAGATGGCCTCCACAGACAGGCTGCATGCATTGTCTTAAGAGCCTAGGGGAGGATCCCGTGTGGTCTCGGCTACACAGAAAGTTCAGGTGTCATCCGGGCTACCAGCCACATCCAATCCTGGCTGTAGGAGCCTAGGGGGCCCCTGGCCATACAGGTAGCACAGAGATCTCTTAGACTCTTAACCACCTCTGGTCCTGCTTGTAGGAGCTTGGGATAGCCAGGCCTGGCCTGGCCCTATAGCTAGTGCAGGGGCTGCCTAAGCTATTAGCCATCTCCATTCCCAGCCTTCCGGATGGGAAACAGGTCCCACATCTCTTTCTTTGAAGAGACAACTCTGTTCGTTTAACACCTCTGGCTTCCCTAGTGCTTATCTGTGAGTAGGAGGACATGTTTGCTCCTGGCAGCTTGGAACCCTCGCACTGGGAAGACTGAGGCAGACGCACCTTAAGGCTCCTGGCCAGCCAGGTGAGCTAGCTGAAGGACACTGTCCCAGTAAGAGGTCGCTGGCTCGAGAAACAACCCTGGTATTACCCAATGACTTACACACAAATGCAGCAACACATAAAACACACACACACACACACACACACACACACACACACGTGCACATACAAATCCTTCATCTCAAAAATCATTTAATTAAATTATTTATGAATGCACTTGTATAAATTCGGTGAAATCACTGCACTGGTCTCCTTAAGGTCACCCCCTATTTTGTTTTATAGTCTCATCATCAGCAATAAACCTTTGCGGTCTACTGCTTTCTTCTTGGTAGCATAGGCTGCATTCAATCACTTGCCATTAATCCCCAAGGCTCGGATTTAAACTATTAATTTCCACCCTGTGGTTCTCGTAGCACAGTTGACATGTTGCCTTCACTAGACAACCCTTTCCTGTGTGAGACATGCCACCTACCTAGGCACACACACCTCCCTGGCCCAGAAAGTTAAACATTAGCAACAGCTTCTAAAACTTCCATCCTTGTCTCCAATGTACACTTCCATCGTTATTTATCAATACTTGATCATAAACATGCTACTGTGTTGGTGTCTGCCTGCTGCCCTGCCCTTGCCTGCCCTTGTACCCCTCACCCCAACACACACACACACACACACACACACACACACACACACACACATTTCTACAAGCTAGAATTCTCTCTTCCTTCATTTTATGGCATAAAGTTCACCTATCCTTCAAAGTTCCATCTCTTCCACAAAGCCCTGTCTAGGCACCCATTCAGGGATCAGAGGTCGGTTTAATTGCAGTCTGTCACCTATTCCCTCGTTCTCTCCCATCTTCCTAAGAACACTGTAGTGTCTTTCATCTCTAGCATCCTTCCCAGCATGCAGGAAAGCCTTGCCTCAGAGCAGACACAAGTGAGCACGGATCGTGCAAGCCATGCAGATAGATACATCTTACCCAAACATAAAACATCTGGATATTTTAAAAAGTAGAAAAAATGGGGGGAAGTTGACATAACCTAAGACTCATCGTTTTAACCATGGTTCACAAAGAGCTATCATTGTGGCAATCCATTTCCAGGGTGTTCCCTCACTCCAACAAGACACCAAATTTTTACCAGTCTCCTCAACCATTCCCTTCCTACAAACCACCAATCTATACTCTGAGATTATTTGTTTTTCTTGTCTAGATTCTTCATATAAATAGAATTAAGTGTTATGTAGACTTGTGTACATACCTCCTCTCATGTAGCATAGTCACCCCTGTGGGAACATGTGCCTTGCCTCATTCCTTTTTTTTGACTGAATGATATTCCAGTGCATATTTACATGGTCTCTCATCCTCAACTGATGGACATGTGAGTTGTTTCTATTCACCAAAATAATTTGAACTAATTTAAGTAATGCTTCTATGAATGTGTACTCACAAGATTTTCTTGGAGTGCCTGTCTTATATTCACCATTACCTTAGACAAGTGAGCTCTGTACTCAGAACTGTCCCAGCAGCTTTGTCTAATTATCAGAAAAGATAATGTTTCTTTCAGTAAAATACTATAGTTAAACATATATGCTCATTAGTAAATTTTATCATTTTTATACTTTAGAATATTTTAAAATCCCTTATAGCTTGCATTTATATTGGTGACTACACACTTTAAAGTCTGCGTTAATTAGCAGAATCTGATTTAAGTGCTCGAGTGCATCACTCATTTGACTAGTTAAGCAGGTCTAATTCCTGGATGGGTTCATTATTCTTCCTTGCTTTCAGGTGACCTGCTTTGAATCACGATGAGAGTAGGTCCTTGCGTACTGCATGCTTGCCACTACAGTACATGCAACTGAGTTACATGCTATTATCATGTCACAGATAATCGACAGATCTCAATGAGTTTGCCATTTTCTCAAAGTCACAGAGTTAGGAATAGAGACTGAATCTCAGACGACTAGGTTGTCACATTTCATACAGTAAAGGCAAGGGGCAGACCAAGACCATCAAAATCTTGTTTTATTATCCCACAACTGTAATCATGTTTGCATAAATCCATATTTAACCTTTAACATCCATGTCCCAAATGAAGAATACAAAATAGGAACTCAGATCTCTCACAGATGGGATACTCACGTCCAAGCCAATGGCCCAAACTCTCCTTTAGAAAATAAACAACTCCTATTCTTCTTCCAGTTAAATCGTTTATCCCATATTAAAAATACAGAGTTGGGTGTCCCATAAATACAATGACTCATGCTGGTACAATCAAGATGGCCCTACACTGATAGATAATGGAAAACAGGAGGGCAGACTAACGTGGGACAGGAAGCGCTAACTGCTATGCTGCTCTACACCACCTCCACACCCTAACACTGTGGAGTTTCGCCAAGTCTGGTGAGACAGGTGAGAGGCAAGAGGTGGAAACACACCTATCACTGTGTGCTGCTGTGGAAAAGAGTAAAATGTGTGTGCACGTGTGGGTGTGTGTGCCTGTGTGTGTGTGTGTGTGTGTGTGTGTGTGTGTGTGTGTTCTGGAAGTATTACAATATCAGAATTTACAACAACAACCATCTATGTGATCCACATGGTCCTTTCCTGATATTTTTTATAGCAGATTACTATGAATTGGAAGAAGGTAAAGATACGATAGCCTACTGTTTGGGCTATCTTGAGTTTAGATTCTAAGGAGTGGTATTCTGCTAACATGCTGACCTCTCAATACCGGATTTGCTGCCTAGACAAACACAACATCTGGGTGAGCCCGTTGATTTGTACCTTGGCTCTTCCTGCTGGGGAGGGTAACTCCTACACATTCAAGTTCTGTCCTTCCACCATAGCAAGATCCAGATGATGAGGCAATGGAGCTCCTAGAGTTTACCACTTCCTATCACTAACTTAATTCCATAGTAAACATGTGGCTTTAGTATTTTAACATTTCACCATGTATAACAAAGTACACCAAAAGCAGGTAAGCACATCAAAATGTAACTGCTCAAGGATTTCTGGCAAGCTGAACACATCCATATAAGCAGCATCTGATTGAACCCAAGTCCTCTGTGAATATAACATAGATTCTGATAGATAACTAAGTTCCACAAGCATCCTGTGCCTGAGAGAGCTTAAGAATTAAACACCACTTGGGGCACAGAAAGCAAAGAAAAGGAATCACTAAGATAACGAACAACTAAAACAAAAGACCCCAGGTAAGAAACAACGACAAAGAGACACCATGCAACTCCTCCGTTGTTTTCAGCCAACACTTCACCTTTATGTGACTTCAAGTTTAGTATAATAGTCCCCCCCCCACTCCAAGTCCCAAGGAGAGAACCTCTCCATCTCATACAAACAAAGTCAATGAGCAAGCCTAATGACAATGAATTGAAAATTAATTAACTGATAACGCTAGATTTTTAGCATGATCATTTCACTCTGAGAAGCTCCCCCTTCACTGTTTCCTGCGTTAAAGGCATACAAATCTTTGGCAACACCAAAGCCACATTTACTAAAGGATAAACAAACTACAGGAGAGATGAAAGTGGAAAGCTAATGAAAATGAAGATACTTGCCTCTCCTCTACAATCCACTTGTCTCTTCTTCTTTAATGGATTTGCAATGATAATCTATAATCAAGGTTCCAAAACCGACTTAATTAGAAGCTCTAAGTGACCTGAAGTAAGTCATATATTGCCCTCTTCTGAGTTCCACTGTACTTAAGGCAGATGCTGCCAGCCGCAAAACCTCTTATCTCAGAGGAGAGAGGATTCCTACTGGCCCAGGGCACCAGCTGTCTGAACACTTGATACAAATGTGTTCTCTAGAACCCATCACACCCAGCAAGGCTCTTCTCCTCAGCTTCCCTCAGGTCAATATCCTTTGTCTAATTGAAAAGAAAAATTAAGAAAAACTCACAAAGAATAGCTACCCACCAATATGCACAGGAACTAGGGACAGAGTGTCCTTTTAAAAGAAACCCAGAGGCAAAGTCTGAATGAATGGCATACTTTTCATAAAGGGAGTAATCAGGCTAAAAGAACAATTCTGTTGGAAAGTCTGTGACCTTTGCAGAGGATATGACCTTGAATTTGAATCTTCCTCTGATTCAAAGAATGTGTCTAGTTGTTGATCTCTCAATTAGATCTTTACAGGAAGTTTGCAACTCTTTCCCTCAAGAACAGGGTCCTATTGAGGAGTTGGCAGTGAGGGATGGCATCTACATAGCATTAGAGCTTCCCAACTAATCGGTAACTTTCAGGTGGATTTTATCATAGTTTGGACTCAAAAAATAACTCTCAAATGCAAGATCTTTGTTCAAATTCAAATTTTGATGGAAATGATTAACACTAGAGATATAATTAATGATCATTACCCAAGAAATCTTCCTCTGAGACATCAGCCCATAATCCGGTGAGGTTTTCAGAACTGATACTTAGGTGTTGGTGGTGACCTGGAACTCACCATGGAACTGAAGATGCCCTTGAAGTTGTGACCTTTCTGACTCTACCTCCTGAGTGCTGTGATTATAGGCATGTGTCCGCATGCCCAGTTTATGTGCTGTCAAGGATTGAGCCCAGGTCTTTGTGCTAGGAAAGCCTTCTACCAAACCACAGGCTCAATATCTGTTCTGATGAACCTTGAGAAAGAAGCTAAGAAAGATGTCTTTACCTATCACAGAGGGAGATCTTTTAATCTTATAAAATAAACAATAAAATCCTATAATCAGATAAGTCAGAGAGACAATGGTTTAAAAAAAAAATCTTCTCTGTCAAAGACACACTGGAGTTCCAACAACTGCATGTTTTCCCTGAGGTGTATATGCAGCTTCAAGCAGTAGATGAATGAGTCTTCCCCAGAATTACATGGCCTTCCCAAAGCCTACCCCCTACACATTGCTGCAAGTAAGTTTAATGTGGAAGGGCCTTGACCTCCTTTCTTTGTCTGTCTGATTTAAGTGTGTCTGCTTCCTTGGGGCTACCAAGCTCAATCGGACAGCCAGTCAGAGCCAAGTGGAACATCAGCCAACCCCTAAACAATGGGTGCCTTTCTCTGTTCGTCACATGAGCAGTGTTGTATTACAGCTATTGTTGCTCCAAGCAGCGAGGAAAGGAACAGAGTCTCACAGACCAGCTATGTTCCGTGCCCACTCTCCAAAATTCAAAATCAAAAAAGGAAAAATAAAACATAAATGTGCTATTTGAATGGGACACTGTAACCCCAAACAAGAATTCTAGTGTACCCCTAGACCATCCGCATCATCCTGGCTGGCCGAGAATGCGGGTTCCTAGACCCAGCACAAGTATTTCCAACCTCAGCGATGGCATTTGCACATCTGTGTAAGGGATGAAGTAGAGGCAAGAAGGAAGCTGACTGGGCCTTACACTGAGTGCTGTGCTGGGTTATAGATCTTAGTCTATAAAGCAAAAGGCATAAAGATGAGGGCACCAAAGGCTATGGGACAAGAGACAGAGGTGCTTAAAAACAGTAATGGCTCTCCAGAAGACAATGGGAGTGTCAGTGAAAGAGTCAGTGCCTGGAGGGAAGAAGAAGGAAAGGTATTAGAGCATCCCACAGAGACTGAGAGCATCGGAAAGTAACAGACCAGGACAGCATTGAATGGCAAAAGGAACCAAAGAAAACCACTGTCACTGTCACTAACAACAGTGCAAGCAAACAAACAAGCACATTGGGCTGGGATGTAGCTTAGAGGCAGAGTGACAGTGACTGTTTAGCATAACATACAATCGACTTGCTCTCCAGTTATACGTGTGTGTGTGTGTGTGTGTGTGTGTGTGCACACACACACACACACACACAAATTTAAAGTTTTCTTTTTAGTTTGCATGTGGGCTTGTGTATCTGCTTGGTGGAAACATATCTCACCAACCTTTCAAAAATGTACAAAGATTATATGTAATATTTTGTTTTAAATATTAAAGTATGAACTTCCCCCACAATCCTAAACTTTAAAAGTCAACTAACTCAAAGCCACATATTACGTACATAATACATTTATGCTAGGTAAGTAGCTTCAGGCTGGGACAGCTGACACCATCATGTGGTAAAACAATCTTGAAACAGATGAAGAGAAAATCTAAATTCCACCCCTGATGACTCCTGAAAGCGCGCGCCCTGGCCATCCCTTCCTGTGAACTCCCTCTGCGGTGAAAAGGCTCAAGTGTTCCAGGCATGCCTTCTCATGATGGGGAAGGACAAATTTTATTCGAATCTCAATAGGGTGCCCACATCTGGTCTCTATAACAAAATAATAGCAGTAACATGTGAAGAAGGGTTCCTTTAAAACTCAGATAGTGATGTGAGGGACAGACAGAAACCAGCCCCATGACTCCATAAAGAGCTGTCATAAAAAAACGATTCTCAACGCCTTTAAAATGGTTCCTCGGTGCTCCTACTGCCTTGTGTTTGCTGGGACACTGGCCTGAGGTGTCCTGTCCACACAAACCCTCACTGAGTGGAACACCCAGCCCTCTTCCTGGCATGAACCCGAAGCCACTCTCAGACCTGCCTATCAAGCCTGACTACACCCAGCTGGTTGGATACATACATACATACATACATACATACATACATACATAAAATATGTATGTCTGTGAATATATATTTAATCTAGATTTTTAAAAGTATTAACTCTTTCTTGGCAATTGTAATATTTGTTACACACTATATACCTAATAAATATACAATGGAGGAAAGAATAAAACTCAAGCCAATTAACTATAAAAGCCAAAGTTATGTGTTGTCATCAATTACTCAACCAAAATAAAGTGTCTTTTAAAATTTAAATATAGGGGTACATACCTGCCTGGACCCCAGCACTCAGGAGGCTGAGGCAGGAAGACCACTCAGATTCTGTCTAGTCTAGGCTACATACTTAAACCTAGTCTCAGAACAAAACAAAATAAAGCAAACTTTTTTAAAAAATACACTTCTCAAGATTGTCAGCGAAGAGTACCCCCCCCCCATTTTGGCTGAAGGAAGGCAAAATTTGAAGCCAAGATGTTGTCATTCTATTTTATTCTATGAAAAAAATGACTAGAATGGCCAAATTTTGGCTTTATATTTCTATCAACAAATTTTCTTTATAGAGCTTAGTGGAAGGATGTGTGCTTAGCATGCCCAATGCTGTGAGTTCAATTTCCAGGACCTCTAAAGCATCTGTTTGAGACAAGGTCTCACTATGTAGCCCTGGCTGCCTTGGAATTCACTATATAAACCAGGATGGACTCAAACTCAGAGATCTGCCTTTCACTGTTCCAGAGTAATGAGGTTAAAGGTGTGTGCCACCAGACCCAGCTCCAAGACATCTTTCAAAGATATATTTTTATTCACTTTAATCCTGGGGTATATGAGGATAAGTGTTGGTCGCTGCACCCCAGCATGGGTTCTAGGAACCAGATTAGGTCCTCTGAAAGAGCAGTATGTGCTCTTTACAGCTGAGCCATCTGTCCAGCTCCCAAAACATTTTTTGAAAACTAACTGAAGGATGGGACTGTATTATGATTAGTAGAGTGCTTGTCTTCACACAAGAGGTTTTGAGTTTTATTACCAGCACTATATAGGTGGAACATGCCTGCAATCCCAGCACTTGGAAGGTAGAGGCAGAAGAATCAGAAGTTCAAAGTTGTCTTTAGCTACATAATGTGTTTGAGGTTAGTCTGAGCCACATGAAACCCTATCAGTCGCAAAATAACAAAACAACATCAAAATAAAACCGGAACATTTAGAAGATTTGTGAAAGACCTATTATACAAGCCGCCTTCTGCAGCTGTATTTTAGAGCTAGCCATATTTGCACAGTTCATCTGGGTTGGACATGATATTAATAACACGGTACTTGGTCACCCCCACAATGAGGCCTCCTTGCTCCAAAGATCTGATGGTTTTAACAGATGCTAATATCCTGTGCATGCATCTAGCAAGACAAGGCGTTCCATACTGAAATTCTATTTCCCCTTGTCTTACAAGTAGAGTGGGGGTAGGGGAGGAGAGTGTATGATTTATTGCTCTCTGAGTAGGAAATTGAGGTGGTTAGAATGCTTTACATAGTTTCTTTATCTGGGAGAATAAATCATTAAAAATGAAATAGGAGAGAAATCAATAGGCATTAATAGTGTTAACTACAGATGTAGTATTACAGCCACACTTCCAGACTGGCTCAGGGCATGGCATTTATCATCAAAGAACAGACTCATGGCCACTGGCAGTTGTGCAGATGAAGTTCAATAAAATAAAACACCAGTGGTGTGAATACTGCACCTCACTCATAGCATGAGCAATCCTTGAAGCTGCCTAAATTAGCCCTTCACACACACACACACACAAAAAAAAAATGTTTAAAAGCAATGATTACGGTGGAAGTTCATCTTCAGCATTTGATATGGATAAGAAAGGAACAGAAAATTTGGATTTCAGATTAGGAGAACGGACGAGTGTGTAATTGAGGCAATTCAGATGCACAGACAAAACATGAGGTTGTGCATCCTAAGGCAGAAAAAAAAATCATTTGGGTGAAAGAATTATAAAAGATGACTCAACAGGATGAGTCTTGCATCAATTATTAAAATACGTTCTCAAGTAAATCCTGGGTCCACATCCTTGCAAAGGGGGTGGGAGGGTGGGGAGCACAGCGGCACATTCTGGGGCTGTGTTCGTGTTCCCAGCCGCACAGCCTCAGGCTCCTTTGCCCACTCATGGAGGCCACCATCTTTGGCCACCATCTTCCACTGCCATCTTCCACCGGTGAATGGACCGCCCCACCCACTCCCCTCCCATCCCACCCCCCACCCCGCCCCAAGCCCCACGCCCCTTGTCTGTCTGATGTGGAACTGCCAAGAACCAATAGCTCAGCTTTGCTGGGGCATTTGCTCCCATTTGCATAATTCATTCTCAGGAAAAAAACGAGTGGAGACAGGGAAAATAAAAACTCTACTGGCGATTATAAATTTAATTTATAATTAAATTTAATGTGGGACAAAGGCAGAAGTTATTACAGATGCTAAAAAATGGCAAGGCTTTCAACAGACTTGGATGACAATTGATCTTGACTAACGTTTGGTTACTCACGGAGGAAATAACCAAAGCAAAGGATGTGTAAGAAAGGAAAGCGAAGAAAGGGGAACACACTGGATTCTGTCTCTAGACAACAAAGTAGAAGTCAAAGTAGAGATGATTTGGCCTTCTGTGGCCACCATCCTCATCACACAGTTCCACCCCATGATGAGACCTGCTTTCAGAAATGTGTCCATGTAGGAAACTAAAAAAGACAGTACTGAGCCGGTTACCACACACATGCCTAAGTGCCTAATGCACTGAAAAGCATAGGGCAATGTTGGCTACTTTTATTGATATTGGCATATCCACTTCAGCACCAAGACACTGTTATTTGCAAGCAAAAGCATGCAACAGTATAATTATCTCTGTGTGTCACCTGTAGCACCACTGTGATGTTGAACATGTAGCATTAATTCAGTATTATGTGGTGTTTTGTAAGCCCCAAAGATAACCTATAGTGTCTTCCTTCCTGCCTCTATCAAGTTCATAGGTCATGTCTAGGAATGTAGTAAATTCTGTACTGACCTTTCCACCACTCTTAATAGACACACTCTCAATAGATACTATTCATTCCTTCACTTTTCTCCCACATTTTGGAGAGCATTTATTAAAAAGCTTTTATATTCCAGCCATTTGAGTGAGGTCTTTCAACAATGAATGATGAACTCATCAACCTGCTGGGGATATCATTCAGATAACAATATGACCAACACTGTTTTAAAAAAAAAAAAAAAACAAAACTGTTTCCAGAGAATGGCAACTCACATGACATCCACTGCCTAGGAGAGAAATAGAAAATTCAGAGGAACATCTGATTTGGGCTATATCTTCAAAGATAAATGGATAGCAGGCCGCTGCTTACACAGAAAAGAAGGCCACGGGTGTTTCCAACAGAACGAGCCACCTACAGCTAGGCCATGGAAAGGAAAGGGTGCTGTGGATGTGGGGACACAATGAGATCTACCAGGCCTAGAGGGCTGGGAAGTAAGGGTGCAGAGAACGAACGGCAAAGGAGATTGCACAAGGCGCTCACACGTGAGACAGTATCGAGGCTGGGAGGGTCGTTGCTGACTGGACTTGCAGGACCCAGTATCCCTCCAGCCCTGTCTTGGAAACTATTTTCAGCAAGCCCCTAGGAGATGCTGATGGTTTCCTAGTGATCCGCCAAGGACTTAAGCAAGGAGATCCCATGATCAAATTTGCATTTAGGAAATGTCTCATCATACTGAAGAAAAAGTGCTGAAGACACACCCACTGCTCCGAAATGAGCAGGTGACTCATTTGGCCTCAGGACCACGGTGTGACGTCGTGGCTGAGCTCAACCCCACCCAAGACATTCTGCTTTCCAACTGAGGAGGGGCCAAGGTTTACACATGGACAAACCATAGGAAACTGTTATTTGTTTAGGTAAAAAAATGATCAAGTGTTGGTAATTTCTCATGGTAAAAAAAAAAAAAGTAATAATCTATTATTTTTAATTTCCTCCTTGCTTCTGATATACCCCTAAGTCTGAAAGCAGTTGATAATCAGCCTTAGTGCATTTCCAGTTTTAACTGTCATTGGTTAGCCTGCAAAGGAGGGAGTTCCACCATTCATGCACCCCAAACAAGTGCTTAAAAATGGTAAAGGGGACTGAACACGGTCACCAGTGAACTAGGGCCACTAATAGAAAGGCTTTAGAACCAGGAGGCACACGAAGTTCTTTCCCTACCCTACCCACCCCCCCAAACACACACACACACACACACACACACACACACACACACACAAACTCCCACATCATAAAACTGCTATCAAAAGAGAGAAGCAGCGTTCTGTGTTTGTGTGTATCTTTAATCAGGGGCTGAGATTTGTAGCTAAAGTATTTAGGATAGAGAGCTCCGGCCACATGAAGAAAGTGCTGGCCTACTTAAAACGAGGCAAGACAGAAATGGTCATCAAGCAACAGCACATGCCCATCTCACAAGTCAAACCAAAGAAGTTAGTACAAAACCCACTGAGGTAAGGGATCCTTCATAAAGGTATGATAAAGAGACCATGCCGAACAGTTTCTAAGAAGTAGAGGTTGTCACTCCCCTCAGCCTTTGGCATCCAATCATGAACATCTCAGATCCCGGCTCCACTACACGCACCTTCCTTACCACTGAGAGTACCTCAGACAAAATGCTGGAAAGAGCATAAGAGAGCAAGTGGAGCAAACCCTCCTGTGCTAGGCGGTGGTGAAGCCTAAAGGTGAGATCGCTCTTCAAAGCCCTTCTCAGTAAAAGCATCAACTAACACTTGCTGATAGCTAACCGTGGCTAATCAAAGCAATACAACCGTTAATGCTGGCTCAATAAGAAGGTGATGATAACAATAGCGAACTAACTGCTCCTCTGTGTGGGGCTTGTTAGGGCTTTCCCAAGCGTTAACTCCTTTGGCTCCAGAATAAGCACGATTCTTTCATCCTGATTTTAGAGACATACATACAGGTGTGAAACCACACCAAGCCACACAACTGCAAAGTACCAGAGTGGAGTGCTGAGCCCAGGGACCCCAGACCCTGGGAGTCTACTCAAGAAATTCCTTAGCCTTGTAAACAAAACAAAAGCTGCTCCTCCTCTCCTCCTCTGTGCATACGGGCTCCTTGGAGCATGCCAGTCAGACTGGTGGGATTTCTGGGTAATGTCATGTGGTCTGATCTTTTTTTTTATCCATAAGGACTGAAGGTTTTTTTATATTTGAGAAGACTGTATACAAAGTGAGACCTGGCATAAAGGATCAAGAATGCCATGCTCCGCCTTGGCACAGCATGGCTATTATTGGCCAAAAGCAGAAATAATGCCTCATTCAGGCCAATAAAACCCCAGGCCTTCATTGTTCCTTTAAAAAATGTCGGGGTTCGAGTGAGGTTATGTGTGAAAGAAGCTGCAAGCCCCGCTTCCCCGCGTTTCTTTTATTCAGTAGGGCCATTCAGGAAAATACTTCCAGAAGGAAAAATAGAGACAAAATGTTTTCCCAAATCGGATGTTAAAAAGTCCTAGCATGAAGAGGTTTAAAAGAAAGAGACCCACAAGCGTACACTCTCCTTAAATAAGTAAATGCAGCTCTAAGAACTGTCGCCTTCAGCTTTATCCAAGGAACCAAGCATTCTGACCAGGGCCCTATAGTTTGGGAACCTGCCTGTAACCCCCGCCCCTCCCCCACCCCACCCCTAAAGGCAGGAAGAGAGGCATCCCCTGCTAGCAAACACAAACTGAGTATCAAGGACAAAAGAAAGAAAAGTTTAGGAAACTAGTCAAGACCCCAGAGTAGTACTAGACAGACCTCAGAGGAAGAAGCTGTATGATGACAGCCCCCCAAAAAAATCTCCCTGCACCCACCAATGTCACAATCAAAGTAGAACAGATGCAAGCAAAGCAACGCAGAGTGGGAAAATAAACATAAACACCCATAACTGGGAGATCTTCCCTGGCATTCCCTGCACAGTTCCAAATAACAAAACCAAACACAGTGACAACAAATCCCTTGGGGGAAGCACAGAAGCCACCAGGACAACACATCCTTGTACCACTTCCATGGGACCAAGGTTAAGGGGAAACATTCCCTCTGGCCCCAAAGCCCCCACCCCCATCGCCCTAAGCAACCAGGGCCAAGGGCTTCCAGAGTTGAGTTTGCTTAACTCTTACCGGGTCCTGAAATGCTGTGATTGGCAGCGCAACCTGTTTTCCCCTGGTCTTCACCCACTCCAGCTGAGATTCAAAATCTGGTCCCAACAGCGGCTGCTGGTTTCCAAGCAGAGTCCCAGGAGGAAGCACTGTTTGCGGGTCTTGTTTAAGCTCTGGAGATGGGGACACACGGGGGAGCAGGCCTGTCCTGGAGCCCCAGTTTCGCACAGGGACCGAGTCCTGCTGCAAACTTGAACAAGCTTTTCGCTGTCTGGCTGGAGATGCTGGAGGAAGAAGGCGGTAACCCGAGCCCGGGTGGGATGCGAGCAGTTGCTGCTGCTGCAGCTGCTGCCTGCAGGACAGTGGCTGGGGGAGGGGGGAGTTTGGGGAGGGGGAGCGATGTCGCTGGTTTGCGGTCCCTCCAAACCTGCAAGCTCCTTCCGGCCCAGACTCCTGGGACCCCCGTCAGGGACTGAGTCAAGAAGTTGGCAAACTTGGAGTCACCACGGGGCTTCAGAGAGTGATAGGGGAGTGCCGTGCCCCCACGGTGCCAGGGCTAACCCCTCCTCAAAGCACCCCAGGAGAAGAGTCTAGGCCCTCTGCAAGGATTTGAGGGACAGGGACAGCGTCCGCCAAGCGGACAGGGCAGCGCGTCCTGGGGTGAGGGAGCGCAAAAGTGGGACGGAGAAGGGATGGGGGACCAGGCCAGGCCACCAGGAATCGAGCGGCAGCTAAGTGACTGGGAAAGTGGAGAGAGAGGAGGGAGGCGATTGGAGGGTGACCCGCCAGCCTTGTGGGGCGGGCACGGGGACAGTTCCCCGTCACCGAATTCCCTGCGGGCCGATGCCAGGCGGTCCGAGGTGATTTCTTGGGGAATAGCTCCCTCTGCCGACCGCCCAGGACACCCGGGAGACCCGGGATAGACCTGAGCACGCTGGCTCCTCTGCCTACTTTCCCTCTCCAGACTGAACATTGAGCCTCAACAAGCTGGGAAGATACAAAACTTTCTAGTTCTCAGACAGTAGTTTCTTAATTCTGCTCACTCCCAAACAAACACGAAAGCAGGCAAGAGTAACAGTTTCAACACCAGACAATCAGACAATCCTCTCTATCCAGGCTTCTCACCTGAAGGAAGCTCTTTCTAGAAAATCCTCTGCCTTTACAACTGAGTCAAATTATCTTGCCAGATAATCCGGACTCCAAATTACGTTACATGAATCCATAGTGAAACGAAGGTACACTCTTTATCTCTTGAAGCAAAGTGAACATGTTTGAAAGACGCCTGCCCCTCATCATCTTTGCTCTTCCCTGGAATCACAGGAAAGGACAATCTGTTGTGAGCTGACTGGTTGCCTTGTCTGTCTGTCCGTCTGTCCGTCTGTGCAGCTGGCTAGCTAGTTAACTAGGTATTACCCTCACTTATCTTTGGGAAGCCGTCTTTGCCACAAGCACTACATATAGTCGGTATGGGAAGGTCATTCAGGCCCTGACCTGGGCTAGGACCCACAGAATCTCAACTCTGAAGCACAAGGACAGATAGATAAGCCTCAAAGCATTTAATATATGCAGCAGTTTTCTGCAGCTCGCAGATGAATAGTAGTTCAGAGGTGTATTCCCCAAAGCTTGCCTTTTAAAAAAAAATCTACTATTCCACTTTCCTTTCAAGATTTTTATGTTTAAATTTCCTTCAGCTTGTTATGCAATGTTTGCTGTGCAGTTTGATGCGTTTAAACAATGGAAACATCTGGGTAACTACTAGCAAGTGAGCCAGTCAATAATCCTACCCCACCCCAAAAGGAAATCTCCAACCTGATTCCCATTTTGCCCAGTGGGGTCTTTTTTAAATGTTTTATTGTATTTTTATGTTTCTTGCTGGAGTTGAGGGTGTTTGGGGGTGTGAAGGTCAGGGACTTATGGAAGTCACTTCTCTCCTTCCACCATTGTGTGTCCAGAGAACCAAACTCTCGGCCATCAAGCTTGGCGACAATCAGCTTTCCGTCTGGGGCCATCTTGCCAGCCCTCTGAGTTCCTTTCTGTGGCTGCATGCTGTATGCATCTCTTCTAGCATCGCATATGCAAGACCTCATGCAGCTCATGAACTGTCACCCACACCCAGACTGTGTTCCCTTTTATTTTTATTGTTGAATTGTGTCCGGATGTATAGACAATCCCACAAACGGTCTCCCCATTTGTAAATGTTGATGGAGACACCAAGCTTAAGTAAAATAAATCTTTAAACTTTATTCCACTTTGTTTCAAACTTTGTTAACTCTTCTCCTTTTTGTTTGTTTGTTTGGTTGGTTGATTTGGTTGGGTTCGGTTTGATTGGATTTATATTTTCCACATGGACTCTAGACTTAGCTTGTCGCTATTTTAAAACCTTGCGTTTACAACTATTGAACTATTTAAGGTGCCTTAAACCTGTTGAACATTTTTTTTCTTCTGTTAATTTGTTCATTGGTCAATTTAAGGATTGATATCTGGGCAACATTGAATCCTCCAACCTACAAACTTCTACATCTTCATTAATTTATGAATTAATTTCTCTAATTTCTACCATAAAAAATTATAGCTTTCATCATGGAAATTTTGCACGTAATTTAAAGTATATTCCTAAGTTATTTAGTGATTTGTGATGCTATTGTAAATGAAAATATTTGGGGATTTTAATTTCCAATTGTTTATAGCTAGTACAAAGAAATAACTGATGGGAGTAGTTCATGTTCTAAAACTTGACTAATTTTTATTAATTATAGTAGTTTGTTTTTATTTTTATATTGAATTTTTAAATTTTTATTTTGGATTTTCTACATACAAATAAATCCAGGTTTTCTCCTTTTATTTCTTATTTATTATACTGGATAGGGTATCCAGGGCACCACTAAATAAAAGCAGTCAGAGTTACTAGATCAGGACCTTTACATACCTTAGGTCATGTGTTAGTTTCTTTTCAATTGTTGTTTAAAACACAAAAACAAACAAACAAATACCATGACCAAGACAACTTATAAAAGAAAGCATGAAATCAAGGGCTTCCTTAGTTTCAGAGGCTGACCTAGTGACCATCACGGTAGGAAGCAGGGCAGCATGTTGTGGTGATGGAGAGTAGGTGAAAGCTTACATCTGACCCAAGGGCAGAGAGGGGGAGGGAGAGGAGGAAGGGGCAGAGGGAAAGGGAGAAGAGGAGGGGGGAAGGGGAGAGGGAGAAGAGGTGGGAGAAGGGGAGAGAGAGAGAGAGAGAGAGAGAGAGAGAGAGAGAGAGAGAGAGAGAGAGAGAGACTCGTGCCAGCTTTTGAAACCTCCAAAAGTCCAAAGTTCATCCCAGTGACACACCTTCTCCACCAGGGCCACACACACTCCACCAAGGTCACACCTCCTAATCCTTCTCAAATAGTTCTGCCAACTAGGGAACAAACTTTCAAACTCGGGAGTCTATAGGAGTCATTCTCATTCAAATGACCTCAGGTTAAACACAGTCTCTTATTGCTGAGTACAGTGTTTTAACCTTTGTGAATCCCTGCTGTAAGGTGAGGAAGTTCCCTTCTGTCTATAAGTCACTAATAGTTCTTCCTTTATTGGCCATGAATGATTTTTGTGTTTTGACGAATACATTTTTGTGTCAATTAAAATTATTACACAATTTTTCTCTTTTTCAACTAGTTGACAGTATTAACTGTTTAATCTTTAGTTCCATTATCATTTCATTAAAATCTGTCTTGTCAATGTAAATTGTACTTTTTATATACTGCTGATTTTTAAAGATTTGTTTATTTATTTATTTATTTATTTATTTATGAGTACACTGTAGCTGTCTTCAGACACACCAGAAGAGGGCAGCAGATCCCATTACAGATGGTTGTGAGCCACCATGTGGTTGCTGGGAATTGAACTCAGGACTTCTGGAAGAGCAGTCAATGTTTTTAACTGCTGAGCCATCTCTCCAGCCCTGTTTTTTGTTGTTGTTGTTGTTGTTGTTGTTGTTGTTTAATATTTGCTAAAATTTTGTTCAAGATCATCACCTATATTCAGCATAATGTTGTGTAATGTTCTGTGTTTTTATTCTTTGTACACAATGTTGTTAGAAGTTTATTTTTAAAAAATCTATTAGAAAGACTAGCCCTTAGTTTCTCTGATTTTTTTTCTATTGCTTACACATTTTTCCCTCCTTTATCTTTGATTGCTCTTTCTCAGTAGCCTCAGGCTATAGCTCAGGCTGGCCTGACACTGTGTAGCCCAGGCTGGCCTAAGACTCTTGTTCCTCTTCTTGCTTCAGACTATAGGCAGCTACAAAATGCTAAGGCCAGAAAAAATTGTCTTTCCCAGAGATGAGCCCCAAGCTACTTATCTAGTACAAACTGGTCAGCCCTGAAATTATATACACACAAGTAAGATTAAACATACTGGGAAGGTTGTATTTAATGTATTTTTGCATATATATGTATATATACAATTAATGTGTGTGTGAATATACATCAGTTAAAGAAATAGAGGTCATGAATTGGAGAAGGAGCAAGGGGAAGACATGGAAGTTGTTAGAGGGAGAAAAGGAAATCAGAAAATGATATAATTGTATTATAATTTCAAAAATTCAAATATAAATCCAGAAATAGGAAAAAGAATTGGAGAGTTTATATCTAGAAACATAGCATGAGATTAATGATTAGCGTGGTTTTGCCTGATGGGCCCTAACCCTGGAACAAGGTGTGCGCATCATTATTTCTGTTTTACAGAAATAAAAATAAAGGCTCAGGGGGCAGCTGACTTGGTCCTGATCATGAAGCTGGCCCCTGGCAGAACCACGGTGGGCCCCAGGCCTGGCCTTCAAACCTACGCATCTCCTGATCCCCACGGTGGTCTGCGAAGCTCACCCCTGTGCTGCCTTTAAACATTCTTCCCCAGGAGCATTTTAAATCCACTTTGTAAAGCCTGCGTCTTCTTGGAGTCTTTAATTGGAAAATTTGGAAGCTTTTCGGTAAACACAGATTGAGCCTTCTCCCCAAACCCAAACTCAGGCAGTATTAGGAATGGTTGTGTCTTTAATATGGGGAGAATTGGTAACGAGGAGAGCTTGACCCATGAGTTCCTCCTTAACCACTTCCCATCAGCCTCTTTCTTCTTGCTCTAGATGTTCGGCTCATTCTCTTCTTCTTAAAGATGGTGCTCATCATTTTGTTTGTTTTTGAGACATCTCTTTTTAAAGGTATTGTAAGAGAACAGAAAGGATAAGACAGTGCATGAGAAAAATCACATCTGTAGTAGTGGAGCGTGGTTCTGTGACTTAGGGGAGTTTTCTGTCCCCATCACGGTAGCATGCATGTCTCCACAGTGGTGAGTGAATCCTGGTATTCTTACAAAGAAGGATGATAGGATCCCACCTAAATGTAGCTATTTCCTCCAGCTCAGTGCTTTAAAAAATAATAACGTGATCCACAGCAAGAAGCACATTAATCATCATAACCAAATTTGCAACTCCACATGTATATAATTAGAACCAATTTCATGAAACAATACTTACTCTATCATAATGTTCTGTGATATTTCTCTCCGCCAATGATTCTTGAATTTTAATATGCTTGTTAATCAACTAGCAACTTTGTGGAATATGTGATTCCAATTCTGTATCTGGGGAGGGGCCTACATTTATCAAACTCCTAGATTCTGTTCCTAGAACTGCATACTAAGTAGCAAGGTTCCAGTTTATTTCAAAATTCTCTTACTTTGGTGAATTTTGAGTGTTTCTGGACTGGCTGCTGTGTGTGTGTATGTGTGTGTGTGTGTGTGTGTGTGTGTGTATGTGTGTGTGAGAGAGAGAGGGGGGAGAGAGAGAGAGAGAGCACATTTCAGGTATCTCTGGATAGGCAGCATGCCTGTCTGGGATATTCTTGCAAAGATGGACTTCCTGTATAGCAGCAGCATAGTTGGAGATAGTTAAGAAGAAATGGGTTTCGTCTCCCATAAATCAAGTCCATAACAATAACAGAGTGATGGAGAAGGCCTTCTTCACACTGATGTTCCTGCTCACATCAATTGATATAACAAATCTATTACAATTTTGACCAAATAAACCCATGTATTCTGCATAATGAGATCACTCTTGTGAAAAGCATACAGAAGATGGTTGCTGCTGCAGCAGCAATAACATGTGTAATGGCGGGGGGAAAAGCAAACAAGCCATTTCCGTCCTGTTATCTCCCTTCGTCTGCAAGATGAATGCTCCCTGTGCCAGGCAAGGTTCGTGTTCCTCAGTAACAGAGGCCAGCTCTGTCTGACTGAATGAAAACAGAACCCAGGGAGATGACTGAAGGCTTCCAGAGAACCCAGGGAGATGACTGAAGGCTTCCAGAGAAGGCAGCTGTGTGACAGAGCTTGAAAATGAACGAGGCCTCCTCTAGAGGCCTCCATCAAAGCCAGGGTCTCGGACAGAAACGGCCTGAGCTGCTGACATTCATGAACTTAAGCCACTTCTTTCCTCAGTCCTCACTTCAAGCTTTCAAGATCAAAGTCACAGGAGAGACAATTTATCTGGCTGAACCTAAGGTTCACATTATACCCTGCATGTCTTGGGAAAACAATAACAATTCTGTCCTCCGAACTTCTATAGTGGGGCAGATGCCTGTATTGGATTCCTTAAAGAACACAGACAAGTTGGGAGAGGAAAGGTTCCCAAAGAAAATAAGAGTACCCTTGAGAAGAGAAAATGAATGTAGGGCCATCTGTAAATTACACGGAACAAAGCCCTGACCCGTGACTGCTGAGCTGTGAATCAGCTGGGGCACTTGTCAGAGAAGGGTGGGGAACTGGACTTTCTAGTTCTTTGGGAATTCCAGCTATCATCTCAAAGCCAAGGACAGTGAGTGGTCCTTTTGCTGAAGAGTAGCTCAAAATACAACCCTCTCAGAACTTAATAAAAGATGTGAGAAAACCAGCTCTCTCAGTGCCAGCAAGCCCTGCTACCACCGTACATCTTTACTCCTACAGGAGGAAACTAAGGGCTCCTAAAAAGTTGTCAGCTATGTAGAGGTCGTCTGTCGTTCACTTGAAGACTTTTTTTTTTTTTTTTTTTTTTTTGGTTTTTCGAGACAGGGTTTCTCTGTGTAGCCCTGGCTGTCCTGGAACTCACTCTGTAGACCTCGAACTCAGAAATCCACCTGTCTCTGCCTCCCAAGTGCTGGGATTACAGGCATGCACCACCACCGCCCGGCTGAAGACTTTTCCTTCCCTGGTGTGAGAAAGAGGGGGACTATTTCTTCTTTCCCTATGACAGATAATGATGGAGGAAGGAAGAGAAGCCAAGGCAGAGGGGGGGTGCAAGCAAGGGGTGGCGTCTTCAGCCCTGGACAGCTGCCCCTGCAGAGCAGCAGACCTCCCTGCATACATCTGAACAGGAGGAAAGCTGTTGGGAAGAGACAGGGTGATGCTTCCCGCTCCACTGTTTGATGAGACAGGAGTCTGTGTTTCCTTAGAGCCAAGAATACACCATTGGAGATATCTGAGTGAAAGAGATCTTTCACCTCTTTATGAGAATTTCCTGGTAGAAGAAGCAGAGGACCTACAAAGACAGTGGAGCAGAAGGGCCTCAGGTTGGCCCTTCTGTAGGCCTAGATCCTCATAGGGCCTCCTGAAAAACAGTTCTTCAGATGCCACCACAGATGGCACTCACCATCCAGCATGGACGACAGCGTCAGTGACCAAGCAGCAGACTCCAGTCTCCCCTTGACCCTTCCTCCAGGTCACACCACACTGAAAGAAACTAGAAAGGTGGACTTCAGTAGAAGCAAGAAAGAAAGTTGGAAGGCTCTAAGAAGAGATACACGGTTCCCTACAGCAGGGTCGCTGGTCACACTCGGGCCTCTGAGAGGAGAAGAAATATGAAAATGGACAAGAGACAAGGCACAAGCTGAAAAATGAGTCACCAGTCTTGAGCTTGGGTCTTTCAACCATGTTTACCTAGTTCCTTTATTAGTTAGTTTAGTTATTTGTGTGTGTGTGTGTGTGTGTGTGTGTGTTGTGTACATGCGCACTTGTGTGCTCACACACCATGCCACACTTGCTGTATCGCACATGGGAAAGTCAAAAGACAACTTAACAGTCAGTTCTTTTCTTCTATGTGAATTTTACCTGCTAAGCTATCACACCTGTCCTAGCTTTTCCAACCCAGAAAGTGTTTAGAACGCCCCAGGAGCTTCCCATAATGGTATAAAAAGACTAAAAAAATTAATAATTGCCCATCAAATCATGCCTGCAAGCAATGGTAAAATATAAAAGACATGATGTTAGCATTCCACTGACTTCCGACTCTCCACAAAACCAGCTACCTAACAAATACAAGTGACTTCGAGAGACATAAATGAAAGGGAATTTATTTAAAGGCTCCTAGGCATATAGAGTAATACCACTAAGGATGGTGGTTGGGTTAGGAAGGCAATCAGGGACACATTGAGGTTTTGCAGCAGAGATGAAATCCCTCCCTGGATCTAATCTAGGGAAACCCTTAATCCCTCATCAAATGGCAGGTGCCAGAGTTCTTTTCATCAGTATTTCCAGCCCTGGACACTAACCCTAAGGCTATCACAATCTTCACTGAACTAACAAGAGGAATTCTCCATTGCCCAAGATTTGAACTCAAAGCTGTGGTAGATGTGCCTGGCTGGATCAGCATGTCATATCCCCAAAGCCATAGGGCAAAGGAAGTGTCTGTCCTGTGCTGCTGCTTTTATAAAAGGAGGGTCTTCCCCTCACGTTTCATAAAGAAGGTTGCTGTCAGCTACACAATACTTTGTGCAAAACAAGGGAAATGCATGTCTCCATTGTCGAAGACAGCAGGCACAATCATGCCCACTCAGTCCCGAGACTTCTTCTTTTCTTCTTCTTCTTCTTCTTCTTCTTCTTCTTCTTCTTCTTCTTCTTCTTCTTCTTCTTCTTCTTCTTCTTCTTCTTCTTCTTCTTCTTCTTCTTCTTCTTCTCCTTCTCCTTCTCCTTCTCCTTCTCCTTCTCCTTCTCCTTCTCCTTCTCCTTCTCCTTCTCCTCCTCCTCCTCCTCCTCCTTCTTTTTCTTCTTCTTCTTCTTCTTCTTCTTCTTCTTCTTCTTCTTCTTCTTCTTCTTCTTCTTCTTCTTTTTTGCCAGTTGTTACAGGTCACTGCCTAGGCTCAAAGTACAATGCGCCCCTGGAATATGGCTTCATGTCCCTCTCTGCTGGGATCCCATGCTCAGTGCACACTGAACGGTGTATGCAGTGGCCCTGCTTGTGGTGAGCATTATTCTTTTTTTAAGTACAAATAAATGATGCAGCTGAGATAACAAATAGGTCACAGAGGAATACCTTGGGATTTGAGGGAAGGCCAGTAGATGCAAGATGAGCTTGTGGAGAAGTGATATTATGAAGCCACAACCAGGAGCCTGGATTGGAGCCACATGTTTGTAATCCTCACATTTAGCAAGTGGAGGGTCAGTGCATAAACTTGGGTCCAGCCTGGGCTCTCTGACAGGAGGAAGGCAGGGACAAAAGTTGAACTTTCACATGTATAACTGACCCCTCATCGAGAGGTAGGTATGAGAGATGAATTACTGCATCTATGGTGCTGACAGAATATGGGTATATCTGACACAGAAGTACTAGATCCTTCTGTGTGGGCCAGAAACAGAATCACTCGGTACCCAATTTCAGACATCCTCATAGGATGTTCATTGGATGTGGAGTGCTCCTGGGGAAAGGATGTAGCCAGGTAAAGGAAGGCATTATGGGTAAAAAGCCATCTTTGGTCAGTAGAGAAGTGGGTGTCTTGGTTTGGTCCTGAAGAGCAGTATCATGTTCCCTCCTGCTCTCTTCTTGCTTTCTGTTTCAAACACTGTAGTTTCTTGGCTTTGGTTCAGACATACCTGGTTCATTTCCACCTTTGGGCCCTTGCTGTTCTCTGTCTGGAACAAGAAGCCTGCTGCCTGGCTTCCTCCACATCTTATTTATTGTTGTTGGGTTTCTGTTACCATGGGAAGAAACCTGAAATAGATCAACACAAGGTTTGCTTTGGCCTTTGCTTTCTGGGGTTTTGGTTTATGGTCAGCTGGTTCTACAGTGTCTAGGCCTATAATCATGCAGAACATGGGGACAGGGATGCCTATAGAGCAGAGTCGCCAGCTCCTTGGCAGAGGGAAAGCAGAGACAGCTTGCTTTCTTGACAAAGCCATTCTCACAAACCTATCAGGTTATCCATGGGTGGATCCATCACAAAGGCAGAGCCTTCACCAGGGACTCACCTCCCAAAGGTCCTATCTCTGAAGAAGAGAGCATTAGAGACCAAATCCTCATCATTTGTCTAAGGGGAGTCATTTAAAATCCACACCACAATGCCCATTTTCTCAATGCACCTTCCTATTAACAGTTAATCCTGCCTTTCCTGGCACAACTTCACTGTCTTCTACTCTTCCTTTCATTCGTTCTTTCTTTCTTTCTTTCCTTTCTTTCCTTTCTGTATCTGTTTTCATCTTCTGGTGTCCTACAAAATTTATCTAATCATTATGTATATTGTTTCATCTCTTTCTGGTTCTGACTAGAACCTAAGCTTCCCAAGACTGGGGATCTGTGTTTCCTTTGGTTACTGATACATATCAGGAACCATGAGGTGCCTAAATGCATGATAATTCTCAGATAAGATGAACATATTTTAAGCAAACATTTTATAACTCAGTGGAATGTTTTGATTTTCCATTTGGAAATTATCTTTTCTAAGGAAGAAACTACTTTTAAGACCAGAGGCTTCAGAGAATGAATCTATTTAATTCACTTAATGCACAAATCTCCAAATTGTCCAAATGTGGCTCTCAGCAGAAGTAAGAGCATCTCTCCTACTCTAACCATTATCTTATGCCTGCCATAAACACAAAAAAGGGGAAATGGAACTACAAATGGAGAATTAATTAATCAGTGCTCTAACTTTTCCAAAAATCCAAGAAAATTTATACCAACCCTCTTTGTTATTTACCTAACATTATCCTCTGGGATATGAATATTATATCCTGTGAGTTCCTGCCTTCTGTTGGCACTGTGTGTCCACAAAAGTGTGAATGCTTTCTATGAGCACCATGTGTCCACACAGGTGAGGATGGACTGCCCAGAAAAAGTCTTTCTTGGCACTTACCATGCATTAATTCACTTTGGACCCTTCATGCTTTGGAATGCTATTCATATTTAAAATGACAAAAGGCTATTTTGCCAAAAAAAAAAAAAAAGGCAGTGTTTTGTAGCCTTCTTCATAAAACACTAAGATAAGGATTAGTTTTGTTATATGTATGCTGGGGCAAGCAAGGGGATTAGAGCCTTGGCAAAGCTGCTCTGGTTGGCCAGCCCTGCTCTGCAGCCATGGGCAGCCTTCAGGCTGGCTGCCCTTCAACGGAAGCTCTGCTGGGTCAGATGACGTCAGAGGCCATTAATTCCTACCAGCTAGTGGCTGGAACAGATCCTTTGGTGACCAACATGAGGCTCAGAGCTTCAACTGGTTCTCATCACCCAAAGTCTTACAAATATCTTTGTCTATAGAATATATGGTCCACATTTTAGACTTCAACGTAACAGTTATTCCCTTAAAATTAAACAGGAAAGCAGGGATGTGATACAGTGACACTTGACCAGTGTATACAAGCTCCTGGATTTGATCCTCTCACTGAAAAACAAAATGAAACAAACAAAAACTTAAAATATACATTTGAACACTGTTCACTTTTTCTTTGGATTTGACTGATGAGCTCTCTTCATAAACTCTTCTTCTTGCTCACCATATGCAGAGGCTGAAGGCCTGGGAAGTATTTCCCCCCTCTGGTTCCCTAGCCGGCTACAACCTGGTTGAATTGTTAGGTTACCGCAGACAAATAAATTCACATGGCTTTTGAAAGTGGTCAGGAGGATAGATTTCTTTCTCTGGCAGCCACAGAAGGTATATAACCTGAGCTTCCTAAATTTGTCTCTGCAATGACCTATGTCTCCCACCTTCCCACCCATCCTGGGGCCACCAAGTTCCCTGAGAGGAGTAAAGTGTCTACATGGTCCCCACACTGGATCACAGAGACTCTCAAGCTTTTGGAAATGGCATTCTGGAAAGTCAGGAGTAGGCCTGACTCATTTTCCTTCAGCCCCTTTTTATGAAAGCTTCTGTTTGTTTCTGTCTCTGTCTCTGTCTCTGTCTCTGTCTCTGCCTCTGCCTGTCTCTGGTTCTGGTTCTGGTTCTGGTTCTGGTTTGGTATTCTTGTCTGCACTGTGACTAAAACACGTTCTTACTTAGGAGCTTCAACTTCTGTTATAGGACAATATCAGACATATAGCGTTAGTTCCCATTTTATGGTAGCATATATGATGACCAGAGTCGAATTCTCCCAACCCATGTCCATCCTTTAAGTAGAATCTGATGATCCACACAGTGACGCCTGCTCAAGCCTCAGTATAGTCTCGTCCTCAGTTCCTACTTGTCTAACAAGACTGCAGATGATAGCTTCTGACCAGGTGTTTCTTGGCCAGGGACAAGTGTTTTAATTATCTGCTTTGTATTCCAAAGAAACAAAACAAATTACCTCTCTCCCCAGCATGTGTATAAGCAGAAAGGGCATGGTCTGAGCCTCCCAATGAAAACCAGGGACTGGTTCAAACAAAACAAAACAAAACAGTGAGTGATTTTAAAGAAGCAAATTGACAATATCCACTACTGCCTAACTACTTGAGAGAAAAGTAAGCTAGGTGTAAGGTACACCCTGCAATCTCAGCACTGGAGGCTGTGTCATGAGGATCATGAATTCCCTGCCAGCCTAGGACATGGGATGCTGTGCCTCAAAATAGTTAGTTAAATTAGAAAGAAAATATAACTGATCACGATCTCATACATTAACACCGAAATAAAATTCAAACCAAAGGAAGATTTAATTAGTGAAAGAAATAACCCCTTCAAAATACTGGAAGGGGGCATGGGACGATGGACCAGTGGTCAAGAGCACTTGCTTCTCTTGCAGAGGACCAGAGTTAGAGTCTCAGCATTTACACTGTGCTGCTCACGGAGCTCCAGGGGATCTGACATCTTTATCTGGCCTCTGAGGGCATCTGGATTCACACGCACATACTTCTACACAGGTACACATATACATAATTAACAATATTATATCATTTTTAAAAAGTACTTGGATATAATCTCTGACTATTTTTAAATCCTTGTTTGAGAGAATATTTTCTAAATGTGATAGTGGAGTTAAACTCATGTTTTAAAACATGAGTTCTTCAAAATATCCTTTCAATTGAAAAGTTTTAATACTAAACTTAGAAACAACGGTACCTAGCACTTAGACTTAACCACTGTTTACCTTGGACTACCATCACACTTCTTCTCTCTAGATTTTCTATTCTATACTTCCACATTGAATCCAAAACATCATAAATATTTCACACCTAAATGCTTCAATGTAGATCTCCAGAAATTGGAAGATTCTCTTACAATACCACCATTATATGTTTATCACAGTTAAATAAACTGGTGACTCCATAGCACCATATGATATTTGGTACATTTTCAGATTTCCTCTCTGAGATAAATTTAGGTATCTGTTCTAGTTTCGTTTCTGTTGCTGTGATCAAGTATCCTGATGAAACGCAGTATAGCAGGGAAAGGGTTTATTTCGGTGTACAGTTCCCGGTTATGGTCCATCATTGCAAGGAAACCAGAGAGGCAGACCCTTGGGAAAATTGATTTACTACATTCACAATCAAGAACCCAGAGAAAGGGATGAGCTGCCTGCTAGTAGTTGTAGCAATCGACTAGTTGTCTGCCCTCTTGTATAACTTGGGTCGGGTTGACATAAAACTAGCCAACATGTGTAGACTTATAAAGGTGCCACTCTCATTTAGGGTGAGTCTTCCTACCCAAAGTGAACAAGCAAGACAAACCCCAATAGGCAGGTCCACCAGCCAATCTGATCTTCTCTGCGGGTTCAAGGTTGGGACGAGTTAACAAATAAACACTAGCCATCAAGCACAGTGCATCTACTTGGATTGGGGTCAACATTACACTTGGTGTTAGTTCTCTTATTGTCTTAGTTAGGCTTACTATTGCTGGGATGAAGCACCATGATCAAAAGCAACTAGGGAAATAAGTGGTTTGCTTCACTAACACTTTATATAATAGTTCATCATCAAAAGCCATAAAGGCAGCCGGGTGGTGGTGGCGCACGCCTTTAATCCCAGCACTTGGGAGGCAGAGGCAGGCAGATTTCTGAGTTCGAGGCCAGTCTGGTCTACAGAGTGAATTCTAGGATAGCCAGGGCTATACAGAGAAACCCTGTCTCGAAAAAAACAAAAACAAAAAAAAAAGCCATAAAGGCAGGAACTCAAGCAGGGCAGGAATCTGGAGGCAGGAGCTGACACAGAGGCCATGAAAGAGTGTGCTCATCACAGCTTGCTCTGCCTGCTTTCTTATAGAAGCCAAGACCACCAGCCAAAGGATGACACCACCCACAAAGGGCTGAGCCCTCCCCCAACAATCACTAATTAAGAAATGCCCTATAGCTAGATATTATGGAGACCTTTTCCCAATTGAAGTTTTTTCCTTGCAGATAACTCTAACTTGTGTCAGGCTGACATAAAACTAGCTGACGCATGTAGACATAAATATTTTTCTTCCATAACACTGACTTTTCTAAGTGTAGAATAGTCCATGGTTCTCAACCTGTGGGTCAAGACCCCTTTGGGATCATAGCAGACACCCTGTATATCAGATGTTTACATTACAGTTAATAACAATAGCAAAATGACAGTTATGAAATAGCAAAAAAAAGTAGTAGTTATGGTTGAGGATGAGCACAACATGAGGAACTGTATTAAAGGGTTGAAGCATTAGGAAGGTTGAGAACCAATGTTTTAGGATGTTACATTCTGGACTGGTTGTTGCTTCATTGTTATTTTTTGTGATCTAAGATTTCTGGATAACTATTTTTAAAAGTAAAGATTTGAGGCAGGTATCCAGGAAAATCCAATGGGGTGTTCTGTAAGGACGGGAGTGTTTTATATCTATCCTAGCACATTAGCCATTGGTACATGGTCATTTGGTATTTGAATTGTAGCTTGTGCAACTGAGGAACTGAATTTAATTTAGTTTTAATTACTTCAATTTTTAATCTTAAGTAGCTGCATGCAGCAGTGTTAATTGAATCATTCATATAATGTAAAGGGGAATATAAAACAGCAAAGGAAGGAGTCACTTTATCCCTATTTGGAGAGAGCATGGTCTCATATTTAAAAGTCCCTGAAGACTTTTCCAGAAAACTTTTATATTTGATAAGCATTTTCAGCAAAGTATCAGAATACAACCCATAACATATAAAAACCAGTTACTTTCCTATATAATAGCAAACATGCCAAGAAAAAAAGAGTTAAAATATCCTAATCCTAATAGCTTCACTGAGAGTAATAAGATTACTAATAAACCTAACCAAGAAAAGAAAGACATCTACAATTAATACTAAACCACAAGGTTGCAAGGTGGCACATGAAAACTGTCTTCCTAGGCATGGTGAGAGCTGCCTCAGAAATATTGTGTCCCCTGAATATCTTGGCATATTCACCCTATAGGAACCATGCCAAACTGCCTGTCTTAATTCTTCACTGTGTACCTTTCATTTTAGACTTATTCAGACACCAGTTGTTTCCTCTGCCCTAAGACTTGTCACACCTACCAGACACCTGGCATATGGGCATAATGCAGTCCTTAATAGAGTGACCACACTGGTTCCCACTGTTCTGAAGTAACCAGTCAGAACTCTAAATTCCTGAAGCACACAGAAGGCAAGAGAAAGACAGTGGAGAGGTCATGCGTTGCTTCTTTTGATTTCATCCTGGCTTTTGGCTAAGGAGAAAGACTGGCTAGAAGAAAAAATTTTGGAAAAAGTCAACTGCAAGAAATAAGCTCTTGAGGGAATTTGTATTCCTCAACAAGACCCAGAGTAAATTCCCAAATAAAATGATGATGTCTTTCTGTAAGAGCCGAAACTGGTGCGCTGGTGGTCCTTACCAGATGTACCATGATTGTACAATCCTGCGAGTACAGTTCAGAACTTTCATTTGTTCCCAGCTATGGAATGTGGATTTTTGTGAACATGATGCCCTAGAAGAAGTGAGTATGCTTTAAACTGTAAACTGTACCACCTGACAGGCAAGCATAGACTACCACCATTGTGTTATAACACCCAATGCACTAAACATTCCCAGATTGGTCATGGATCATAAACCACCAAGAAAAGGAGCTAAGGAAGAAAATTGAACAATGGGAAAAACATCCATGCTTACAGACTAGAAGAATAGTATGAAAATGACTATAGTATGGAAAGTTATCTATAGATTCAAATGTAATCTCCATCAAACCTCCAATGGTGTTCTTCATAGAACTAGAAAAAAGTTTAAAGTTTATGTGGAAACATGAAAGACACCAAATACACAAAGCAATCTTAAGGAAAAAATAATGCTAGAAATACCACAATACCTGACCTTAAAGTATACTACAAAAAGCCATAGTGATACTTAAGATGCCATGTGTGGTACTATCACAAAAACAGACATGGTGATCAAAGGAAAAGAATAAAAGACCTAGAAATAAACCTCATAACTGTCAAAACCATACATTGGAAAAACGACACCCTTTTCAACAAATGGTAGTAGGAAACCTGTATGTCGAACTGGAGAAAAATAAAACTCAATCGCCATGTTTTACCCCACACAAAATGGATTGAATAATAATAAAAACCTGATATGTTAAAACTGCTAGAGATAAACACTCTTCAAGATGCTGATACAGGCAAGGACTTTCTAATAAGGACTCCAGCAGCACAAGAAATAGCCCTGAGAACTGGGCAGTGAGATTACATGAAATTAAAATGTTCCTTGCAGCAAAAGAAGCAATAATCAGAGAGAAAAGAGTTTACAAATTTGATAACAGCTCTTGACAACTCTATCATGCAAGGGGCTAGTATCTAGATTATGCAAATGACTGCAAAGACTATATCAAAAGACCAAGTTAGCCAATCTATAAATGGGCTAATGAAATTTCCCAAGGCAACACAAATGGTCAATAAATACTTGAAAATGTGTTCAACATCCTTGGCCATTGGGGAAATGCAAATTAAAACTAACCTGAAAGTCCATATCACCCTATAGAAAAAAATGGCGTGCTGAAAATGATGTAGGGAGAGAAGAGCCCATACACACCATGGGTGGGGCAATAAACATAGCGTAGGCATGAAGGAGGCTTCCCAAAGAAGTAAAGGGAGCTCCATCTCAGGGCCCAGCTCTGCCACTCCTGGGGCTATGCTCAGATGACTCTAGTAGGTTCTATCCAGAGACACTTGCACATCAATGATTATTGTTTAACCCGTCACAGTGGTGCATATATACATTGGAATTTTATTTAGCCATAAAGAAAAATAAAATTGCTTCATCCTCAGTGGATGAAACAGGAAATCACTATGGTAAGGGAAGTAAACCATATTCAGAAACAAAAATATTATGGGTTTATTTCACGAGTAAAATCTAGACTTGTGTGTGTGTGTGTGTGTGTGTGTGTGTGTGTGTGCATGCATGCATTTGTGTTATATGGGGGCAGAAGGTCATGAAACTAAAATGGAAACTGAGAAAAGAGGAAGGACGGATCATGATCAAAGAGAATGTAAAAGAGAAGAAAAACGAAATAGGCGTGACAAGAGAGGAGGAGTGGAGCTGTTGGAGTGAGCAGCAAGTGGGGACAGGACAGGGAGAGAAGTAGGGAGGAGACAGATATGAATAAAGTGTGTATGGAAATACCCAAATGAAGTCCATTGCTTTGAATGCTAACATTTAAAAAGAACTAATAAAAAATGTTAATAGAAATAAAGTACCTGTCTTCTGCTATTCTTCATGTGAATAAATACTTGATAAATGTTGGTTCTTTTACAATCCAAATATGCTCTTAAGAAAATGTGCTAGAAAAAGACATTACCATATAAATGCAAATTAAGGTGTGTTTTTTGACCTCATTGCATGATTAAGACCTATTCAGCTGCAGAGAACTAAAGATCTTAGTCTGCTCAGGAATACCCATGGTCAGCACCAATCACTATAAATGTCTGGATTCATGGTGCACACAAGAAGTATCTCATAAATGGTGGCAGTGATTCTGCAAGCTGTATTTTTGACATATGTACCTAAGCCTCAGGGGTTAGAATTTGCTTTTCCTGAAACACATATAAGTCTTCAAGTTAACTTTTTTAAAAGAACTGCCTCAGAGCCTGAGGAACTGAACTGTACCCTGGATCAATACAGTACAGTGAGATTCAATATTGGAGTTTTCAGTCCATTGTAGAAGTTCTATTGTTGATTCCAATAGAACTGAGATTGGGAAGACTAAAATTGGCATCCCTGTGGTCCCAAGTCTGAGCCCAATGGCGACCACAGTGTAACACAGCAGAAGAAAGTCAAATGTAGGCACAGAAAAAGTGCCCATTCATCCCCTGGATCCAGTCATGCCTACAGCCAGTATTGCTAACTATTACAATCATGTGTATGCATGCCAATTTTTTACTTTGTAGCATAATGCTTCAACTTTTTGTTTGGGGGCTTTTGCTTGTCTGTTTTGTGAAAGGATCTCACACTGCAGTCAAGGCTGACCTGAAATTCACTCTAGCCCAAGCTGATGCCAGTCTCCAGGCAATAAATAGTCCTGCCTCGGATGCCCAAGTGGTGGGATTACAGGCATGAGCCACCGTGCCTGGCTTAAGCTTTCCAGTCCTATAAACATAAAGTTCGTGGTTTTCCTAAGCTAATTTGAGTTATGTTCCAGTGGCCTCAGTACCTGAGAAGCACTTTCAAAATAGAGTAAACAGAAGAGCATAGAATTGAGAATCAGATGCCCTGGACCCTATTGCACTCTAAATTTATTTTCCCTGTTTACCCTTGGAGATGCTTGTCATGAGGACAAACTGAGACAAGTGTGTTATATATGTTGGAGATATCATCCACATGCTAGATCCTGTTTTGAATTTCCCTTGTGAACCATATTGAACCCACAACTTTTAGTTTTTACACTATTTTTTTTAACCTCTGATGCTCATTAACAAGTTCTCTTTCTATCCATATGAATGGTGAGATCACTGGAGCATACATTCTTTAAATATTTATTTATTTATTTATTTATTTATTTATTTATTTCAGGTATATGAGTACACTGTCGGTGTCTTCAGACTAACCAGAAGAGGACATCGAATCCCATCATGGATGATTGTGAGCCACCCTGTTGTTGCTGGAAATTGAACTCAGGACCTCTGGAAAAGCAACCATTGCTCTTAACCTCTGAGCCATCTCTCCAATCCTGTAGCCATATATTTTAAAGTAGAAGAGAGCGTGCCTTGCTAATAGGAGTCTCCCCACCTTGTGTCATAATGGAAGGAGTCTGGGGAGCGATAGAATTTGACTTTGCCTCATGTAGGCTTCAAATGGTGCCGGGAATTCACGTTGCTCTTCTCACAGGCTGCTCTTATTTTTTCATTTCTGTCTTCGGTGTGTGGGAACCTTAATGTGTAACCTCTGGTCGCATAGTCTCATTCTTTTGGCCTTTGCAAGTGCAGACAGAGAATATAGACTCTCTTTTCCTGGCACTAAAGATTCACTCACTTTTTAGGATCACGCTGGATACACGCTAAGTAGCTTAATGTGAAGACTGAATATAATTAGCTAATCATTTACAGGATTACTTGGGCTAAAAAATCGACACAGTAAAATAAAGTAAGCATGTTTCTGCCCAACTAAATCCCTGTATTAATAAGGTGGTCAGGTTATACAACTCAAAGTATATTTCCATAAAAGTATCCTTAGTAGAAAGGATTAGAAATATGCTTAAGCTACATTTAGAATTCAGGAAAAGCAATCTCACAGCTTACTTTCCTTCATTTTTTTTTTGCTTCAACTAAGCTTTTAAGCTGAATAAATTAAAGTCTCTAAGATGTTTAAATAGTTCAGTCCATATTAGTATGGTGCAGTTCATTATAAAATACAGTTGTAAAATCATTGCCAAATTACCCCTAATACCTTACACTAGAAATTTCCAGCAAAGGCATGAATGTCCTGCCCATCTATTAATTTCTGCTCCTTATCTATAATTATCCATTCTCCTCTCCCAAAGTTTCATCCTGACTTTGACACACTGCTTCACATTCAAGAAACCACATTCCCAACGTCAGGCAAAGAGCGACTTTCCACTGTCTATTGACCTGTCTACCATGATCTCCTTCTTGTGCCTGTAAGATTTTCTTTTATTCTTTTAAAAGTTCATCCTCATGTTTCAAATTGCTCCAAAATTAATAAAAGCAATGCAGTATATCCTGAAACAGAGGTAACTACTTTTTTATTTCTTCAAGCAGCAGAAACTGGAGTTGGGAAGGGGGCTAGGGTTTTAACCCAGGGTCTTGCACATGCTAAGCACACACTATGGCACTGGACCACACACTCAGCTCACCAGTAGGAATTTCTTGCTGTTGCTGCTGTCATGGTGTCTTAGCATGGCTCTTACTGTCACTGCCAGAAATTACTGGAAGAGTAGTGTCTCTCTGTTCATCTCATCTCTTACTCTCACCCATGTACAGCAGGATAAAAATTCAAACATTGATTGATGCAAACCTTCCCTCATCATTACCAAGGCTCTCCTTTCCGGTCCAAGCATTCTCACTTAAAGATCTGATTTTAGGAGTGCTAAAGAACAGAGGTATGTCAGTCAGAGACATCTGGATGGATATGACACAATCCCTCAGTGTCAGTTTTAGAGGTCTCTAAAACTCTAGAGGTCCTCTGGGAAGGGGGGGAAGCTGGAGGTCAAAGAAATGGTACGGTAAATTGGGCTCCTCCTTGCTCATTCAAATAAGTGTTGGAAGTGAGAAAATTATCTTTGATGGGTTTCAGATCTTTGAATAAGTGGAAACGTCTCTCTGGACTGCTTTCTGTGTAATCATTGGCAGGCCAACACTCTGGTGTTTGCAGTTGTCCACCAATTCTGTGCACTGGTTTCTACTCTTTGAAGCTCTCCATTATATCACAGGGGCTGGAAGATTGAACCTCTACTCCCAGCCCCTTTATTTGACGCATTTCAATTTAGAACTTTTTCAAGATTAAAGAGGAACATAGGAATAACAGCACGTCTACCTACAAAAGAGAGAAGGTTGTACCCCTACTTCACACCACATTCAAATGGATCTGAGTCCTCATTACACCTACAAAGACTGTAAAGTTCTTTGAAGAAAACTTACCAGTAACACTTCACGTTCTTGGGTTTGTCAACAGACTCGTAGACAGGACTCTAAACCTTAAGCAGAAAAAGAAATTTGAGAAAAAAAAGTTCTTCAACAAATTTAAAAATGTTAGGTACCATCAAAGGGCATCATCAAAAAATGAAAGATAGCTGGACGTGGTCCTCCTACAGTCCCAGAACTTGGTAGCTGCGGCAAGAGAGTCATAAGTTCAAAGCTAGCCTGGGTACAATAGTCAGAATCTGTGTTTAGAGAAAAAAGAGTAAAAGCCCACATAAACAGAGAAAGACACATTTTTATATCACATGTCCAATGAAATGCATGTATTTAGACTCTACAGAGAACTGTTATAACAAATGATATTTTTAAAAAATAAACTGTATCATTAAGAGGTAATCAAAACATCTCAGCCATATTTCATAAAGATAAATGAAGATCCAATAAATACAAAAAATGACTCATCATCATTATCATCAGGCAAATACAAATCAAAGTCACATAGGAAGACCACTTCACATCCTCTAAGAAAGCTATAATAACATAAATAATTGTAATAAGCCATCAACAAATATTAGAGAGAGTGAGAATGGGAAGAGTCTGGCACCTCAGACACCACAGATTTGGCACAAGAACTAATGTGTTAATAGGTTATTCTTGTTTGCTTTCTGTTGCTATAAAAAACACTATGACCAAAAGGAAAGGAAGTGGTTTATTTCAGCTTATGGTTCTACACCACAGTGCATCACTGAAGAAAGTCAAGGAAGTTAGGAACTGAATACAGGCCACGGAGAAGAGTTGCTTACTGGCCCGATTCCTCCAGCTTGCTCAGCTACCTTTCTTCCACAGCTCAGGCCCACCTGACTAGGACTGGCATCACCCACAGTGGACTGGGCCTGTCCACATCCATCATTAATCAGCAAAATGCAGACATACCCATAGGCCAGTCTGATAGTGGCAACTTCTTCTTTGAGGGTGTATCTTCACAGATGATCCCAGTTATGTTAAGCTGACAAAGACTAGCCTATGCATAGTCATAGAAGCATTCACAGTAGCAGAAAAGTAAAAAAACAAAATGATTATTGCTTGATGAGTGGGTAATCAAATGTGGTATAACAATGCAAGGAAATAATATTTGTCAATAAAAGTGACGTCAGTTACTTTTATTGTAATATATACCAATACATACTACAACACAAACAAACTGCAATTTTGAAAACATCTGAATTAACCCAAGCCAGCCCGGGTAGTTGGAAAACTGAGACAGGAGCATTACAAATCTGAAGATTTTCCAGGTTACAGGTGAGTTTCAAGTTAGCAAGGACAATTTAGGGAGACCCTATCTCAAAATAGAAAGTCAAAGAAAGGAATCAGATGTAGCTCGAAAATACTGTCTTAGCATGTGTAGGAACCTTAAATCAACTACCATTACCTCCCTCAAAGACTCAAAACTTTCTATGAAGTAGGTATAGAGGTAAAAGGTCAGTTATTGGGTACTGGGGGCTTAAGGGCCAGGGATAGGAATTCTGGACGCTACCTAAGCAGAGAGGTTTCTCTTAGTTGTAATGAAAATGTTTTAGAACTAAGGAATGGCAACCTGTGAATATACGAGAGGCATTGAATTACAGTTTAAATGGATGGATTCTGTATCAGCTTACTAAGGAGAAGGACAGAGGCAGAGAGTCACATGCTTAGTCAGTTGTGACAGCAGTGTGCCCGGGAAGGAACTGCCCTGTGCCGGGGCAGAGAGGCTTGGAGTAGTTCAGACTGAACAGATATGGTTCTGACAGTGGTTCTAACATCACCTAGCCCTTCCTTTTTGTTCTTCCATTCTTTCCAGAGGCCTTCTGCCTTAATTCTCTGGGTCAAATCTCACTGATTGCCAGCCCCCGAGTGCCTTGCTTTCTCAAGCAGATTCTGAATGTTGTTGCCTAGAGGAAATTATCCTCTTGCTCATTCTCCGCCTAAGTCGTCTTTCATTTGTTCTGATATGCTTCTCTCCCCATACAGCCAAGTACCTTAGGAAACAATTATTCTACCCTTAGCTCTTCCATCCATATGGTCTTGATCTAAGGTAGGGTGATCTCATTTCCTTTAGTAAAAGGTTATTCAGAATTGAAATGCGATGCAACTATGCCAATGAAAGGAGAGCTTTTCCAGATGCTTCTGTGAATAATTCATAATTAAATAAAAATCGTGAACAACTCATTAAATAAGGAAATCTATGATCTCTACTGGCAGCTGTCATGCAACCAAACCAATGGAGATAATAGTACAGAATCAGGGCAGAGAGGCTAAGAGCTTCAGTATGTAACCACCATATTAAAACCCATTGGCACAACATAGTTTGGAGCCCATCTCCCCTTTCATCTTCTTATACAAGTTAATACCTTGGCTTAAGGAAATTGGAAGTGATTTTCTTAGCTGATGCCTTGGGCCATCTTGGCTTGGGAGTCTCTGTAAGTACAGATTGCTTGAGACAGCTCTACAATTTCCCACATCCCTACAGTAGATCAAAAGATCACCCCTGGTTAGCTTTAATGGGGTAGAAATTTCACTGGGGAGTACTGGTAGACCTAGAGGGGCCTCAAAGCCATGAAAAGAAAACATGGTAGCCTGAGGCTCTTGCAAAGGCAAAAAAGAAAAAAGATAGCACATGACCAAAAGCTGCACATTATGAACCCCATGCACGAAGATTGTAATGAAAAGAAGAGCAAGCTATGAGAAGGGCAACAGGGTTCACAGCACCATTTCTGGGAGTGTTGGTATCATGGCTGACTCCACAGCAGAAGGATAGTGACCAAGAGCCAGGTGGCACTAACAGTACAGCAAATGCATACAGGACCGATGGTATCCTTGGACCAAATGCCCTACCTGACACTTTTGTGTAACAACCTCCATCCCTTGGACTTATAAAGGATGATGAATGGACTGTGCCACTTTCCCTCCACCACACAAAATGAAGGCCTAAAATAGAGATTGTCAGTCGTACAAAAGTGATGTTACAGGTTGAGAAAGCTGGAACACTAGAGTTATGCCCCCCAATGAAGCAGAACTCCTTTGGCCAATAAACATTGGGAATCTATGCTTATCTCGGTCATCTGGAGCTGTCCCACCCACCCTCTGTTGACTGACTCTTGGAATGTCACAGCCAGCCTGCTACAAACTCCCCTGCCTCATGTTCTCTGGAATTGTTCACACCTCAAAGATCAAATGGCTTTACTGATGGAAAGTTATGCTGTGATGGACCTGGGGGTATAGCCATGATCACTGCGGAAGCCACCTCTTTGTCACTCTCCAGTAACCCTCACCTCTAAGGTTATATGATCAAAATAGAGTTGTGCACGCACTGGTACCTCAGTCCATTTTGAGATGCCCTCTCAGATACCAATGCATAATTTATAAGAAACAGAAACTTAGTTGCAGATTGAGGCTGGGAAGTTAGGCATCAAGAGTCTGGCATCTTCGTGGTCCTTATATCCTATGTGGTAGGAAGCAAAACATGGCAGAAGAATGAAGAGAAGGCAAGAGAGACTGGGAACGGAGTGAGGCCCCTCATTCAGTGATGTCAGTTCATTTCTGAGGACAGCCCTGAGGACACCACTGAGGAGGTGGAGAGAAACTCCTCCACCTCCCGACACCATCAAATTGGCAGTAAAATGTCAGCTTGAGTTTAGGAGCAACACACCACAGAACTAGGTAAAAGAAATGTAGACACCCATAAATTCTGTTCTCTAATCCCATTATTTTTCCTTGCATGTCTTCCAAGGCACTGTTACAAACCTGATACAAAGAATATATTTTAATAATTGCTGGTGGATGTTATTCACCTCCAAATTGGAGCATTAAGGGACTTAAAATCGTCTTCTCTAATTAATGTAGACTTTAAGTGCCATGGTGCTTGACACAAGTACTATCAGCAGACAATCCCTTTTCTTGCCTTTTATCTTTCTCATTTATGTATTACAACCTCTTAAAGCAAATCCCATTTCTTCACGTTCCTTTAGATTACCCAAAGGACAGGCTCACTGATGTTAGCACAAATATCTCCATTTGAAAGACAAGAAAATTTTGCCACAATTTCTTTTTTAGTAAAAGGATAATTTTCTGTGAAAGCAAAATTCCAGAACACAATCAAAAAGTAAAGATGTCTATCATAGTGACGGGGCCTCCATCTGCTTCCTGCCATCAAACTTCCACTACAGAAATTTTAAGATTGTCACTCGGAAAACAATATCATCGTTGTATTTCATCATCACATTAAAGATAACATTTATCTGAACAGTTGCTAGAAAATGTTATTGGAGTAGTAGAAACAGATCAGGTTTTAATAAATTTGGAAAACTAGGATCTGTTTACTTCCTATGCTAGCTTGTACCACTTTTTAAACCTGTAAATGCTTGGCAATTATGTATGGACCTTCTACCAAGAAATTTACATTTAGTAATAGCTTAGTGGTAGTGCACTTACCCAGCATGCACATGGCCACGTAGAAGAGAGGAAGGAAGGGAGTGGAGGGAGGAAATGAGGGAGGGAGTGGGGAAAAGAGGGAGGGAGGGAAGGAAGGAAGGAAGGAAGAAAGGAAGGAAGGAAGGAAGGAAGGAAGGAAGGAAGGAAGGAAGGAAGAAGGACAGATGTGACTGGAGAGAAACAGAGGAGAGAGAGAGAGAGAGAGAGAGAGAGAGAGAGAGAGAGAGAGAGGGAGAGAGGGGGGGGAGAGAGAGAGAGAGCGAGCATTTAGAGCTAGGCACTAGATATCATTGTAAACACCTGTAATCCCAACACTCTAGAGGCTGAGACAAGAGGATAAGAGTTTGATGTTAGCCTGAGCTACATACTGATATACTCAGGCCATCCTTGGCTACATAGTGAGGTCCTGCTCTTGAAGAAAGAGGAGGAAGAGGAGGAGGGGGAGGAGGAGGGAGAGGAGGAGGGAGAGGAGGAGGAGGAGGGAAATAAGAAGAAAGGAAAGATGGAAAGTTAAAATTATAACTATTTTGTATCTTGTCACTAAAAAGCAATCTCAAGGACAATTTTTAAGAATATTTGAGGTTTTATTTTAAATATTTCTATCAAATGTTGACCTTCAACTTTACCATTGGACCATGTGTTGTAGGTTAGTATTGCTAAGGAGAACCTACCAGTACTTATTAAAGATGGGGGGGGCTGACTTTTCTCAAAGGAGAAGGCAGGACAGTTGCTCTAGAATTTACTGCCCCAGGACCTTGCAGTGAGGGGGCAGAATACACTCCATCCCAACTCCAATAAGAACTTTGGGGATTTATAAGCAAGAAGCAAGCACATCTGCAAAATTACTGATTTGACAAGATTTTTGCTAGAGGAAGACAAAGATAAATGTAGACAGATCAAATACAAAGTATGAAGAATTCCCCCCTCAAAATAACAGAACTTTAGCCTAACATGGACTCCTCAAGGATAGGAAAAGAAGCTCATGATCAAACTTAATCCATCAGAGGATTCAGGAACATGTCTAAATTTTAATAAAAGAAAAGAGCTTTTCATTACATTTGCTGAAGTGATTAAAATCAAAGCCTGCTGGCCATGTATAGTAGTAACAGACCAACAACTCTAGCACTCAGAATATATCAGAAGGAGAGTTATAAGGTTTAAGGCTAGCCTGGGCTATGTAGTGAAACTGTTTAAAAAAAAAAACAAGAAGGAAAAGGAAGACCTGTCTTGGAATTCTGCTAGAATTATAAACTAAGTTTGCCGTAATAGATTAGCTTTACCCACCAGTGCAGTGAAAGTTGGGCATCTCCTGATGGAGCCCTAGCAATTCCTATTTGTGTAAAAAGAAAAGCTGACTTTCATAAGTGGCATGTGTCTTAACATTTAGAAATAAGACTTGCAAAGATGTATTTAAAGACAAGGGCCAGACAGGTTAAACATAAAATACAGTGGCAAGCAGAGCTTCTGATGTGGAGGTTCAAACAGCGTTAGAGCTTCAGGCCCTCATCAGGAGCAGTGATGGGGGCGAAGGTTCCCCACAGGCTACAGATGATGAGTTTAAGGGGGAAGATGCAGAAATGACAGCAGTTGTGTCTGTCGCCTGGTGGGCACTTGTGGCAGCACTCTTCCATACACCAGCTCTATACTATGGTCTTGGAACATTCTAGATAAAGCACTTCTCCATCCCAGCATATAAATCATGAAAGAGGAAGACAGTGGGATTGATAAATGGGAGAAGCTACGCCCCTAGCATGACCAGAAAAGCCAGGCATCAAAGCACAGGGTGGAAGCAAGGCTAGAGAGCAGCAGGTCCCCCAGAAGGATGAAGCCAGGCTCCAATGCTGGAGTTTCCCTTAAGTACCTGACTATATCAAGATCTCGTCCTCTCCTTCTTCCTTACTCCATTATCAACAACAAAGAAACTCTAAAAACAAGACGGTATTGGTGGGTACAGTAACAAGCAGACGGAGTAGTGCCGTTGTTTTGTGCCTGGTAGAGAGACTACAGCGGACAGTATGGAGAATGGCTGGAGTCCTGAGTGATTGTGTATCCTCAACATGAGCACGGCCATGTCAATGACACTGTGGGAGTGGCCAGGTCTTTCCCAGGTGAGTTTGAGTTCAGATGTTCAGAAAAGGGTTAGCCTTTAGCTAAAACAAAAGCTAAACGCTTCCTGTGTTGTCTTTAAACAAAATCTCAATTGTTCCCTTTTACCAATGAAGACTAGGAAAGCAGATGATGGGGTGGAAACCTCAGAGAAGCAGAGAAAGTGCCCAGCTGATCTTCCTCAACAGCTGAAGTAGCAAAAGGAAGCTCTCTCTACACTGTCTCAAAAAGCTCTCAAACCAAATGTCCCTCCTTTCTACTTCCTGTGTATCTTTCAATCCATCCCCCTGACCTCCTCTTACTCTGGTTTCTTCCTTTGTTCATTCCCTGTCAACTGGTTGCTGGCTCTGCCCTTGACCTATGGTTGACTTTATTTAATCCTGTTTACAATAAACAGAAAGAGCTTGGATTAAAGGTAGGGGTGTGTGTGTGTGTGTGTGTGTGTGTGTGTGTGTGTGTGCATGCGCACACTTCTAGATCTTTATATAGAAGTCCACACTTTAAAAATTAGCATTAGATCCCTTTGAATCCAATCAAGAAAATTAGCTTCCCTTCACTAAGTTCTAATTCTATGACAATGTCCATTTAATAAACATTGTTTAATCGGAATTCACACATTGGATCCATTTCATTTGAACGCCTAAATTTATCAGGAAACTTTTCTATTATTACAGAGGAAGAATTTGTTTCGCCAAAAGGGCAGTCAAAATACAAGAAATGGCTACTTCCTTCTGCCAGTTTGCTTTGTGGGTGCAGCAGGCATTTCTGCAGAGGATTTACATTTGATATTTGCTAGCTGTTTTTATATTTCCGTTTTCTTTGTTTTCTGATTTTTTTCCAGGAATAGGAAAAAGGAAAACATAAACACACTTAGAATACCATATTTATGTTGCACAGAGGATTTTCCATTTGTCCTAGACTATGTTAAGCAAAACCTTGTATGTTTCTTTTTGTTGTTGTTGTTAAGGTATATTTATTTTATTTATATGAGTACACTGAGGTTGTCTTCAGACACACCAGAAGAGGGCATCAGATTCTATTACAGATGGTTGTGAGCCACCATGTGGTTGCTGGGATTGGAACTCAGGGCCTTCGGGAGATCAGTCAGTGTTCTTAACTGCTGAGCCATCTCTCCAGCCCCCCTCATATCTGTTTCTAACTTAAGAATAAAAGTGTTGGGAAGGAAATTATATACTTTCAGTTTCTCCCTACAGAAGTGTATGGAAATTAGTTTTTATTTCAGTGAACTTATGAAAAAGGAGTTTGAGGAGAGGCATGAATTTTTACTTTGCTTTTTCTCTCACTAATAATATTTTGAAATGCTTTCCTTGAAACTATCTTTTACAGTCTTAAATTTGCTGTGAAATCCTATGCCCAACTGTCCAAACAGGGTCAGAGAGACAAACTCATGAAGGTTAACGTCCACTGAGAACAACCACAAAGTAGAGAAAACACAGCAAACATCTGTATTTTATCTTGCCAATATGTTCCCTCTTGGTCTGGAAGCATGGGGTGTCTTTACTCTGTCAGCTGCAAAAATGTTCTCTCTGCAGGAAGGAAGCCTGTGCGGAATACAGACTGCACCACCGCATCGCATGCGCACCTAAGCAGAAAACAAAGAAAATAGCCATTTAATATATAACTCAATTTTGCCTCCAGGGACAGATAAAAATTTTATTATAATACCCAAATGGTGCAGTGCATAAATAAACATGGAAATGTGATAGGGCTAAGCTAAGTTCTTCTGGCCAAATACTGATAGCAAACAATTTATCATCTGATCTCCCATCCTAATCCTTCCTTCCCAGAGACACGAAGCGGGCTACATTTTTTATGAGAGCCAGGACTTTGGGGCAAAGGAGACCAAAATCCATCACCGTTTTTTTCAGTAGACGATTAAATTTTAAATGTCTGTGGAAAGTTGCTGCTGGCAAATATCTTGCTGTTACATTTTCAGCATCACACTTTACAGTTTAGTTAACAAACAAACTATGAAAGAAGTAACAGTAGGTAAGATGGTAATTTAATAACTTCAGATGGTTCTTGGTGCTTAGCTATGTTTACCTTTTTGGAAGTCAATAACTTTTCATTTGAAATTTAAATCCACTTTAATGAGCATTCTTTGAGCAGTGGTTTTATTCAGGCTATGAGCTTACAGAAACAAAAGTAATTGAGGGGTTTTTTTTCCCCATAGATAAAATTTATAGTTAACTTTTGCAGACAGCTTAACTGGTTTGAATGCATACATACCTGCATTCCTGTATCAGGTACTTTTTCAACTTCCCAATGCAAAGAAGAGGATGGATAGACAGACAGACAAACAGACAGATACATACATACATACATACATACATACATACATACATACATGGATAGATACATAGATAGATACACAGATAGATATATAGATACACAGATACATCTATATATATGAAGACTGTGTGTGTGTTTGTGTGTGTGTGTGTGTGTGTGTGTGTGTGTGTGTGTGTATGAAGACTGCTTTCAATGCTGCTGAGTTATTCACAAAGTGCCCTAAAGCTTCTGATGCACTGGTGCCTTTGGAAGCTCACGTTGCTGCTATAAATGAGAACCATTCTTTGGTGATGCCACTGCCTTTCCAAATGAGTGGCCCATTCATTACCTTATCAGATTGAAATCATGGTCAAGATACATTACCCTGTGTCCTTGTATCATCACACTCACTTAGTACATAAGAAACTTTTTAGGGTCCTGCAATTTACCTCTGTAAAACTAATTAAGATGTTCTCTATGAAAAATTTTAAAAATCGGAGCTGGAGAGATGGCTCAGTGGTTGAGAGCACTGACTGCTCTTCTAGAGGTCCTGAGTTCAACTACAAGCAACCCCATAGTGACTCGCAACTGTCATGGGATCTGATGCCCTCTTCTGGTATGTCTAAAGAGAGCAATAGTGTACTTATACACATAAAATAGATCTTTTTTAAAAAATTTAAAAATCAAAAAGAAATTTTAAAAGCTAAGGGTCTAAGTTGTGTCCAGGGCAGAAGGGCTTACTGTGTGAGCATGAAGCTGAGCTTCCCTGAGTTGGGATCCCAATGACCATCAAGGAAGCAAGGGTGGCGGTGTCTGCGTGCCAGGATCAGAGGGCAGATACAGGCAGATCCCAGGGGCTTACAGGGCAACCCGCCTCATTGAAATGAGACCCCCAGGTTCAATGAGACTCTGAAACAAAAAATAAATAAATAAATAAGAGACGAGATGGAGGAAGACATTCTGACATTGATTCTGGCCTGAAAGTTCAGGTGTAGAAACATGCAGAGGGATGTGCCTGAACATGTGCAGACACACACACTCACACACTCACACACACTCACATACACACACACTCAAGTGCACAAATGTACACATGCACACTCGCATGCACACAGGCACACGGATACACGCTCGCATGAGCACACACAGACATGCACAAGAAAATGATTAACACAGAGTTTAAGGTACTCCTTCTGTGGCTGCCTTGCCCTGTCTCTGAGCCCCAGTGACAGAAATAAGTCCCTCATAGGGCGCTCTACATTCTAGCTACACAAAGGGCTCCATGTCTCATGCCTGTGATCTAAAGTTCAGGAGGTTAAGGCAAAAGGATTGCAAGGTGAGGGAAGTTTGGGCTATCTCCAGAGACTCTCTCTCACATGGAGCTGGAGCTGGTACCATGGAGTTCATCTGTCTCTTTGTGACACATTGCCTCCTCTGGCACCAATAGAGCGCTGGCATATCAGTACTGTCTCCCTTTAGCACACCCCAGTGCCTCATCCCCTTCATAATCTATGAAGATCTTCATAAGAAACGACCATTTCAGCCCTTACCCCCCTGCTTTCTACAGGCTCTTGAGGCCTCTTGAAAGACAGACTAGCCAAGTGGTCACTGGCTCTGGTCTTTCCCATGGGCCTTGTGACAAAATGTCTCTTTAAGCAAGCAAGCAAGCGAGCAAGCACACACACAAACCCAAAAACCAAGCCAAGTGGATCACCAAAATGAAACACGGGCACATTCTAAATTCAAGTTCAGTGTTTGCTGGAACCCCTGGCCCGTTTGAAAATATCCGAAGATCACCCTGAATCTGTGAATAAGTTAGTGTGTGGCTCAGTGAACATTTCCTAGTTACCTTGAATGAGAGAACTTACCTGATAACAAAGCTCAGGCCAAGAGAGGCCTCAGCCCCACCCACCTGAGCTCCCACCCACCCATAAGCACCTCAGCCCCACCCACCTGAGCTCCCGACACATATGCACCTTGTTTCCCTCATTGTTTGTATGTGGAAACTCCTCTTTTTGCTTAATTCATTTTGAATTTGGTTTTATGTCATTAACCATTGAAATAACCATGGCTAATATATTAATAATTGCCAATTTTATTGGGTTATATACATGCCATTGACTCGGGAACTGGAAACAAATCTCAGAAACTTTCCACTAGGAAGACTCTGGTTTGATGAGTGATTTAATTAAGCATGCAGATGTAGATTACTCCTCGTGGCACCTACACCCAGACACACACACACACACACACACACACACACACACATACACACACACAGAGAAGACAAAACTGAGGAACAAAAAATACATTTCTGCACCTTGAAGCAATGCACTAAGCAGAAGACACCTGCCCAGTGCCTGGGATTGGAAAGATGAACAATTCCATTCCATGTCACTATTAAATTGTATTACTCTTCATTAAAACTAAATGCATTTAGAGGAATTAAGTTTATCAAAAACAAATTGGCACTGTAATATAAGTGATGATTCTTTGTTTATTTGACAACATCCTCCCGTGAGTTGATTCACAATTTTAATTTTGGAAAACAATATTTCCTTGATGAGGCTGACAGGACATCATATCAATCACGAAGGCAAACAGAGAGCCGGATGACTTCACTGGTTTTCACGGAGCAATATGGCAGTGGCTCTCCATTGTGGGAAAGGATTACATCAACTTCAGAATGGAAATTAAACTCCAGGCAACAATCTCTTATCCATGTAAAGAGAGGTACAATGAGGAACAAAAATTCTAGACAGTTTTAATAAAAAAGTATTGGTGTAGTATTAGTGAAATATATGTCATTCTCAGAGGTCTACTGTAAATACGCCAATGAGCAAAATATCAGGCAGCTACCAACCGAATGGGAATGGAAGTGTTAATTCAGTCACAGAGAAATGTGAATCCCAGTGGGAAATCCCAGAACGCCCGCTACCGTAAAGGCCCATATAGAAGCATCACCCTAAGCACAGCTACCCTACTGTCCACATCCCAACCATATTTAATTTGCATTTTTTAAAAATATGAGTGCCCCAGGCCTTAAGAGAGCTTGTGAGATAATGTAATAATTACTCATACACCACTTATCTAGATTTGTTCATTGTAGCTATCTGGTTAACTTTGTGTTATTTAGGATGTATATATCAAATGTATATATCATTTATTTCATCATCTATCTCCAAAGGGCAGAGACATTCCTCCATAAACCATTATGTCGCTGTCAACATTTAGCATCAGCCAACTGTCCACATTGAAAATCTCCCATCTGGGGGGCTGGAGAGATGGCTCAACTGCAAAGAGCACTGACTGCTCTTCCAAAGGTCCTGAGTTCAAATCCCAGCAGCTGCATGGTGGCTCACCATCCAAAATGAGATCTGATGTTCTCTTCGGGGACGTCTGAAGACAGCTACAGCGTACTTACATATAATAAATAAATAAATCTTTGGGCCGGAGCAAGGGGGACCGGAGAAAGAAGAAAACATGTCTGAAGACAGCTACAGCCACAGTGTTCTTACATATAACAAATAAGTAAATCTTTTTAAAAAATATCTCCCATTTGTCCCCAAAATGTCCTTTTTGGCTATTTTCCACCTCATTGGGGATGAAAGCCGAGATGACACACTGCATTCTGCTGTGCTGTCTCTTCAGTCGCCATCCATCTTGGAGGGTTCACCGGCCTCTTTGTCTTTGGTGACATTGATGAGTCCAGGCAGTTACTTTGCAGAATGTCCTTTAATGTATGTTTGTCTGATTGTTTCCTCGTGATTAGATTCAGGTGAAGCCTTTTTTTGGCAGTGCCATCACATAGGTGACGCCGTGTCCTTCTGCGTGTGTCACACCAGTAGCCGTATGATGTCAGTTATATGATTATTAATGATGATTCTTGCGCTTTCTCAGCTGATGGAATTCATATCCTGTAGACATAATCCATTACTGAGAGAACCAGACAAGGACAGAGAAATGTAATTTCCATTTCCTCACCGGCCATTGTCATGCCAAGAGACATTTACGTAGGTCATTTGTACAGACAAAGCTTCATTGGCTTTATTCAAGAGAGGGGCTACAGTTCTTCAATCCAGAACTGAGAGGGGATACCTAGCCTGCACAAAATTAGGGGGAAATTGGGCACACTTGGGAATTAGAACTCTACCAGGAAGTGCGCCCTGGGGAGAGCATAGGCCTGGAAACCAGAAAATTCATCACAGTCTTGCTACTTGCGATAGGTCTGAGTGAGTGTGTTAAATTCTCTGTGTGTGCTTCCCATCTGTAACATGGGCCGTCGCAGAACTCATGGGCGGTATGTGCAATGTCTGGCACTCGGCAGGTTCTCAGTGCTGTGGGTGATGACGACAATGAAGACCATGATGATGATGATGGATGAATGGACTGACGGACTGACTGACTGACGGACTGACGGACTGACTGACTGACTGACTGACTGACTGACTGACTGAAATTAGATCCTGGGGGCACTGGCCATTGAAATGCTGCCCTGGCACACAAGAGGATCAGAGTTCTCATCTCGAGAATCCATGCAAAGGCCAGGTGGGGACTGATCCAGACATGAGGATCTGACAGTTAGAGGTAAGTGATCATTGAACTACTTGACACTAGTCAGATCAAGAAGTCAACATGCCACCACGATGGCTCATGGGGAACAGTGCTTGCAGTAATCCTGAAGACCTGAGTTTGATCCTTGGGATCTACAGGACTCCCAGAAGTTGTCCTCTAACCTGATGTGCACGCTACAGCACATGCGATGCCCTGCACCTGTCTATGCTTACAGACAATCTCACAACATGTACATGTACAAGTAATCATTTTTTACTGGAGAATAAAAGACCAGGAAAACATATGACAAAGAATGGCTGTGACCTGGGTGTGATGGCACAGGCCTCGAATCCCAACACTTGGAAGACAGAGGTAAGTGAATTTCTGTGTTTGAGGCCAGCCAGGTCTACAAAGTGAGTTCCAGGACAGCTAGAGATTCACAGAGAAACCCTGTCTCCACAAAGCAGGTGCTGTTAACTGGGTATGCAGGAGCATGCCTTAATTCCTAAAACTTTGGAGGCAGAGGCAGGCAGATCTCTGTGAGTTTGAAGCCAGCATGGTCTACATACCGAAACACTTTCTCAAAAAAGAAATTTTTTTTTTCCGAAAAAGAATTGCTTGTTGGAGGCAGTTGTATGATAGTTACATGTGTACCCTTTAAGAGCACAGGAAAACCTGAATCAGATCTATTCCAGTAGAGTACAAACACCAACAGAAAATCACAGACACATCGTGGTGAATGTGTGGAGACAAGCTTTTAGACTCACTTGCTATCCCAGTTTGATTTGGGCTCTCTGACACAAGACCTTGAATAAAAGAGTGAAGTAGGTCAGAATGTGACTGTCACTGCCACTTGCCTATTCAATGTCCACTTCCTTCTTTGCTGACAAAACCTTAATTTCTCCCACAGTAGACATGGTGGAAATACACTTCGCCCAGGCCCCTGTGCCCCTGCCAGTGGCCATGCCACACAGTTCTCGCTGACGCAACTCAAGCAGAAGCCCATGGGGCAAACTTTGGGCACAGCTCGTGAGAGCAGACTGCGTCCTTTGCCCTTACCTGTCACCCCCTCTAGGAACTTCATTTTGGAAGTGGAGCAATGTGTCGTGAGGTCCAAGAGCATAAAAACAACTTGAGTGCGGATGTGAGAGGGTCCTGGGATATCAAAAAGATCCCAGCATCAGCCCTGGACTTTGTGCTGTCAACTGCAAGTAAGAAAAATAAGTCCAACTTTTTAGTTCACTTTTTTTTCTTCAGTCTATTACTTCAGATGGAGAGTAGGTGAGTTCCTACCAGCGAGGCCTCATTGGAAAGGGCTGGTTTCCACAGACACCAGCAGCCTGTTTCCTCCTCTGTCAGTGGGGATAGAAGACACAGCCTCTAGGGGCCTGACTGAACCGTGTCCTCAGCCGTGGGGCTCCGAGAAGAAAGAAAGAATGTGTGGCCCCCAAAAGAGTTCAGAAGCAAAGCCGTTGGACAGTTAGGAGCACATCTGGGAGCACAGGTTAGAGGCAGTAGAGAACTCTCTGAGACTCTCCAGACTGAACTTGCTTTCCGCAAGCCACCATGAAGTCACGGAGCAGCGTCTTGCCACGCCCCTGAGATTCAAGGCCTCGCCAGCAGCTCCCTCAATCAGATGCTTCGGGTATCTTTTCCCTTGAATAGCACAAGCCCTGCTCACTATGCTTCCTTGCCTCCATTTCCTCTGCAAAACTTCAGTCCATTAGCAAAATGGATTCAATAATGTCTGTTCATCTCCTCTCTTCACAAATGGTTTAGGAATAAAACCTCCCCATTCCTTCTGATTCCCTAAGTTTCCCAATGGCACTGGCCTAATTTGCCTCTGTTGCTCTGATGAGTACCACAGGCAAAAACTACTCAGGGAGGCAAGATTTTATTTGGCTTATGTGCCCGTCACTGAGAGAATTCAGGGAAGGAACTCGAGCTGGGCAGAGGCAGGGACCATGGAGGAGCGCTGCTTACTAGCACCCTCAGCTTGCTTTTTTATACAACTTATGACTACATGCCAGGGGTGGCATCATTCCCAGTGGCCTGTGCTCTTCTATATTCCATCATATTATTGATAAAGAAAATGCCCATAGAGTTGCCTACAGGCCAATCTGATGAGGGAATTTTGTCAATTTTGGTTCTCTCTTCTCAGATGGCTCAAGTTCCCGTCAAGTAGACAAAGAACCAGCCAGCACAGGCACATGATTCCCAGACTGTGTACCCTCAAGCACTTAGTGTTTCCATCTCTTATCTGCGCCCCCACTATTTAAGGCCTTTAATTCTCTGAATATCTACTGATACACCCTAAGACAGTGACCATTCCCAAAGTCCCTAGCCTAGCAACATAGATTTGCACATTTATCCAGCAAACATGTTGTGAGAAGTTGCCGTGTCCAGGATCCTAAAGCATAAAATACTCAGAACACGGAACCTGGCCTCCAGGTTCTCAGAGTCCAGGCATGCTGTTTAAGGCTCACATGTTTGTATATAGCAAATCTTCTGTAAATATTTTTCTATGCTAACCACTAGCATTTTAGATTTCCATTCAACTATTTCCATAAAACTTTAGCAAAATGGAGAGGACAGTGTGTCCAGAGAGGGGGTTTTGAGCTGTTTTAAAATCTATGAGGCTGGAGAGATGGCTCAGCAATTAAAGGGCAGGATTATGACCAAAATCATAAAATTTACTATGTATATTAGCATGGAAATAGTATACATACAAGCAAGATCAAATAGCAAGGAAGAACTTGGACTTTCGGTTTAATAATGTCCACCTTGAAAACAGATAAGATCGATGTAACTTTCAAATCAAAGTTGAGGGTGAGAATGTTATTGTAACTTCTTTAAAATCTATGCAAAGTGCTGAGCTGAACCTCCTTGTCCAAAGCTTCCTGCCCCTTCCCTGGGGACTGCTTCTTTGCCTTTTATGCTTTTCTGCTGATTTGGAACTTTCTTCCATGTGTGGTAATAAGACCCCATCACAAATGTCTGTAGATAAATTAAGAAACATTCCTGGAGATCTTGGCTGAGGAACCAGCCATAATCCCTGATCCCCTTCCCACGCTATTCAGTCTAAGTTCTGACTCTCTTCTTCCCAGTTCTTCATTAAACTGACTCTGAGCCTTGGTGGTCAGCCCGCCCATTTTTCAATTTCTCAGGAATGACACGCATGTATGCCACAGTGGGCTGCTGAGGGAGACTGGGATCAAGAACTGTGAGATAAATGAGTCATGCATCTATTTAACAATAAGTTCTAAGACTTGCTACATGTCAAGCATTGACCTAAGGCCTGGAAAGCAGTAATGAACAGGACAATAGAAACACCACCAAGCATTTATATTTTAGATTATTAAGAATTATAAGCTAGCCGGGCGTGGTGGCGCACGCCTGTAATCCCAGCACTTGGGAGGCAGAGGCAGGTGGATCTCTGAGTTTGAGGCCAGCCTGGTCTACAGAGTGAGATCCAGGACAGCCAGGGCAGTTACATGGAGAAAGAAAGCCTGTCTCAAAAAAACAAGAAAGAAGAAGAGTAGGAGGAGGCAGAGGAGGGGAGGGGGAAGGGGAGGGAGAGGAAGGGGAGGAGTCAGAGGAGGGGAGGGGGAGGGAGAGGACGGGGAGGAGTCAGAGGAGGGGAGGGGGAGGGGGAGGAGGAACATGATGCAACCTGGTAGTCATCTTACAGGTGGATGCAGAAACAAGGTCGATGGGAAGGTGTGAGGTAAATTCCATGCAGTAACACCTCAGGCATCTCACCCTCAATACATCCACAGGTATAAAAAGTGCAGAGGCCAGCCAGAAATCAGGATCCCAGTGGGGTCATTAGAAGTGGATTTATTCATGGAGGAGCTAGTGACCCTACTGATGAGTTAGTTCAGTCAGACTTTGGTCTGAAAGCATGAGATCTATTTGATGTGTGCTCAAGTAGCCCCATGAGACTGTTTTAGTTAATGAAGTAACTGTGTGCAGCATGAAGTTAGGAATGTCACCGAGAAGATCACCGCAGAAGTTCAAGACGGGGAAGGGGAAGGGAAGGGCTCAACTCTTTGAAATTGAATTTACAGATCTTGCAGATTTGTCCTTTGTGAATGTTCCTACTTGGTTTCCTTGACTGTGACCAAATGAAACTTTGAGAAGAAAGAGTCTTTAGCTTTCAGATTATAATTCCTCAAGAAAGAAAAACCAAGGCAGGAACTCAATGCTGGAGCTTAAAGCAGAAGCCGTGAGCAGTGTTGCTTACTGACTTGTCCCCATGGCTTGCTCAACCTGTTATATATTAGATATATAAAATCCAGGACCACCTGCCCAAGGATGGAACCACTGAGAGTGTCCAAGCCATCCTGTATCAATGTTAATGAGTAAAATCCCCCCACAGACTAGTGCACAGGCCAATCGAATGGTAGCGATTCCTAGGTTCCCTCTTCCTGGGCGTCTCTCGTCCGTGTCAAGTAGACAAAAACTAACCAGCACAGTGAGTCACTAACACAGCTCCAGATGCTGGCTTGGGGACTTGTGTGGGTGGTGTCATAGTTACCGAAACAGGTAAGCATCCCAAACCTACCTTGCACGAGGTTTGTTGTCTACTGAGAAACGAAGGCATCGGAAGTGAAGGAAAGGGAGCCGTGCACATCTCTGCAGCAGTAAGATAGCATGGCTCTTCAGAATGCGGAAATGGTTGGTTTCCCTGCTTTCTATATGGAAGGAAAACTCAAGCTTTGTAATGGCAGAGGCTAGGGTTGAAATCTCGACTCCACAAGCCATATGACTTTGGCTACTGTTCCATCTACAGAAAGAAATTAAGAGACGGGTCTTATAGGGTTGTTAGGAGAGCAGTGTAACTGTGTGCCATCCCTAGAAAGTAACAGTGTTCCCTGAGTTCACCACCATCTTTCTTTCCTGACCAGTTCGATGTTGTTTCCTCTCTACTGTTATTCATTCCACCTTGTAATTTTCTTTGTTTTTAAAAGACCTCTCTGTGTGTGCATGCACATTACTCTTTCGTGTGACAATGGGACACACAAGCATCAGGCAAGTGCGTATGGGGATCAGAAGACAGCTTCAGTTGTCCGTTGTCATTTTCTCCCTTGTTTGAGACAGGGTCTCCGGTTCAGTGCTATTAGGTTAATCTTCGATGACTATTATCACTGTCGCAAGCTCACATTTTTACCTTTCCTTTGGGTGTCTTCTAAGTATAGACTTCAAAAATTACTTCTCATTGTACTAAAACCATCTCTGCCTGATGTAGATATCCAGCCCTCTGAAAAGTTAATGCTTTTAACCCAGAATCATTTTTGTGTCCCAAAGCTTTTATCATGACTCAAAGTCATGAGCCTACCACCACCTTTTCTACACTGTGGATTTCAGTACAGATTGCAAACAGTGGTAATATGTAAAGCTTTTATGTCTTTATAAACTTTTTAAAAAAAAAAAAATCTTGCAAGCTTCAGGGAATCACCTTGGATCCACCTCTCACAGGTCCAACAGACTCCAGGTTAAGAACACCTGTCAACTAAAGTCTAAATTTCTCTACCTACTGCCAATCCTGAGGGTGGGATCTCCCTCTCCCTCTCCCTCTCCCTCTCCCTCTCCCTCTCCCTCCCCCTCTCCCTTCCCCTCCCTAGTCTTGGTACTTACCTTTCCAACCTTCCACAGGCTGGAAGTTTCTAATGTATACTCACGATATACATATACGTTGAGCCGGGCGGTGGTGGCGCACGCCTGTAATCCCAGGACTTGGGAGGCAGAGGCAGGCGGATTTCCGAGTTCGAGGACAGCCTGGTCTACAGAGTGAGTTCCAGGACAGCCAGGGCTATACAGAGAAGCCCTGTCTCGAAAAACCACACAAAATTTTTTTTTACCCTTAAACTCATTAACTTTACCTTCTTTCCCTATTCTGTCTGTCCCAGGAGATTCCACATAAACTACAAACTGGCATTTACAACAAGCCAGCTCCAGGTATTACCTCGAAATCTGCATACCAGACAGCATCAAAGTGGCTACCCCAGGTGATCCGGCTTCACAAACCGCTCCAACTGCTGACTGCAGGTGCCTAGCCTCAGGAGGTCCTGCCGAGCCTGGCCAAAGGCTGAAACAACCAGCTTTTCCCAGACTTGGCCAGAATTCCAGCTTCCTTAGGCACCCCCCACTAACAATGTTGTCCCAGTGTCAGCAGGAAGTCGTCACAGAGAAGTTTTTTGTCACCACTTGTCATTTATTGTCAGCAAAAGGCTGGGATGTTAGGTTTCAAACCTGGGACAAATGGCTGAGCTGTCTGTTGAACACACGGAAGCGGAAGCGGACCTGGCCCCAGGTTCTCCTGCACCCCTCAGCCCCCACCTGTTACAGGGTCTTCCTGGCTGGCATGCCGCCCAACCCCCAATTCCCACTCCTTACCCTGAACTCTCCAGCCCAGCTGGCTGAGCTGCCCTTCTCCCAGATGCCTTTCACAAGATAGATAGTGCAGCCATTTTGGTTACCTGTTTCTTTTGTCTACCCTCTTTTGGACCTCCCGGCTGCTGCATCTTGTCCCCCCCCCCCCGCTCCTGTCCCTCCCCCTTCCCTCATATGGCACAATTAGGTCTGGTCACGTCCACTCTGGACTCTCCCAGGTGTCTCCTCCTCTGGCTATGCTCTCCCACAAATCTACAAAAACACTTTCTCGTCCACCATACCTAGGAGCAGTCAAGTTCTTTGTCTTTTTCTTTTCTTTCTTTCTTTTTTTTCCATTCAAATGCAAGGCAGGCCGGCTGGACCAGGAGCTTCTGAGGGTCTCCTGTGTCACCTCCCATCTCAGTGTGGGAATGCTAGGATGGAAAACATGGCATGCAGTCTGACTTTATGTGGGTCCTGGACATCTGGACGCATGTCCTCACACTTCCATGGCTACCGCTATATCCACTGAGCCTCCTCCACAACCCCCAACACTTTGTAAACTTCTTGACTTAATGACCTTCCCCTCCCTCAAAACAAACTAAATACAAGACTAAGAAGTCTGTGAAGAATTTCTCTTTGTGTTGTGGTGGTTACACACACACACACACACACACACACACACACCACATCACTCTGGACCTCCTCATACACCTTCTCACCTGGGTGTGAAGTGTGGGAGGGAAAGGCAGCCAGCATCTAGCCTAGGGACAAGAAGACAGGTGTCAGTACATTGAGCTCAGCCTAGATTTATTCACCTCGCTTCACCTTCAGGCTCTATGCAGCTGCCGGTGGGAGAGGCTGGGAACAGGGCATGCTGATATAGAGAACTGGGCTTTAGAAGAAAATGGGAAGGAGAGCGTTGGGTTGCTGTGGGGGAGGCAAAAGATCTCCTCACCTTTCGCTGTTTCTGGCCATGCTGCAGGGGGCACTTTGGGGATGAGAAAAACAAGGAATAGTATAGACTTATCTGCTGTCTACAGCATGTGTTGAGATACCCAAGATAGGGAATGGTCCCTTTTCATTTATCACTGACCCTTGTTTGAACTCCCTCAAATAACAGAACTTTCCAAACGTTAAAAGGTTTATCAGCTAATCCCCCAAGCAGCGGCTGGGTTGTTGTCGCAGTTTCTGCTTTGGCAGCTAGAGGGCAGTGCAGGTCTCTCAACCCTCCTTCTGCCTTGCGCGTAGCTACCCACATTCCTTGGAGGTATGAGCTGAAGGGAGGAGCCACAGAGAAAAAACAAAACAAACAAACAAAACAAACAAAAACGGAAAAAAAAAACAGTCTCAGTAGTCTATGGAAGTGACTTGGGACGAGAATACCGTGCAGTTCACGGACAGCCTTTTTGCATTGCTTTCTTCTTCCTGGTTCACACGTGGCTGCCTTAATATTAACTCATGCTCCAGAAGCCTCCACTTCCCTTGACCTGTGTGGGGTGTCCTCTCGCTCTACCTGGTTCTACAGTTCTCCACCTGTAAGCTCGTGTTGGCCCCACTCTTTCGTCTTATTTACAAACTCACTGGGCACCTCCCTGAAGATCCAACCAGCAGCTTCCCAGACTCTCCTACTCTGTCTGCCCACTGTTGATCGGAGACTTCACGGGCCTGGTTGCATGAGGTGAATTAGTATGCAATCACAAGGCCCGCCATACCAGCAGAACCGAATTCCTGAGAGAGTGGCTGCTGGAGGGTTGCCAAGCATCGCCAAGGGCAGGGAGGAGTCACTCACGAGTACCCAGCAGTATGCCCACAGCAGAGGCCAGTGCACGGGTGTCCTGGGTGCTGCACGAGATAATGAGTCATAGAAGAAACAGGAACAGCTGGTTTGGGTGGGCAGGGTCAGGTGTGGAACTTGAGTCAGCGTAAGGGAAGCTGAAATGACCTCATCAGGTGGTTGCAAATAATTTCGTGCTTTCCAAAACGGGGTGGGGGGGAACACCCCACTGGGTTGTCTCTTTATGTAAAGAGGGCGTGTGTTAGGATTTTCATGCCTGTAAAGAGTGAGGAAAACTGAACTAGTAAAAGGAGTTGGCAGACCTTTTGATCATGGACATTAAGGACAGACCTGAGCTAGACTCCAGTGTGAGAGGAAAGATAGCCCAACCATGAGTTCTGCATAAAACCAAACATCAGCAAGATGGAGGTCAAGTTACTTACCACCTCAGCCACTTAATAAACCTGTTTGGTTCTACAGCGTGCCCAGGTGCTATAGAGGAGAGAGGAGCAGAGAGTCCACCAAAGCCGATAAAAAAGCAAAGGACGGTGGGATTGTGAGATCGTTGACACCCACCCACGACAGGCCGGCTAGCTCCAGCCTTTCACAAGGGACTTGACTGACAGCCGTATTGTCCCTCCCTTCCTTTGGACAGAGTCCACCCTGCCAGTGGAGTCCCCTTGAATTACTTCTTTATTTATTCACCCATTCATCTTTTTCCCCCCTTGAAAATGGGGTCTTACAAACTTAGGCTGCCCTTGAACTTGCCATCCTCCTGTGGCAGCTTCCCTAGTGCTGGGACCACAGGGCGTCACACCATGCCTGCCTAACCCTATTTGAGTTTCTAAGGAAGGAAAGGGAAAGAAATGACCAAACGTGGAAACTTTCTTATCAGCAACCTACAGTTTGTGATGAGTGCTTTGGTTTTATTTTTAGATTAATTGTCCCATTTTAAAGACTTTCTTTCAAAAGTTAATGTTCATGTGTCTATAAACATAACCAGTTGGACTTGGGGAAGTTGGCTGGGATGAGGAAAAGGGATTCTGGGAGATGCTGGGAGGTGTTATGGTGAAAATATACCATATATATATATATATATATATATATATATATATGAAATTCTCAACAAAGAATGATAAAAATATATAAATTATTACATCATGGTAAGCCATTCTATATTGTCTAGTTTATATTCACTTTAGTAGATTTTAAGTTTTTTACTGTTTAGATGGGGTCTTACTATGTAACCCTGACTGGCCTAGAACTCACAGAGAACTGTGCTCCACATGTGCAGCACTAGGACTGAAGGCGTCTGTGACCACACCTCAGCCACTCAGCCAAATATTAAGCGCAATGTAGAAACCTTAACAGAAGTAACAAGTAAAGCCAATCGGGCACTCGGGAGAAGGAGTGAAGAAATTCTCGTATCTTGTTTGTAGACGCCTCTAGCTGAGTGCTGCTGCTGTGAAGAGTGTGACTTATACTAACAGGTGCGTACAATTTGACACCTTTGAAATACTCACTGGACACTACAGTGTGTGTGTGTGTGTGTGTGTGTGTGTGTGTGTGTGCATTAAATGTGAAAAAGACTTAAATATCAATCCCCAGGCTGATGTTTGGTTTTATGCAGAACTCACGGTTGGATTATCACACTGGAGTCTAGCTCAGGTCTGTCCTTAGTGTCCATGATCAAAAGGTCTGCCAACCCCTTTTACTAGTTCAGTTTTCTTCACTTTCTAACTTGTGGAAGTCCTCATCCAAAGAGAAGACCCCGAGGCCATCCTTTATGGCTCTAGTCTACAGGATAGATACCAGGTCTGCCCTGTCCCCTTCAGAAGTCAGACAGGGGATTATTCGAAGAGCTCTCATGGGAGGTGACATGCCCACAAGTAGTCGTAAGCTGGTTGTGTCCTGCCGTCCACCAGTGGGCAGGAACCAAGGAGCATGCAAATAGCAGGGCAGTAAGGTGCACACACCTGGGTGCGTCCGGCCAGGTGGGTGACTCAGCTCACCAGCTTAGTAGATGTTATTATGGTGTTTGACTCCTTTCAAATTTATCTATTAACCACATCAAGGCACCTTGCTCCAGGTTTCACCTTGGCGAAAACTGAAATTGTAGCTTCTTCTATATGTGTCACACATTATGATAAACTGCTGAGCGAAGCTACTGGAAGGCCATCTTACAGAACACCTAAAACAACACTGAATGTCTCCAAGCCGGCTCCAAGTGTCTTTGAGACGCTTCCCAAAGCTCCTCATGGGAGTCTGATTTCTCTTACTAAGGACGTTATTTTACTCTAAAGTTTAAAACAGCTAAGAAAGTCAAGTGTAGAGATCAAGCACATGGCACAAGAAGCGTGAGTCGTGGGCTCATTCATGGGTACCACCGTGAACGCACGGCTTCCCGAAGAAATGTTTCACTTGAGAAAATAACACGTTAATGCCACCATATTCTTAAAAACTAGATGTTAAAACCTTATGCTCCAGCCAGCACACCAAGTGTATATATGCACACCTCGACTCGCTCACAGTCCCATGGCGTTGGCAATAAAGAAATAAGGCAGGAGTAAAGGCAGAGTACCATGGTGGCCAAGAAGAAAGCCATCAAGGAGAAATACTTTTTGATGGATTTCTTGGCAATGATAAAGAAGATAGGATGGATTAGTGGCTAACCCAGGGCAGAGGACTCAGCTTATAAAACCTATTATGTAGGTAGAACCATTTCTCGACCTCAGGAGAGTACCAGGAAACCCTACATTTGTAGGAGACAGAAAACAAGTCAGGAATGATGGGAGGATGAGCAGTGTGTGGTGTAATTAGCCAACTGATAGTTATGAAGTACCTGGTCCAGGTAGGCCCCTCCCACCGCATTCCTATCCCCTCGTGTCAGTGCAGTCAGAGACCTCAGAGACCACGGAATTTGACCTGCCAAGCAAGCTGCCTTCTACTCCACACCCATCGACCTAAAGCACCTTAGGCCCACCCACAGTGTTCCCAGCATCCCTCTCAGTCCCAAGGAAGCTTATGAGAGGCTATAGGGATGTGCAGGGCTATGGGGATGGGGTGGGCACCCAGGGAATACTTGAAGGATTGATGCTAAACACCTGAGGAAATCCACAGCCAAGCTGGGAGATTGTAGAGAGATGTCAAGGAAACTTTGGGGGTTGATGAAACTGTTCTGTCTGTCTTGATTATGGCAGTTAGAATATGACTGTATGTTTATCAAAGAATCATCCATCTAAATGCCTCATCAGGGCAAATCTTGTCTGTAAATTAAGAAAACTCAGAACTTCTTAAAGAAGTATAACCCATGCCAGTAAAGTTCCCTGAGGCTGGTGTTTGCCCTGTTGTACAGCATGCAACAGGCTGTTTCTGACAGCGGGCATTAAACAGAAAGACTGTCTCCACCCCAAAGACACTGGGTTAATCTGTCTGACTCAGAGCCAGGAAAAGTTCTGACACACACCTTGTGGACACATCAGCACTCAATAAGAGTTGAATTTTACCTAATTCAGAACACAGCAGACGTGTCTACGTGAGGATACGCCCCGTATCTCCTTGGAGGGACATTTGGAGACATGTTACATCAGCCTAGGGCATCGAAATAGGTGCTCATTAAATATGAACCAAATGACACGGAGACAAAGTAAAACAAAAACAGGTTTATTACTTTTAAAAAAGGAACAAGAAAGAACTGCTAGAGATAGAAAGGGTAGTTACAAACAAACAAAACCCACTTTAGTCTGGGACAAACAAAATAATCAAGAAGATCTACCAAAATGAGCAAAAAGAAATAAAAAATGTGAAAGAAAAGTTCAAAGGGAATCTTTCTAGCCTTACATCCACCTAACATAAGTGTTGAGGGGGGGACTTGGGAAAACACACAGTCGTTTATCGCTGGGTGCAGTGACCACAGCAGTGGGAAGGCTAATGCAGGAGAATATTGAGTTCAAGCCTGACGTGGACTACGTAGTGAAAGCTTATCTCAGAAACAGTGTGTGTTTCGGGTGGGGTACGTGGCTCAGCTGGCAAGGGTGATTGCTGCCTGGTGGCCTGAGTTCAATTCCCGTATCCACATGGTGAAAGGAGAGAAGCAAGTCCCACATGTTTTCCTCTGACCTCCACACCGGCACCATGGCTCAAGGGCCACCTCCCCAAACACATTTATTTTTAATATTTTGGGTCTGGAAAGATATCACAGTGGTTAACTGTGGCCTGCTCTTCAGAGAATCCAAGTTCAGTTCCAAGTATCCATGTCGAACAGCTCTCACCACCTGTAACTCTAGCTCCAAGATGCCAATGACTTCTTCTGGCCTCCAAGGGCACTGCACACACACACACACACACACACACACACACACACACACAAACACACACACACATACACACACACACACATAATTAAACATATATCTTTCTAAATGTATTGAAGCACATAGAACACACACAGTGAAAATGAATATGAAATAGTGTCTATCTGTAAACATGAATGGAGTAATTGAGACCAAACTTCAAGACACCAAGTGGAGAAACCAGTCTGAAAGGCACATGTTGGATGACTCTGCCCATTAAATATGCTGGGCAGAGGTAAGAACTACATTCCAAGTGTGTCATCATGAGAGTTCACATCCTACCCAGAATGGCGTGACATTTAAAACTTAAAAATTGCTTCTGGGGGGGGGGGTTACTTTGTATTTTTTTTTTGACATTTTTTTACTCTAACATTTTCCCACCACATAATAGCTTTAAGGAAGTTCTTCAGCAAATACTGTGATTAATAAACTGATGGTGTTGGTGATGTTATACTCCAACCTTGACAAAATACGCAACTTAGGGTACAGTGGTTTGATGATGTCATTGGGATCCCAGGCTCTTTCCACCTTGTTGCTCTGCTGTATAAGTGCTGACTAACGTCTCTCCTGCTAACGTGCTGACATGTTTGCTGGTTCCAGGTGCCCTATTCAACATGAGGAAAGAAATTGGCAGAAAGAAAAAGGAGTAATTCCCACATGGCAACCTCCTGGTACTTCTTTTTTCAGACCCACTTCCAGTTTCCTCCCTACATTGTACTGGACCAGAATTAAAACACATTTCTCCCTCTCAACCAGTCATAGGCAAGAAAATTTAGTTGACCATTACTGACAGCCAGTCACAGTTTATCAACCGGGGCTGAGCACAGTCCTCTTTGAACAAAGTCGGTATCCTCTGGCAAAGAAAGGAGCAGACAGCTTTCAACAGGCTGACTGACCAATTAACAGCCAACCCCATCCCTGTGAGGAGACCACAGCGAGCCTGTCTATCAGACTCTCAAAGCCCAGCATCTCTCATGAAGAAAGGCTATCTAGCCATGAGTCCTCGGCCCCGTGTTCATTTAATGTGTATTAATCTTTTGAGATAAAATCGTTAGTCATGTGTTGGCATCTGCAAATTAACACTGGCTTCTGGGGAGAAACTGGAGGGGAAAAAAATTACACCACTGCATTTTTCAAAGGCCCAACATCAAAAATTTATCAAGTGTAAAAACCCAGTCTGTTTGATACTGTTAAAATGATTAATTTTACAAATAGCTACTGGAAACAAGGCACATCTGACACCTGAAGAACTGGGAAGGGATGAAAATGTTTTCCTTTCTAGATTCAGAAAAGCTAGTTCTTAGATTTCTGTTTTCCCTTTCTGTTGGTGTGTCCCTGGCACATCTTGATTCAAAGGCTTTCCCGGGTATTGTTTATCAGGCAGGTACTTCTTGCTTCTCAAGCAGCCTCATCTGGTCTGATTTACTAATACTTCCCATAGACATCCTGTGAAATCTCTACAGCTAGAGCCCGTAGTGCCTTGTAATTCCCACCTATTTTAGCTGAAGGACTTAATGTAGAGATGGGGTCTGACATATGAGCACTGCTCACCAGTTTGCTGTCAGAGCAGGTCTGAGTAATTAGCACAACAGCTCCTCTTCCAAGATATTAATATCCTGCATCATAAATGTCAAGCTCAGCCCAGAGATGCAGCTAGAAAAGCTCTGAAGGGAAGGGTGCCCGTAAATCACAGTGGGGCGCTCCTTCCATTTTACTACCAGGAAATAAACCCAGGCTGGGAAGAATTGGAAAATCTTGCCCTCCTTTAATTTATTACTTAGCACTGTGTCTTTCCTGAAGCTGTACCATGAAGGGAAGGCTGGGGGTGGGGACTTCTCAGCTGGTGAGGTGGGGGGGTGGGGTGGGGAATGATGCTCTCAGGGACCAGAGAGGCCAATGGAAAACAAGACCTCACAACATCACGCTGAAAGTATGTTCCCTTCACCTCTGACCCTGGACCTTTGGGCCACAGAGGCCAAGCAGTTGTAGAATACCACTCCATATAAAAGCTGTTCTTCTCTAAAACATCTTAGACTCAACCTACCCAGAGAAGAAAATAATCCCTTTTATAGTTAGAGGATAAGTGTGAGCATAAATGTTATAGTGTAAGGTTCATAGACTCCCATCCATGAGCTTTGTTGAAGTCCTTGGACCCTAAATAAACAGCCTGTCCAGATCAGCTGGAGTCTGACAGCTTGTTTGTAAGACATCTGTTTCCATCCCCAGTAACAAGAAACACACTTCCCATTGCAGCTGTGGGGTCTCTGATTTGTAGATGGAATTGCTACTTACTGGAGGAGGGGTGGGAGGTGCCAAACTTTTCTATCCTTAGAGAGCCCTGCTTCTTAGGTGCTTCCCAGAATATTGGACTGAGGTCAGTCTTTCTGCAACTGCTGCCATTTCATCCTATTTTCCCCAAAGGGTGATTCTAACTCCTCATTCTTCTGGAAGTTCTTTGTGCCTTTGAAAGTTCTGTCTGAACCTCCTGTATATTCAGCTGATTGATCCCAAGAGCTTCAACTGTGTGATGAAGTTTCAGTCCCTCCTCAGAGTAAAACAGTGTTTCTGGCCCTAGGAAAGAAAGTCCATACAGACACAAGTAAAACACAACCCAAGTAGCAGTGCTTATTACTGCTTGAATTCTTATATGCATTGTCTTACTCTGTTCTTACACAGTGCTGTGGAGCTGGAGAGACACTCACTCAGTGGCTAAAAGCACTTGCAGTTCTTTTGGATGACTGTCTTAGTTGGGGTTTCACTGCTATGAACAGACACCATGACCAATGCAAGTTTTATAAAAGACAACATTTAATTGGGGCTGGCTTACAAGCTCAGAGGCTCAGTCCATTGTCATCAAGGCAGAAACATGGCAGCATCCAGGCAGATATAGTACAGGACGGGCTGAGGGTTCTACATCTTCATCTGAAGGCTGCTAGTGGAAGACTGACTTCCAGGCAACTAGGGTGAGGGTCTTAAGCCCACACCCATAGTGACACACCTACTCCAACAAGGACACACCTCCTAATAGGGTCACTCCCTGGGCCAATCATATATGAACCATCACAATGGCCCAAGTTCAGTTCACAGTACATACCTGTGTTGGGCAGCTCACAGCCACTTGTAACTCCTGGTCCAGGGAATTCAACAATCTATTCTAGCCTCAATGAACATACACATACACACACAAAACTTTTAAAACTAACTTCTGTGCAATAATATTATTTTACCCACAACTGAAATATGAAGAATTTGAAACTCAGACATAAGTCAGAGCCTTCAGCTAAGCTCTTGTGGCTTGAATGGTGTGAGGTTCAGAGCTGGTTAAAGCCAGAGTGTTTAGGCCCTGCTCCACTCTTCATCTGAATCTAGAACAATCATCTCTTAACTTTCATGAACAGGGATGAAAGCCAAATTTGCTCCTGCCTTGGCTCTCACAGCTTCTTCCCAAATCTACACCCTCAGTTCAGACTTCTCTTTTGAGTTCTAAGTTCTTATACCCAGTTGGCTACCAGACATCAGCTACGTAGACAAGTTCTGATGGCCTCAACTCCAACAGATGCACAACTGAACACACCTAGTTCCTTCCCAAAACATATGCTCCTCCAAATGGAAAATGGCTCCCTTTCTAGCCAGCTGTCCCCTTTGAATTTTCCTCCCACAGTCAAATGTGGGTTCACCATCCTACAAAAACAATATCCAAGCTCCAAGTGAATTGTGAAACCTTGTGACACCGGCCCTACGCCTCCTCCCTCTCTAATTTTAGCCTCATTATTGACCCCACGCCCTCTACACCACAATTTTAACGAACCTACTCCCATACCCGCAGTGTTACCTGAGGAGCTTTACACCTGTGTCCTCTTCCTGGAAAAGGCTTTCCTCTCCACATTGCATGGTAAGCTAACTCATTCCCACCCTTCGCATTGCAGCCTCTCTGTCAGCTTCCCGAGGTAAGTTTCCCTAATTGTGAACATGACACATTGCCGTGGACACTAATTTATTCTACCATTGCCGGTGTCATCCTTTATTGTAACATTGTAATTATTTCCATAAAGAAAGAAATTATTTCCTGCTCATCTGTAAGGCTCCATCCCTGAACAAAGGGAGAGTTTGAAGAATATCTGTTGAACGAGTGAATGAATGAGAGAAAACAATGGCAGTTAAAACCCTGCAGTTACAGCAACTGCCTGTCCTGTGTGACGCCAGTGCAGGTCACCACCATGTGTCCACCATGAACCTTCCTGCCATCAGGTCCTATTCCTAGCTTCAGATGGCCGAGACGCTCCTCGTCACCAATCCTCACACGCTCATTAGCCTATCAGCTATCGCTATCAAATGAGTGGCGTCTAAAAACTTGGCTAGCATACTTCTTTTTAAAAAAAAAATAGATATTTTCGTTGTTTACATTTCAAATGTTATCCCCTTTCTGGTTTCCCCTCCCAAAACACCCCATCCCATCCCTCTCTTCCCCCTGCTCGCCAACTCACCCACTCCCTCTTCCCTGTCCTGGTATTCCCCTATACTGTGGCATCTCAGGGCCAAAGGTCTTTCCTCTCTTTGATGTCCAACAAGGCCATCCTCTGCTGCACATGCAGCTGGAGCAATGGGTCCCTCCATGTGTACTCTTTGGTTGGTGGTTCAGTCCCTGGGAGCTCTGGTTGGTTCATATTGTTGTTCCTCCTGTGGGGCTGCAAACCCCTTCAGCTCCTTGGGTCCTTTCTTTCAGCTCCTCCATTGCAGACTCTGGGTTTAGTCCAATGGTTAGCTGGGAGCACTCATCTCTGTATTTGTCGGGTATTGGCAGAGCCTCTCAGGAGGCAGCTACATCAGGCTCCTGCCAGCAAGCGCTTGTTGGCATCCACAATAGTGTCTGGGTTTGGTGACAGTATATGGGATGGATCCCTAGGTGGGGCAGTCTCTGGATGGTCTTTCCCTCAGTCTCTGCTCCACACTTTGTCTATGTATCTCCTCCCATGGCTGTTTTGTTCCCCCTTCTAAGAAGGGCCAAAGTATCCATACATTGGTCTTCCTTCTTGAGCTTCTATTGGTCTGTGAATTTTATCTTGGGTATTCCAAGCTTCTGAGCTAATATCCACTTATCAGTGAGTGACTAGGATACTTCTTATATTTTCATTAGACAAAGACCAAGCTGAGTGACCCTATTAGATACCCTGACTCACTAATCAGCACCCATTGGATATGCTAAATTCAATCAGGTTCAAAAACGTTATAATCCCCTAACCCCTGCTTCAAGACAATCACAGGCAAGCTTGTCAAGAGTCTTGATCAAATACATTTTTATCTAAGTCAAATAAAGATTACTATAATGCTCCACTCACATGATTCTCAACATTTTTAGTAGACTACACTTATATATAATGCTCATATAGCATCGTTAGGCACAATTAAGATTTTTTTTTTTTTGCAAAATGCCCAGAAGCACAATCACAACTCAACTTTTCTTGTCCACTAAAGAAATTACCACGGAGGGCAAGTGGAACAACAAGTAGTTACCAGCTGAGGATCAGACCTGCACCTAGAAACAGGACATCAAGTGGACATCGTTCCTACCCCACAGTATGCACAGACTGCTTACTAGGACAACCAGTCTTACCGTTTCTCCCTATGTGAATCCAGCATCCCCGCTCCCTCCCCTCTGACCTAGACCCTGAATTCTTCTCATGCGAGCCTTTATTTTTTCCCACCCTTTCCAGGACTGACTCCAAACAAACTGGGATGAAAAAGAGTTATATGATTAAACCATTCAATAAAAGATCAAGAGAGACTACAACCTTCTGCCTAGAGAAACCTTTGTTCTGGAGAAACCTTGTACCTAGAGAGATAGACCACAAAAGCAATTGTGGAGGGCACTAATCAACTGAGCAATGTGTCACCCCGCAGCCTTGGACTGTGCTCATGGGGGAAGCAGAGGTCTGAGACAAAGACACGATCACAGCTCAGCAGCCTGATGTCAACAGGTATCAAAGTGAGGCAGGGAAAAAGATGTGTCTTTGTTCATCTGCTGTGCCCACGTTAATTACTGGAAACTGGGTAAGCACCCAGGGACAAGGTCCTCAAGGAAAACTAGATGTGGTGTCTTGTTTCTAAGACTCTGGCTGGGCATTACACAAGATTCTGCTAACATGTGGATGATCAAATAAGGAGCAGCCTGTGGTTGAGAGGAGCTTAAGATAAGCCAGTGGAGCGAAGCTATGACTGATCTCCAAGAAGCAAGGACTCCAAAGCGTGAAGTTGAAATGAGGGCGGGCTGACAGTGGGAAATTTGATCCAATAAACTCAGAGGCTAAAAAGTAGAGGGACCTTTGGCATGGTGTGGGCCATGAATGTAGGCTCCTTGTAGCAGACACTGTCTGTTGTCTGCCACAACCTTCTCCTCCAAACTGTTTTGTAACAGGAACCCTCAACCTAATTGAACAGGATAGACTAGAGTGTTCTGCTGAAAGATGGCATTTCCCAGCCTACCTTAGGACATGACTCATCTTGACCGATGAACTGAATGGAGAGGAGTTTTGTGTTAAGTTTGGGGGCTCCTTTTGTGAGGGAGTAGATATAGTTCCCCTCCTCACCTTCCCCATCCTGAGGCTTAGAATGATGGTAGGCCAGAGCACTCATCTTGGACCAGGACGTGAGCATGAGTTGGAAGGTGGTCTTTAGTCTTGATGCCACACACAGAGGATGGCAAAAGGAAATGTGGACTCTAACATTGCTGCTGCTGTCGTCACAGTCCTGGTGGCCTTCCCCTCAGTCCCTTTCAAGTGAGATCCAGATAAACAACCTGGGATGGAAATGTTTTCAGGGCTGTGTCACTCACTCACAGCCAGAACTCAAGTCATCACTGATGTTTCTCTATAGGTTCATGGAATTTTCAAACTCAGCCCCAGGTCTGATTCTCTAAATGTTTCACCGGAGAAGCCAAGACAGTTAGCTTAGGTAGTTTTTGCACACAGGGCTCATATGTAAACCTGAAAGTTTTCTCCCAATAAGATGTCACGTGGAGCTTCTGAGTCATTTCTCACATTAGAAATTTTCACTTCTCTGATGTCATGGAGTATGTCATTTTGTTTAGAATCCTTTTTTTTTTTTTTGGCAATGTTTTATTTTATTTTTATTTTTCATCTTGACCACAATTTCTCCTCCCAGTCCCTCCTCCCACATCCCACCCTACCCATACACTCCTCCTCCATTTCTCTTCAGAAAAGGAAGGCCTCAATGGCTAGCAGTCAGCCATAGCATATCAAGTAAGACTAGGCACCTCCTCTTCTACTGAGGCTAGACAAGGCAACCCAGTAAGGAGGAAGGGTCTCAAAGGCAGGCAACAGAGTCAGAGACAGCTCCTGTTCCCTCTGCTAGGGGTCCCACAAGAAGAGCACACTATACAACTGTGCTTTGTGTGCAGAGGGCCTAAGTCAGACCCATGCAGGCTCCCTAGTTGGTTGGCCAGTCTCTGCAAGCCCCTTTGGGCTCAGGTTAGTTGATTCTGTGGGGTTTCCTGTGGTGTGTTGACCCCTCCTACTCCTACAATCCTTCCTCTACTTCTTCCTCAGGATTCTCAAACTCTGCCTAATGTTTGGCTGTGGGTCTCTGCATCTGTTTCCACCAGTTGTTGGGTGAAACCGGATGACAGCTGGCCTAGATGCCAATCTGTGAGTACAGCAGAATGTCATTAGGAATCACTTTATTGTCTTTTTTGATCATTTGTGTTTGGTTCTATCATGGGTCTCTAGACTATCCAGTCTTTAGCTCCTGACCCTCCATGGCTCACAGCATGGCTCTCAAGTTAGACCAGTCATTGATCAGACACTCCCACAATGACTGCACCACCTTTACCCCAGGCACATCTTGTAAGCAGGACAAATTGTAGATCAAAGGTTTTGTGGCTGGGTTGGTGTCCCAATCCTTCCACTGGAAGTCTTGCCTGGTTACAGGAAATGACCAGTTCAGTCTCTGTAACACCCATTGCTAGGAATCTTAGCTAGGGTCACCCTCATCTGTTCCTGAGAGTTTCTATTACCCTAGGTTTCTACCCCATTCTACTTGTCTCACCCAGTACTCTCTCCTCCATCCTCCCCCTACCCGATCCCTTCTGTTCCCATCCCCACCCACACCTAGTCCCCTCTCCCCATCCACCCATGACATCTACTCTGTTTCTCCTTCTCAGTGGGATTTACTTGTCCTCCCTTTGAGCCCTCCTTGCATTAGGAACACTCATTTGTCTGATGCCATCGAGTATGTCACTTTGTTTAGAATGCTTTTTGGAAGGCACATTTTTCATTTTTTAACATCCCAAAAACTTCAAGTGAACAGATGCAACTCAAAAGTTGAAGGGTGGCTTTGCTGGGTGCTGTTGGCTTCCCACAGAAGCACTGCAAGCCTGCCCTGGAGCAGTTTGTTTGCTTGCTTGTTTGTTTTACTTATTCTCTCTCTCTCTCTCTCTCTCTCTCTCTCTCTCTCTCTCTCTCTTTCTCTCTCTCAGCACGAATATGAATTGTCACCATGTGATCCATTGTGGAAGTCATGTGACAATTCTGAAAAGCCGGATTTCTCCTTCTGCCGTGGGATCTGGATTTGAACTCACACTGGCAGGATTTGCATGGCAAGCACCTTTATCCTCTAAACAGTCTCACCATCTCAGATTCTGAGAGTTACAGTCATTCATTTCTCCCCAACTACCGTTGAATACAGACGAGGCTCTAAATAGAAGGACATAACCTTTGGTTACTAGGGAAATAAGAGTTTGGATTTCCTGTTTGAGGAGTGGGAAAGGAAAACACATCGGCATCTATCATAGCTCAGCTCTGTATGTGTAAACAGGGGAGTAAACAGAGAAGGCTCAGTGCCTCTTGTGAAAGCCTAAAGAAAATAAAAATCCTTCTGCATAAGAAAGGTGTTGGGCCCCACCTTCAGCGTTGTCAAGCACTGTTGGTCCACCAAACTCCTGTTAGATTGCTTTCTGCTTCACAGTAACTGCCTTTTAGGGAGAGACCAAGTTTAGGAGCTAGTTTTGACAAAGTCCTGAAAATCAGATTCTTATGCATGTTCATCTATCTCTCCCATGAAAGATACTGAGCGGCTGCTAGGACAGCAGCGGCAGCAGCCGAGGCCATGCTTACTTTTCCCATATTCTGTGTGTGGCATGGAGGCTGAAGATCACCTTGCAGCCCTTGGTCCAAGATGGGCGCTCTGGTCTACCGTCAGGGTTGGGAAGGGAGAGAGAAGAAACGTGTTTGCTTCCTTTTGTAAGCCACCTATAGAAGAGCTGCTGTCGGGCCAGTACGGGCTGCAGGCTGGGACCCTCTTCTGCTTCTGCTTCCCAGTTCTAACTCACAGTCTTGTAGGTGGCAGCAGCAGCAAGCTGGTAAAAGAACTGGGGGTTTAGATAACTGTTCCTACCACCCTACTCAGAAGATACTGTAATAATCCAAACACTCATCACCTGTAGCAAAGAAAGATCTGGGTTTGGTTCCTAGAAACCTGCACACTGGCTCACAAGTACTCATAACTCTAATTCCAGGGTGTTCGATCCCTTCTTCTGACCTCCTCAGAAAGATCCCTTCCCTCCAGTTAGAGGCAAAAAACATAATTCCCCAAGAAAAATCCTAGTTCCTCTTTCTAACACACTTATTTTTTCATTATTAATTTTCTGCTTTCTAGAATTCCTTTATGCTTCCAATTTATTTATTTGTCCAATAACATTTTCCATGTTTTTATAATCCTCAATTCAAAGGGGTTAGTAGTTCCACTGATCTGTTCTAGATTCATTTTGTCTTTTTTAACCCTAGATAATGCAGCCTTTTGAATCAGATCAACTATTCACGGTCCAGGGTTATTACTGAACTTGAGTTAGAATCAGTACCCACTTGCACTCATAAAACACTCATAGCCTAGTCTTGGGAATCAAATGCAACTCATTCCTCTCCACCTCCTGGACAATTCTGGAGGGCCAAGATAGATTGGGCCTTGGGACTCAACTAAATTTCCATTCTCTGTGAGATGAAACCAAGTATCTAAAAAGTCTAAAAAGGTTTTAGAAAGACTATTTGGTGACACTTTCACCAAAGTAAGGTCAATTGCTTTTTCAAAGTCATTCTATTACTTCCCTGGGTACCTGCCACATATCAAAAGTTAAGCTTTTCATATCCTAATCCCAAAGCATGGTGTCTTCATCCAAATAGAGTAAAACTAACTAGCAGGTACACCTGAGTCTCTATGTAGTACTGAGTTGAAGTCTCTCCAATATCTATCCTTTCTGGATTTTCTCACACTATTAATTATCTATGAACTTAATTAATGCTATTATTCTTTAGAATGGCTAAGTAAATACAAGTCCATTTATGAATTCAAAATCAAATATCAGATCCAAATAGTGAGCTTCTAGCTATTAAGGCTATTTTGGCTTCCTATACTTGGGTTTCACCCACTTTGTATACATACCTTAGATTTATTTATTTTGTTTTATGCATGTGTTTGGCCTGCATCTATGTATGCACACTATGTGCATGCCTGGTGCCTGAGGAAGTCAGAAGAAGGGATTGAACACCCTGGAACTAGAGTTATGAGTATTTGTGAGCCATTGTACAGGATGCTAGGAACCAAACCCAGACCTTCTGCAAGAGCAACAAGTGGTTTTATACCCTTTTACTTGGAAAATAATTAAGTAACCAAAAGAACTCTCTCATGATTCTCACCTATGTTTTTTCTTTGGCTCTTGGAAATCCTTATCTGGTGTACATCTGTACATAATCTATAATCAGAAGCTCAAGCTACCACAAGTCAATCATGACTGGTTTGGAAGGAGGAATCATTGTCAAGCTAGAAAAAAAATTGATTCTAACATACCTAGCAAGCCTTGGTTGGCCATGTCTTAAATTCATTTAGTCTGACACTGATGATAATATTTCAAGTCACTGAATGTTGTATTGAGTTCTTGCCAAGTACTGGGTGTCTGGAGCTCTGTAATTGCTAGATGACTCTTTCTCTTAGTGAATTTCCTTACTTAGTCTTTTTACTGTTAGTACTTTCTATATATAAAAGCCAACTTTGTCATCTACCAGTTTTTATTTGTCATTTCCTAAAATATAAACAGCATTTGATTCACAGCTTTAGAAAAACCACCTAGGCCAAGTCTTAGGAACTCTTCAAAACAGCATACCATTAGAGCTAATTTTCTTTAGTGATTTCTGAACAGTATGCTGAAGAATGCCATGTTACCTGCTAAGGGGCTTAACATTGCATTCACGATGATGAAAAACCAAAATCGGAAAAATTCATAAGACCTCTCGTTAGCATAAATGTTTGATCAGATCAGGAAGCCAATAGAACAGAATATGAATCTTTATAATGTTGCCTTCTTCCTCTGAGGAAAAATCCTCAGAGGAATGTGTGTGTGTGTGTGTGTGTGTGTGTGTGTGTGTATATATATATATATATATATATATATATACACACACACACCTTTTGTGGTAGGGTATTTTTCTCTAGCATATCTAAAAGTTTTCCCTAATATAATGCTAACTTGTGTCCTCTCATATGTGAAAACCAGATGTCTGATTCCATTGTCTACCCATTATTCTTTTGCAGCAAGGGGCTATCCTATCCTATCCCACACTTTGCCATTTGTAACAAAGGCTTCTTAACTCAACTTGTGGTTTATTCATAAAGTATCTGGGACAAGTTGCATGCTTATTTAAATGTTGACAAAATTCCTCTCATTTAACTCTTTCAAAGAACAGAGGAAAAAAATCAAGGCCAAGAAGAGAAGAGAACCTCGTAGCAGTTGAAACACATGGGCCTGGCAGAGAGAGACAAGGACATATGAACTCTCTAAGAATTCAAGTCCCTCTGCTGGGTCTCTGCATCCAGGAACCCATTTGACACCCCACTGCTGTTTTCCACCTTGCTTTGTCTTTTCATTAGCGCAGCCTGCACACTTTGAGCCCACAACATGAGACATTGGAGTGGTACCAAGCTGGGAGATGCTACCAGGCCTTGCAAACGAGTCTGCAGTGAATGCCATCGGGTGCTTTTCAGATGCCTTCAAAGGTGGAGGGACCATCTTGAATGATGGCTTTTTAAACATGGCAGTTGGTCATTCCTTTTTTAAAAGATGAATTTATTTATTTTATGTATATGAGTACACTGTAGGTGTGCAGATGGTTTTGAGCCATCATGTGGTTGCTGGAAATTGAACTCAGGACTCTGCTCACTCTGGCCCAAAGATGTATTTATTATTATATGTAAGTACACTGTACTGTCTTCAGACACCCCAGAAGAGGGCATCAGATCTCATTACGGATGGTTGTGAGCCCCCATGTGGTTGCTGGGATTTGGACTCAGGACCTTCAGAAGAGCAGTCAGTGCTCTTAACGGCTGAGCCATCTCTCCAGCCCTGGTCATTCCTTTCTTATTAAGAATGGTCTCAAATTGAATGTTGATGTAATGGTCCCTTGTTTACTGATTTCTTAACTGAGTGACATGCTCCCAACTTTTAATCAGAAATTACCCTGCCTCTGGGGGCCAATCGATTGTAAACGATGATTTTCCATCCATCTTTCTTTGTGTTAGAGAGAGGCATAGACTACTTAAAGTGTAGCTTTCACGGAGAGTGTGTGTGCGTGTGTAATGTACATGTATGTTTACATGGAGTAAACATGGAGTCATGTTTCAAAAAGCAGATTAAAACCCCACCAAAATTAAATATCTTCTAAGACATTATGGTGCTATACAAAAACTGAGTAAAAACACCATCCTTCAAAAGTGTTTTGTGTCAGCATGTGAAGCTCCAGACCACATGTTCCTGCTTTGAATCCTGCATTCTATTTGTGTTCGTAATTTCTTCACTTCTGTCTCTTCAAACCCACCCCACTGATAAACCTTAATAAAATCAGAACTTTTGGGAAAATCCCCAGTGCCTAGCGCTTTCAGAATTGGGCAAAATCCTTTCATTATAGCAGGCTCTGAATAATTGTTTCATTCTCTCAATGAGAGAAAGCCATGATAGCTAAGCCTACAGTGGTGCATAATACAGTAAATCAGCTTAATGATGTGTGTGTAGAGCTATACTAAGAAGAGAAGACTCATTCCTGGGATTCAAAACGAAGAGAGAAAAACCTATTTTAGATGCTTTGGGGAAACTGAGAAATCTATATTACAGAGTTCAAGGGTTTTTGTTTTGTTTTGTCTTGTTTTAATTTTAAAGTCTTGAAATAACAGGAGGAAACTGGCATATCTTGGATAAAAGCAGTCTCATGAATAACCCTCTGGGAGGAAGATCTCATCTTGGTTTTATATTTATACATTATATCCAGAAGTTTAAGTTTTGAAATGCTCCAAAGAACTAACCTGTTTGAAAGAGTGGCTGGGTGGCCTGAGAGATCCCTCTTCTCTACCTTCAGTATAAAATCACAGGGCTTGCTGCAGCTACCAGAACAACAGTTCTTAAATTAGAGTTATATTATCCATCAATTATTGTCATCCAGAACATGATAAAAATGATGACTTACTCTTGTCTCCATTAAACTGGCTAACACGGCTCATGAGAACGAGGAGGAATTCTACGTCACAGAGCAGGTCACGGTCCCAGTGTATTCCTCCAATTTCACATTTCATAAGGTATCTCCCACTTGGACCAGAACGTATATGAGTGACAGATCAAACTGCTCTGCTGGCAAACAGAAGGGCTGAGCTGCTGTACACGCGCTGGAAAGCCCTCGCAGCTGCAGTCACGACACTTGCTTTCAGGGAAACCCATCTTGGAATTACACAGTTCTAAAACTTCTCTCACAGGTAGGTTATTTGATAATAGATAATTGAGCTTATTAAATTGTAAATCTTGATGATGGAAAGATCGATTGCTTAGTTGGGAAAAACACCGGCTGCTCTTCCAGAAGACCCAAGTTCAGTTCCCAACACACATATGGCAGCTCACAACTGTCTGTAACTCCAGGTCCGGGGAATTTAATATCTTCTTCTGGACTCCTTGTGCATTAGGCATGCATGCGGTACACAGACATACATGCAGGCAAAACACTCACACATTAAAAAAATAATTAAAAAGTTACAGTTCTTTTACATTTAAAAATACAATCAAAACAAAAGACTGCACCGTGAATCATAAGCCCCCTTCCCAGCCCACCTTCCCTCCAGTTAACACTAATACTAGGTCACATGCTATGCCAACACATATCCCCTTCTTTTACTCAACTATTTAGAACAGCATCCACATTGCATCTGGCTTCTTTACTTAACACACCTTGGAGAATACTTCATATTACTACACAACAGGTTAATTTATTTCCTTCCACAACGCTATGGCTCCATTTTTCCTGTCTGCTGTTTAAGTTATTTCCAACGTTCTTCTCCCGTAATCAATATTACAACGTGTATCTTTTCCTTTTTTATTTTTATTTTTAAGAACCAATTAATGAGCTTCTTGCTTTCTATAGTAATCCCTGCTAGCTTCCTAATCTTCCACCTTCCTGGAAGTTTATCTATTCAATAAGACTGGCCTTGTTGAACCATCAACGAAAGTCTCGTTGTCCTCAGAAAAGAGCAGCATTCCTCAGCAGGTGGAAATCTCCCATAGGGTTTCATCAAGTTTTTCCCCATAGCTCTCTATCTGACGTACTGCACCTGCTGAGGCGAACATCGTGGTGCTTCTGGTTACTCGTGCTCTGACACCTACATCTCTGCCTTTATTTGCTCTAGGGTCTTGTTGGATGTGTCAGTGATGACGTCAAGCTTGACCCTTTGCTCTGAATATGAACCTTTTAATGGAGCCACATCGGTTTGCTGTTCATCCGTTATTCTCCTGGTTAACCCAGCTAAGACTCTTCTCACATCCTGCAAGAACCTCGCTTGTCACCCTTCACCCTTCACATGTGCTGGAAGGTGACCTGCAAGTTCTATGTGCTTGACACCTTACCAGACCCTGCTTTAAATGTCATAAGTAGATTCCTTGGCATATAAAAGGAGAGTCTATAGAAATGCTTCCCAGAGAGCATTCTGATTCCCCTCCTGCCCTGTTCTGTCCTGCTACAAACAAAGGCTCACCCCCTGGTTCTGAAAGTTAGCCATCTGGTCCACCTGCAGCTTGATGATGGTAGACTTTCCTGTCTCACCAGTCAGCAACTTCCCTCCGCCCTCCACCCCCCTCCGCAAACTCCCTCCGCAAACACTTTCTCTTCTATTCTTTTACCCACATTAAATATGTCATCTCAGTTCTGATGTAGTGGAGTGGTGCTGTCTAGTTGGTAGTTTGCCAAGTATATCGCTCTACAATCATAGTAGCCCACAAAAAAGATACACTTGCTCAGTAGGATGTATTGAGGCTAACACAGTGATAGAAATACTTTGATGTAGACTGTCTCCTTGCAAAATGCAGCATTATTGTATGCCACAGAAAATTAAATAGAGAAATCATCTTTTCAGGACCACAGTTCTACATTGCATTCAAGGGCACGATTGGCATGGGTAATAAAGTGCCAAGCATAAGCAGAAAGAGATGCTAAATCCAGTGAATACTGAGACTGATTTCCCCCTTCCTTCTATGAAGACTCTCATGGGGAAGGTAGGAGGAAGTCTATTTATAGTAGGGTCATACACATAGGCAAATAGATGGATAGTCTCTGTATTACAGCAAAACCACAAGGATATTCTGTTTTTGAATATCACCCATAGGGCCTGTTCTTAAATTTATTTCCTTGCACCAAGGTGTTGTCTAGAGAAAAGCAATGTTAACATATGAAGATTTCCTCTAGGAAGGGGGAAATACCAGAAGAAAAATATCTCCACATTTATGCTTATCAATTGCAACTCTGCTAAAAAATATTTTAAAGTATATTTTTAAGAAAAAAAGAATAGGACATAAAGCTTTAAGAAAGAATTCTTATAAGACCAATAATTATATGCTGTCCTGTGAAAACAGGGCATACTTTACATTCACAGTATCACAAAGCATCATCCCATCTTGTAAATATGAAAATACACACTAGGCAAGCTTCCTTCCCGTCCTTATGGGCTGGAAGAATAGATTTCAGTGTTCACAGTGTTAATAACTGATGGTGAATTTTGAAATCTTCTGACCTGATTCTTTGTTTTAATTTTTAATGAACATACGTCTCTGTAATAAGAAAATATTCATAAAATGTATAATTTTATATGTATGTATTCGTGTGCTTTTCTGTCTCTTTTTAGAAGCCTGGTTTTTCCATTTCATGTGTTTCTGGTTTAATTAAAGCCTACTACCCTCAATGGAGATGAACATTCAATGTGGAGGAGGAGCAATAAATAGAATTTGAAAGGGAGAAGGACGCATTCAACAGAGACTTTAGCTCCTAAGAGCTGAACCATGTGACCTAGGGGGGGTTTTTCCTCACTCTGTGCCAAATGAGAGTCAGAATAGCTAGAAGGAGCAGCGAAGGCCCTAGAAACACTGGACTATGTGGGCACACCTCTTTCTCCCAGTGGAACACTGTGAAAGTAACAAAACTGGAGAGAGGTTGTCTCCTGAGTTTTGTCATTTAAGCAAAAGCTGCCTGGGTCCTGGAAGGAGATTTCAGGTTTTATTTTATTTATTATTGTTGTTGTTGTTGTTGTTGTTTTCAAGACAGGATTTCTCTGTATAGCCCTAGCTGTCCTGGAACTCACTCTGTAGACCAGGCTGGCCTCGAACTCAGAAATCTGCCTGCCTCTGCCTCCCAGGTGCTGGGATTAAAGGAGCGCGCCACCACAGCCCGGCAACTTCAGGTTTTAAAAGCCCACCACTGGTAAGAAAACACTCTGTCCCCCAGTGTATATGTGAGTTAACAACACTGGAGGTGAGTGTGGTGTCTGGGTGTCTGGCAGATCTCCAGGGCCCTGAGGAGCCACATCTCCACATCTAAGCTTACACTTCCTCTCTGCATTCACAACATCCCCTTTCTCCTCCCGCTGCTAATCACCACTTCACTTTTTCTTTCATTAGATACTTTCTTCATTTACATTTCAAATGCTATCCCCTTTCCTGGTCCCCCCCCCCCATACCCTATCCCATCTGCTCCACCCTATCCCTCCCCTTGCTTACCAACCCACCCACTCCTGCTTCCCTGTCCTGGCATTCCCCTATATTGGGGCATCAAGCCTTCTCAGGACCAAGGGCCTCTCCTCCCATTGACCTAAACAAGGCTCTCCTACATATGCAGCTGGAGTCGTGGGTCTCTCCATGTGTACTCTTTGGTTGGTGGTTTAGTCCCTGGGAGCTTTGGGGGTACTGCTTGACTGATATTGTGGTTCTTCCTATGGGGCTGCAAATCCCTTCAGCTCCTTGGGTCCTTTCTCTAACTCCTCCATTGGGGACCTTGTGCTCAGTACAATGGTTGGCTGAGAGTTCACTTTTTGATCTATGAACTTGACTATTTCAGATTCAGAAAACATTTTAGAAGAATTGTTTATCATTCTGCAGCAAGCTAATTTCGTTTCTTACCACGTCCCACGAGTCATCCATGTTTTGCAAGGGTTTCTTTTCTCTTAAAGGCTGAATGGCATTCCTCTATTCCTCTGTGTGCCCGTGTGTATGTGTGTGCACCACATCTCTATCTGCTTATCTACCAGTGAGCATGTGAGTTGTTCCCATTCACTAACTATTGTGAACAGTGCTGGAATGAACCCTGGAGGGTATACATTTCTTGGGAAATATAATTGTAACTTTGGATGCTTGCCAAGAAGTGAGGTGGTGGGACCGTGAAACAGTCCTGTTCCTATAGGACCCCACACAGTTTTCCCTAACATTCTGTCATTTTTCCTTCCCCGAAAGTGGTACACACAGATTCCAATCTCTCCACATCCTTATCCTTATCTTTTTGATAAAAAGCCTCTTAGCAGATGAGAGATGGTATCTTTTTGTGGTTTTGATTTGCATTTCCCTAACCACTGTATTTAGGGAACAACATTTTTTTTCTATACCTATTAGCCTTTTGTGTATCTCCTTTTGAGAAGTGTGTGTTCTTAGTCTCAGTCTATTTTTTAAAATTAGGTTATTAGGGTTAGGGCTTGTTTGTTCTACTGAGTTGTAAATTTCCCCATGTGTCTTGGAGAGTAACTTCTTACTCGTGTGTCCGACCTGAGGCCTGCGGGGTACATGTGGCTGCATATACCCTAGGCTATGTGGGAATGCAGTCCAACACAAAATGCTGACTTAAAGCATTAGAAAATGCTTTTTTGCTATGTTTCTTTGGATAACTCGAATGTGTGCCTCTTAAGCATGAACTTTGTGCACAATGCCATCTCACAGTGTCGAAAGGTTTTTAATACATGGTTTTACAAATCTCTTCTGCCATTCTATAAGCTGTCTCTTCTCCCTTTTTGACTGTTTTTTTTTTTTTGGGGGGGGGAGTTGGTTTTGTTTGTTTAGCTGTGCAGAACTCCATCTGATCTAACTTCATTTGTTTTCTGTTTTTATCTTGAGATCCATGAACTCAGTTGCAAGACCAGCATTTAGAAGCTTCTCCTTGGTTTCCTTTAATGAACTTTAAATTTCTGGTCTTACCTTGTTCTTCAGTCCCTTTGAGCTGACTTGTGGGTGGTGTGATAGAAAGGTCTAGCTAGTTGCTCTTTGGCGTGAGAATGTAGTTTTCCTGATAGCATTCGTTGAGACTGCCCTTTGAAACAGACCCAGCTCTGAAAGCTCCTTTCCCCCCACTGGCCTAGCAGACATCTCTACATGATTCCAGGCTGTTATCTGCTGTCATTTGCAACACATCTGAAATATACCTCCAGCTTTGTTCTTCTTTCTCAAAAATCTACTTGGAAATGTTTAGTCCTTTGATTCCACATGAACTACAAGGCCTTTTTTTCTACTTCTACATGAATTCCACTAAATTTTTATAGGGATTGTGCTGGGTCTGTTGATTACTGTGGGTAATTTGGACATTCTGGTAATAGTACGTATTCTAGTCCAGACACAGAAGATGCTTTGCTTCAAGGTAAGTGTCTCCTTCAACTTCATCAATATTTTATAGTTTTAGTGTAAAGGTCTCTACGTCCTTAGTTTATTCCAGGTATTTTATGCTTTTTGGCACTATTGTAGAGTAGAATGATTTTCTAATTTCCTTCTAAGACAATTCGTTTTGATGCATTTTAGTGCATGAGTACAACAGATTTTATATGTTGGTTTTGGATCCTGCAATGGGCTGAAGTCACTTACTGGTTCCCAGCAGTTGGTTTTTGTTTTTTAATGGAGTCTTCAGGGTTTTACAAGTATATAATGTTTTCAGACACAGACACTTTTATTTCTTCCTTTGTGATTTAGATGCCTTTTATTTCTTCTTCCTTAATTGTTCTGGCTAAGACTTCCAGTATTGTATTGAATGCCAATGCTGAGAGCAAGCATCCCTGCCTTCCTCCTGATCTCAAAGGAAAAGTTTTACACTGTTGAGTACACGAGTCTGAGCTTTACATGTCTGGCCTTCCTTTCACTGTGGTATTTTTGTTTGTATGTGGTTAGGTTATCTTCTTTTTCTTATTAACAGTCTTATCTCTTCCCAATGCATTGGGATATTTTTGCCCCTCTCATCCCTCTCTTACTTAGCCCAACCACCCTTTTCCCAACCTAGTCCCCATCCTGCCTTCGTGGCTTTTGTTTTTTCCGTTTTGTGCGGGTCTGATGCATGTAGCCACAGCTGCTCTGTGTTTACCATTGCAATCGTCAGGTCATCTCCAGACGACAGTGTTTCATAGGGCTCCTTCCTTTGTGCCTTTTCTTGTTGGTTTCCTGCTTCCCTCTACTATAATCTGATAAGGCACAGGATTTTCTTTTTAATTTGCCAAGACAAGCTTTGTGGTCTAAGATTTATCTGTTTTGAAGAAAGTGCTGTCTGACAATGAAAAGGATGCTTTTTCTGCAGCTATTGAAGAGAATAGCCTGTAGATTCAGTTAAGTCCATATTTTACATGGTCTAATGTAAGTTTGGTATTCCTATGTTGCTTGTTATTGGAATGATCTGTTGGTGAGAGTTGGGTATTGAAGAAGCCCATTGTTTACAGTGTTTGGCACTGTCTCTCATTTCTACCCATATCTTCTTCTATAAAATTTGGTGCTCAGACAGTTGGTGTGCATTTATTTATACTCTATATATTCTTGCTGAACTATTCCTTTTAGCAGTGTGTACTGACTTTCTTTGTTTCTTCAGATGGATTGTGCCTTGTGGTCTGTTTTGTCATATAGAAGTATATCTACTTATGCTTGCGAGTCTGTTTGTTTATAACATTATTTTCCAGGGGCTGAAAGGATAATTCTTACAGGGCACCCAAGTTCAATTCCCAGCACCCATGTCAGATGGATTTCCCTGGAACTCTAGCTTGGAGGATCTGACACCTCTAGTCTCAGTGGACACAGGCATGCATGTGCACATACTGATAGAAATACCCATGTACATTGTTAAAAATAATAACATAAATCTTTAAAAACTAAAAAAAAAATCATTTTTTTTAATTTTTCACTTTCAGTGTGTTCCTCTTTCAGCTTGTCTTTGCTGGTGAGTTGTGTTTCTTACAGTCAATAAGAATTTGTTGGGTCTTGTTTTAAATCCAGTTCACCAATCTGTATCCTTTAATTGGATAACTTTTCATTGGGGTTATTATTGAAAGGTATACACTACTTCTGATTATTTGATTTTTCTCTTTCCTTATGATTGTTTCTGAGTAATCCACACTCATTTCTTTTCCCCCATTAATTTTAGAGGTCAAAAGCTTACTGTTTAATTCTTTGGGGTCCTTGTTTGCCTGTCTACAATTCTGACACAGTTAATTACTTCTGTTATGCTTTCGCAACTGTTTATCTTATTTCTCTTTCTGTTTACAGGATTCCATTCTGTTCTGTAACACTGCCTTATTTGCTATCACTAATTTCTCTAGTCTCTTCTTATCTTGGAAGTTGTTCCTCCTTTGATTCTGACTGACGATTTTGTTAGATATAGTAACATATGTTCCAGTTGCTTTCTTGTGGTGCTTAAAATACAGCATATTGTACCTTTATGCCCTTTTGAATTTCTGTAGAAAGTCTGCTATTATTTGCCAGAAACAATGTTACCTTTTAACTCTCTTGAATTGTTCTGTACTTTTGGTTACACTATATGGTCACATTTCTTGTTGAATTCACTGATCATTTTAAATGTCACTCTTTGAATTCTTTGGCATTTGTTTCATCTATTTCAGAATCTTTTAAATCAGTGACTAGAGGGTTGTACACTCTTGGAGAACTCATGTTACTAGGATGATTTGGAATTCAAAGCCATCCTTAGCAAATAGAGTTAGTTCAAGGCCAGCTTGGGGGACACAGGGTCCTACCACACACACAAAAATGTCACAAATTCAAAACAGGAAAATTAAAGTATAAAATGAAGAAAAAAAAAAGAGTGCTAAAAACTAAGGAAAATAGCAAAAAGAATAAAGAAAAACAATCATTTATATTGTATATTCTCTATGTTTATATATAAGCAGTGTGCACATAAATTATATACACATACAAATACCAAATACAAGAAAATTGATTTTAAAAAAGTCTTATTGTTGTGTGTGTATATATATAAAAGACAGAGAAAAGAGAAGGAATATGTTTGGTGGATATGTGGTCAAGTGTCAGAGAAGCAGATGCCTCTGCAGGCCCATGATGAAGCATCCCTTCCCCCTGAGGGGCCAGCCACATGATGGTATAGTATAGAATAGAGTTTATTCGGGGAATGGGGAGGGAGTTGAGAGGGTAGTAGAGATAGAGAAAAGCAGAGAGAGAGAGAGAGAGAGAGAGAGACAGAGACAGAGACAGAGACAGAGACAGAGAGACAGAGACAGAGACAGACAGAGAGTAGAGGAGTAGAGTCTGGTCATGAGCACATAGAGAGAGGGGGAAGGGTATGGGGAGAGAGGGGAAGTGGGACAAGAGGACAGATGGAGAGCAAGAAGACAAGAGAGAGAGGAGGGGGCAAGCAGTCAGGCACACCTAGCTGTTGCCAGGTAACTGTGGAGCAGAGCCTAGACAAAATGCTAACACATCTGCTGAAATGGTCAGTTATGAAGAAGAATATATATTCAGTCCCTATACCAGTCTTATTCTATTTTGCCCTTCATATGAGCAAGAGCTGTCTCAGGACCTTAGCCAGGTGGAATAGCTCTCTGTTGTCCTGCTGCCCAGCCTGAGCTAGTGCAGAATGCACAGTTCTCTTAGCAGAACTTGGCTTTCAGAGGATTTGCCCAATGTGCTCCCATGGATGGCTAACACCTGGATCTTTAGTACATCTGGGTCTTGGGAAGCTCTGTTATACATAGTTATCAAAAGGAACAGGTCAATAAAGTATGTGCGTGAGTGTGTGTGTGTGTGTGTGTGTGTGTGTGTGTGTGTGTGTGATAGGATTTATAAGATTTGCTTACACAATCAGAGGCCGTCTAGAGACAAAGAAACTGATGCTCAGTATAAGAAGCTGCAAGCCACACAATGAGAAAGAGCAATGATGTAGCCCTAGCTTGAGGCTGATGACATCAAGCTCTCTGGAGGATCACTAGTGTGGCTTCATACTGGAAAGCATGACTGGAGTCTGATGTCCAACAGCAATTACCTAATGTCACCTGACCTTTCTCATGCTGGCTGGGTCCCTCCTTCTTGCATCTTTGTTCCATTTAAACTTCTATCCATATTAGATGGTACTCCTCAACTCTACAGCAGGACTTCTCTCAGATGCTGTCTCATATGTGAATGATCTCCAGTCTTCATCTACGGTCATCACTGGCAGTTCCATAAGTGTCTTTAGTATCTCCTATTTCAATCCACTCGAGATTACCCATCCAAGGAGCCCTTTGTGAATTCCACTTGAAGGATGGAACAGCTGAGCATGGATGGTGAAGCATATCAGGCCCCTAAAATCTACCATCAGTGATCCTAGTGTTCTAAGATTCGGGTCCTACCTAAAACCAGGAGCACTCACTTGGTCTTTAGAACTTCACCTGGATGCAGAACCACCAGTCTTAATGGGGAAGCAAGATCACCTGTTGGTCATGGACTGGTGTGAAATTAGATGCCTGCTGAGATAGTGAAATCAGGCTTCTTAATGGCTTGTGGGGACAGGAAGTGTGGGACTGTGTATCCCAAAGTAAAAATCTCAGACACACCTTCTCAAGATGCTTCACGGCTGCAGACAGTGCAGATCTTATGGTGTGTGTTGAGGACAGAGAATTTCTGAGCATCTTCCCCACAGATCTAACATCGGCAGTGTTCACACTGCTCTTCTGCACTGAGTCAAGTGCTGGTTGTATCTGCTGGGTATATGTCCTACCTGGGCATCTGGTACCCTGCTCTCTATAATGCTGGCAAGCTACCTACTGCTACTGTTAGGAATGAGGAACAAGGCAGCCTTTCTGTGGCAGTCAGGGTTACAGTCTAAAGAAAAACAAAAGGCAGTTGTGTCCTAGTTGAACATAAAACCAGCTCTGAGATTAACCCTTACTGTTAGCAATGGTTGTGTCATTTTGAAAAGCTCTTGCATTGGTTAAGTGGTGACAATTTCTTTGAAACAACATATTTAGCACTGGTTTGTTCTCCTAAATTTCTGCTAGCATGAGGGCCCCAGACAGAGGCTGACCACAGTGTTCATTACTCACCTGGACACTCTTTGACACACTTCTCCTCACAGTGTGGTTGCTCTGGCCAATCTCAGGTTTAAAAAGAAAGTCTTCCATTCCCCCACCATCTACCCTAAAACTACCTCTGCTCATAAGCCAACAGCAGGCTGGGATTCCTACAGAGACTCCCCCCGGAGGCCCCCTCCTCCAAATAAAGGCCTGCATTGTCATAAGCCACGTGTTCCTCCTCTTGCCGACCTCCTCTTCCTGCTGACCTTTTACCTACCTTGCGGGTGAGCTCAGTAACTAAAATCCAAAAGGACCTGACTCATCAAGATGCCTGCTGACCAACAGCCTTTCATCTTACTTTCTGGCTCATTCTCCCCACCCCCATCTGTTGGAAGATAAGGCAGAGGACAATTGAGGAAGACGCTGAAAGTGGACCTCTGGCCTCTATGTCTACACATGGATACAAAACACAATTTAAAAAAAAAGTCAATCTACCATCTTGGATCTATTCAAACTTTTGTCCTTAACTTGTATACTAAAATTGAAAGTGAATAGCCTACCTGTGTGGTTTCAGACCCAGGGACAAGGGACAAGGGGAAAGGGACTGAGGCTCTGTCCCAGAGGCTCGTCCCCATATCATGCAGACATTTTGATCTCCTTGCTTTCCTTTTCTCTCTTCTCCTTTCTTTCTCTCCTGTCCTTTGAAATGCAATACAGAAGCTTCTTTAGACAAAGGAGAGCTGAGGAGTTCATCCCAGAGAGGATCTGCTCCGGAGTTACTGCTGAACTGGCTTATTTGTAGGGAGTAGAAGGTCCAAGGCATTCCATCCATCACCTTGCTAAAGTTAGGCTTTTCGTATGGGCTTCTGACCAATAACAATACTAAGGGAAAATTCTCTCCAGGAAGCAAAGGGGGAAAGGAGAATTAGGTTAAGCAGCAATCTCTTAGAGATGATGCCTATGTGATAAACTTACCACATTATACATAGACTAAATTGCATATGACCTTCATTTGTATTAAGAGAATCAATATTAGTTTGCAATATAAAGATGTATGCTTGAAGGAGAAAAGTACATTTAGCTGCTCATATGTTTCCCTGATAGGCAATGCTCTTCAGATTCTTTCCTTTCGACCACCCCCACCCCCACTCCATCACCCCCATTGCCACCACCAGCACCAGCACCACCACCAGCACCAGCACCAGCACCACCACCAGCACCACCACCAGCACCACCACCACCAGCAGCAGCAGCAGCACCACCACCACCACCACCACCACCACCACTACCGTCACCCCTATTCCCATCCCCACCCGCACTCCCACTCCCACAGTCCTCTCCTCCATAATGCCAGTGAACACAAATAGAATATGCCCCAGCCTTGCTTTCCCAGAAAGCCTTTGCTAGCTTCATTTGCATGACTCTGTGTCGGATGCTCCACTAATCAAATCAGAGCGCTGGCTTTCAAAGCCTTTCATTTCTAAATTCTGAGTGAAGCAATTCATCAATTAATAAAAGGAGAGTGGGGTTTTTTTTTTTTAAATTGCACAATGCCTTTGAGTTTATAAAATGCATTTTATCTTCAAGCCAACTCAATTTAAATTGCCATTTCAAGTGTCCCTCTCTAGCTTTCCCTGCTCAGAATCCATTTCCCCTGCTTCTTTTGGCAACAAATTTCTGTCTACCTTTGATGAAGTACCTTTTCTGCCCCTTCTTGACTCAATGACTCTTATTTTATCCCATATCAACATCGAAGGCATTTGGTGTATTCTTCTCTGTGACCATAATGATTATTTTGGGGGCTAATGGGTGTGGTAATTTAGTCCTAGAGACTATATTATGGGATTCTCCTGAAGCTGACAAACCATAAAACAGGCTACAGAAAGAGGTAGGAAGGCACTATAGAGTAAGGCATAAAATCTGCCATTTTTGGTATGAGAAAATCAGTACTCCCAGAGCTCCCAGGGGCAAAAACATCAACCAGATAGTACACATGGTGTTACCCATGGCTCCATACGCATAGGCAGCAGAGGATGGCCTTGTTGGACATTAAAGGGAGGAGAGGCCTCTGGTCCTGGAAAGGCTCGATGCAGGAGTGTAGGGGAATAACAGGACAGGGAAGCAGGAGGTGGTAGGTTGGGGAACAGGGGGAGGGGAGATGGCTTGTGAGACTTTTGGGAGGGGGTAATGAACCAGGAAATCATTTGAAATGTAAATAAAGAATATATCTAATAAAAAAATCTGCCATATTTTTTCCTGGAGTCCATGTTAGCATTCCTTCTAGGCTCCACCCCACAGTTACCTGGCAACAACCCGGTAATGCCTGGTTTACTATAAAAGATGAAGTTTGGCCCCTCCTAGATCTCTTACTCCTCTTACCTTCCTACTCTCTGCCCTGCTCCCTCTTTGCCCATCCCCCTCCCCCCTCTCTGCCCATCCCCTTTCCCCCAACCCCTGTTCCTAGCCAGCCTCCCATTTCAATCTCTCTCTCTCTCTCTCTCTCTCTCTCTCTCTCTCTCTCTCTCTCTCTCTCTCTCTCTCCCTCCCTCCCTCCCTCCCCCACCCCCATCCCCTCTCTCTTTTTTGTCTCTACTCTACTTCCCATGCCCTAAATAAATTCCATTCCTTATGGCTGGTACCTCAGGGGAAAGGGATGTCTCAACATGGATCCACTGAGGCCCACTCCACCTCACCATAACATGCTCTATCAAACATATCCTTGGCTCCTTTTTCTTTCTTTGTTTCTTTCTTTCTTTTTTTTTATAAAACACAACAGTCAGCACTGTCAATGAAGGTTTTCGGGGCCCATTAGGTAGTCATTTGTTTCAGGTGGTCCTAGACAAAGACGTTCCCTAGCACGAGACTTTCAGTGCTAGAGCCAATGAGGTCCTGTGCAACCCTGGATGGACAGTGCACTTCCCCACCTACCACATTGTTAATCCTGGCAGACTTGGGGGTTCAGTGCACTCCTCTCCAGAGATCCCAGGTTCTTGTGTGTCCCCAAACAAGTAATTAGACAGCAACATGCGGATAGTAGCAGGCAAGTCAAGCAAACTGCTTAAGAAAGACCATGTGTCCAAGGTAAGAAGCAGGCCAGAGCAGTCAGGCAGCGGCATGCAAAGGGTGGGAACGTTTAAGTTTTATGTCATATACTTCACAGGGTCATTTGCATGCTGGGGACTTCCTCACAATGTCACATAGCACGCATATCACGGCTCAATGGCATCTTAAATCTCCACCCAGAGGAGTGCATTTTAACGTTAATAATGAGCCAGAGGCCACCTTCAGTTATTCTGCAGTACTCCTCTGCTGGCAGCAGGAACTCCAGCCAGTCCTAGCCAGAATCCCTCCGCTGCCACTGTCTCGGCCTTTGGGTACAGCCTCCCAGGCTCCACTCTCTGACCTACTCTCCTGCCTCACTACCACATAAAGTGAGCACTCCCTAAGAGAGGGTGGGAAGGCGGGAGGGTGTGGAATTCTAACAGATCAAGAATGACCAATGCTTACTCTCTTCCTGTGTGCCAAGAGACCAGGTGTGCAACACCAGGAAGGAATTTTGGTAACAAAAATGAATGTAGCAGTTTTCCAGTCCCTTATTCTGTTTAATCTTTAAATGATTTAAATGAAAAAAAAAAACTAAGATCAATTTTAATAGCCCCATTTTCAATTATCAAGTGTTGAATTAAAATGAAATGCAAACACTAAAATTTAACACACTGCTAAAAATGAACACGTCTACAATATTAATAGCAGCTCTGAATGATTTACAGTGCCCTCTTGGGTGTATCCCATGATTTATTGATGTCATTTTGGCAGCACTGTGGGTGACAGTCACCTTGCTGTGTGTGTTCTCTGGTGGGTTCCTAGGCTAGGTGCTCAGTAAAGCACACTTGGGTCTTAACTGCCTTCATGTCAGAAGTAGGTGAAACAGAAAAGTAGAAATGTTTCCTCATAAATCAGAGAATTGTAAAACTAGCAGGCTTTGAACATATGGTTTGAGGTTGGGTTGTTCCTTTTCTTTCTTTCTTTCTTTCTTTCTTTCTTTCTTTCTTTCTTTCTTTCTTTCTTGACTTCATGCATGGCTATACTGGGGCAATCTTCAGTCAACCTCCCTTGTTAATTTATAGCGTTGATCTTTGCTGACAAGAAATTCTACTTTAGCGCAAACCTTTGCATCCAGTGAAGCCTGCTTTCTAGAGACTAGCTGTGGTTTGCTCTGCACTTAACTGCTCTTCTTTGACCTAAGAATGCATCTTTCAAACCTTTCTGCCCACCACACAGACACTGCGGCCCTCCGTTTTACGTTTTACCATTTCCGTCTAGCTTCTCCACACGTGGAGGCACTTACTTAAATGGTAACCATCCTGGCCTATGCTTCTAAGTAACCCCCCCTGTTCAAAACTTTATGTGATCCCCATTTCGGTCTCCCTCTTCAACATGTCCATATATGGATGTGTGGAGGTGAGGTCATCAGATCTTCTGAGGACTCTCTGGAAGTCTGCTACCCAAATCTGCTCTAACAGAAAAGAGGCTGTCCTTTCCTTACTCCCCCACACCATAGCCCTCACCTCAGCCTATTTTCCTTCTCCAGAGACCTGCTGTTCTCCTCCTGCCCCCGGGCCATTTCTTCTCATCTTCTTTGTACTACCAGAGGCACTTACTTAAATGGTAACCATCCTGGCCTATGCTTCTAAGTAACCCCCCCTGTTCAAAACTTTATGTGATCCCCATTTCGGTCTCCCTCTTCAACATGTCCATATATGGATGTGTGGAGGTGAGGTCATCAGATCAGGTGCTGCTAATGTCTTGATCTCTCGTTGAGTTGTAAGTAGATCTGGAAGTCGTTGCGGTATTAAAGACAGACAAAGGCAACCCTCAGCCTCCCCTTCTATGACCATTCCCCACATCCAGTTTGACTTGCCTTTTGGCTCATGGCCACTGGTTTTCGGTTTGTGTTTGTTTTGTTTTCTTCAGTTATGGCTGGGCGAGATATTTTGGTGACAGTCTCTTATGTCACTGTAATCACATAGGAAGCACCCAATGATCCTAATAAGTAGTATGTAATTGGTTAAGTTGAAACTGCCAAATCATTTACCAGCAGAATCACAGGAGAAATATAATAGGCCAAAGAATGCTTTTCACTCCTACAACTTTGCTATATATCAAATATAGACAAAGACTGTCTACAGTAAAATAGGTTTATGATTAAAATTTAACCCATGTTACTCAGAGTCCTCCCTGCTGTGATGGACTCACCCTCTGAAACGGTATGTATTCAGAACACATCAGAAATGCATTACAAAGGCTGGAGTCCCAGCCTAGTCTTTTGGAATCAGACTCACTTGGTAACATCCTCAGATGACCTCTGAGCACATGAAATGTTGGAAAACGCTGGGCTAATGACGTCATGTAAATGAAACAATACAGTATTTGAGATGTAGAAATCATACAACAGGTCCTACTCATTACTAATTTTATTATTATTATACTTATTTTCAGTCTGAATCATGTCATTGAGCTATAAAATGGTAATCATAGAAAATACCTGAGGTCAGATCATGTAAAGTTCTTTCAGACTCTGTGAGACCCTGTGATGCTCATAATAATATAAAGAAATTGGCCATTTCTCCCTAGCCTTTAACATATGCCAAGTATCATATTATTTATCCTGTAGTGCTATGAACTATGTACTGTTTTTAACACTTGTTTATAGCAGGATAAACTGAAACCCAAAGAGATTAAATAGCTTGTTTGATAAAGGTTTCTTGGTTTTTTTGTGGGGTTTTATTTTTTTTTTGTTTTGTTTTTTTGTTTTGGGTTTTGTTGTTGTTGTTGTTTTGGTTTGGTGTTTTGTTTTGTTTTGTTTTTTGAGCAGAGTTTCTGTGTATTTGGTGTTTTGTTTTGTTTTGTTTTTTGAGCAGAGTTTCTGTGTATAACCCTGGCTGTCCTGGAACTCACTCTGTAGACCAGGCTGGCCTCAAACTCAGAAATCTGCCTGCCTCAAGTCTTGCCAACCTGATAGAACAAATTTTTCTCTCAATACTACCTCCCATCAACCAGATCATTAAGGAGAGAGCTAAACTAAACTAGCTCCAAGCCAATGTAGACCAGCCTTGCTCTCTTTTCTGCTGTGTGCTTGTGAATAAGATGTAAACTTTCAGCTACTGCTCCAGAGCCATGCCTGCCTACCTCCCTGCTGTGATGGACTCACCCTCTGAAACTGTAAGGAAGCCCCCTGTCTTAGTGTCATCACTATTGCTGTGATGAAACACCATGATGAAATTAACTTGGGGAGGAAAGGGTTTGTCGGTTACTGCTTCCACACCATAGTTCTCTATCAAAGGGTGTCAGGACAGGAACTCAAGCAGAACAGGAACCTGGAGGCAGGTACTGATGCAGAAGCCATGGAGGGTACTGCTTACTGGCTTACTCCTCATGGCTTTCTCATAGAACCCAGGACCACCAGCCCAGGGATGGGACCACCCACCATGGGCTGGGCCCTCCTCCATCAATCCTTAAGAATATGCTCTTCAGGGTTGCCTACAGGCTCATTTTGTAGAGGTATTTTCTTAATCGGGGTTCCCTCCTCTCAGATAGCTTTGGCTTGTGTCAAGTACTGTACAGGACACTTCCCAATTTTGTAAGCTGCCTTGTTCAAATGAGAAGGAAAGAGTCATAGAATCTTCAGGTGTACAGGCAGAGTAAATGTCAGAATTGTTCAGGGTATCCTACTGGGGTCTACAGGTCTATAGAATCAGTTGATAAAGCATAGACTTGAAGCAACGTTTAGCAATGAAACCAGAAGATAGTCTGAAACTATCAATAATGGACTCATTACCACATAGAGAGGTTGGGATTTTGAAGAGTAGAGACTTTAGACAAGATGCTAACAGAAAATAATCCCTTGGACCACTTATACAGATGATAGAGATGTGGGAACCAAAGTCAGAATTGATTTGATGATTATTTGTACTTGATATTTTTGTTAATGCTAAAGCTGGGCACTAGGTTTTTAAAACAGAAGAAGAGTTCATATTTTTAATTAGCATATAACATTTTAAGTTCTGTTACAACAATTTTCAACAAAATTTGCAGTAAGTCCACCTCAAACACTTGACTGCCTTGTGTATCCTTCCACTTCCTGTATTTCTGTTTTCATGTCACCTGGAACACTGGTCACCACTCCAGGGTATGAGTCTGGTCACTCTCAATGAGATTTTCTTCTCATTGAGTTCAAGAGACCCCAAAGATGGTCTACTGTGCCTGATCCAAGGAGACCCAAGTCAAATATTTTGGAATCTAGCACCCAACTTGAGTGCACAAAGGTATGCAGAAAATCCTGCCGCCAGCTCCTTTCTATTCAGTGTGTGACACGTCAAACAGCCATACCTCAAAGGCTGGGGAGCAAGATCAGGTTATCAAATAATGGTAAAACTTTACTCTGTCCATAAATAGATCAGTTAAAATAAAAAGAGAAGTGTTACATCGTTATCTATAGCATACACTATATAAGAAACCCACAGTGGAATGGAGTGTAACCAATCTCTGATGTTGAGGAGGCATTTTGGTTTTGAATAAGAGGATAATCTTTCATTGACTAAAACTTTAATTGGTATTTACTCTTATATGGGTACTAAAATGCTACTTTGTTGTTATTTAATGTTCCAGAGTTTCTCAGGGATACACTGGGTAAAAAGGAGTAGCCACAGTGATGAATGAATGATCCAGGAGGAGATAAAGCCATAGGGAAGTGGGGAGGGGGGAACAGTTGATTGGTTTTTCCCTGAGAAATTGTTAATGTTACATTTTATTGAACTGGTCTCAGAAAGTAGCAGAGCCTGAACATTATTATTGCAGTTATTACCTCTCCTCTCCAAGTGCCATATCTTATTCTCTCTTGAATTGATACATTCTGATTACTTTTGCTTACTTTAGAGATCTGCTTTTTCTAGGAGGAAAAAAAAACCCTGCTTGACTAGAACCTCTCATATTCCAATTTCTTCGAGTCTCAGCCCCTTGCTATCACAGCTAAGTAATCTCCCTTATCTTATTGGAATCAGTTCGTTCATTTCCTATCCACACCTTCTATTTAATATATGGAATGGCTCCTTCTTGTCCTTTTCTGCCTAACCACAAAGGACAAATGTGTCTTTCATTATTGTCAGATGTAGCTGCAGCCCCACAGTGTCCAAGGAATCAGGACAGCTGACACAGTGCTCTTCTTCTTCGGCTTAGGCAGAATTGAGTGTGGCTGAAAGAGTCCATGGGTCCAATTCACCTTGGGATTGGGATAGAAAACTGATTTCCAGGATCTTGCAAACAGCTACCGTGGAGCAGACAGGATACTTAGTGAGAAGCACGGGCATGGGACTGGTCCCAGTCATTGACGGCTTTGCATTCTTGGAGAAGGTCCCGTGATCAATGCTGCTTCGTTTCTCATCAGGCTTATGACTATTTGTTGAATGTCTGTTATTGCCCTGGTACACGGATCTCATGATCTAACAGATGTTTCTGCCCAAGAACAGATGTTTTTATTTTATTTTATTTCATGTTTTGGGGAGCTTTGGTGTACATGTGGTTATGTGGGGCATTGCTTATTTATTGGTGGTGTTCAGAGAAGCTAAGGTCAGGGTTCTTGGCACTTAACTTCAGGTTGTCAGACTCCTTCCAACCCCCCCCCACTCTACTGCCTTTTATTCAGCTCAGCATAGGAAGAGGGACACGCTGACCTGACAACTTAGGTCCATGCTTTGGCCACACACATACAAAATCAAAATAATGACAGGTCCGGTCTACAACCCTCCATCTTCAGCCCTCATCCTCAGCTGCTTAAAATATATTAAACTACAAGTAACTAGAGTTGTCGAGAAAAATTGAGAGATACTATCAGGAAAACACAATATGCATAGCAAATACGTCTCATTTCACAGGTTGAATAACAGCCACCTTTGCCCCGAGAGGGTTCCCATGAATGCCCAAGACTGACGTGCCCACATAAATAGGAAATCGTTTCAGCTCTTTGCCTCCCATATCTCTCCCATACATCTTGATGTTCTGGGATGCTAAATCTGCTAAGGAGGACATGCCTATGTTAGTACTTCACTGCTCTGGAGCCAGATGATCTTCCTTAAAGGGTAGAAATCTTGATAGTCATTACAGAAGCTAGCTGATTTAGGCTGAGAAGTCACATAAGAGCAAGTCAAATCTAAGCTGCTTGGAAGTGCCTTGCTCCCTGCTGCTGCTGCTGCTGCTGCTGCTGCTGCTGCTGCTACTTGTGAGGGTGGTGGTAGTCTTAATAGTGGGGGGTAAGGGAAGATAGTCCTGTGGCTGCTCAAATAAGATCCTAGCTGAGGCTGGGATTTTGCCCTTTGTCTAGGCAACAGAATCTCTTATTAATTCTATGGAGGAGAATTTCAATCCTTGAGTATGAGGCTTAGACAAGACGCTTCATACCAACCTCCCTAGACCTCCGAAGGCATGCAACCAACTGTAATCCTCAGCCTTTGCCTGAGGTCAAAGATCTAATGGACCCACATCACCTAACCTATTAACATGCCATCTCCTAGAAACAGAAGTTTCTCCTATTTTCAAACAAATGAAACATCCTTTGGAGGAAGAAAACCTCACCAACAACTGCTACTATTGTTAGGCTCTGAGAATTGCTGAAGGAAGACTTCAGACCCAAATAGTATGCAAAGGCAAAGAGTGTTTATTCTGCAGAAACAAACAGCACATGGGGGTCAACCATTCATCCAAACAGCAATGAGAAGAGGTACTCACAGGCTCCCTTTTATATAGGGCTAGGGGAATTTTCTAGAATGGTCAGGTGACCTCTAACATGATTGGCTAGGAGTACAGCAGTGATAATAGTACAACTTTTGATTGGTTGATATGTTAGTTCTATTCTCTTTGGTGAGGCCTTAAAGAATTTCAAGAACCAACTCACCTCCAACTTTGTTATCTCCTGTACTGGCCGGTTTTGTGTGTCAACTTGACACAAGCTGGAGTTATCCCAGAGAAAGGAGCCTCCCTTGAGGAAATGCCTCCATGAGATCTGACTGTGGTGCACTTTCTCAATTAGTGATCAAGGGGGGAGGGCCCCTGTGAGTGGTGCCATCCCTGGGCTGGTAGTCCTGGGTTCTATAATAAAGCAAGCTGAGCAAGTCAGGGGAAGCAAGACAGTAAGAAAAATCCCTCCATGGCCTCTGTATCAGCTCCTGCTTCCTGGCCTGCTTGAGTTCCAGTCCTGACTTCCTTTGGTGATGAACAGCAATGTGGAAGTTTAAGCTGAATAAATTATTTCCTCCCTAACTTGCTTCTTGGTCATGATGTTTTGTGCAGGAATACAAACCCTGAGTAAGACATCTCCTTCAGCCAGAGGTCCTAGGAATAGGCTCATCAGGATGGCTAATGACCCATTGTCCATGGCTTTCCTGAGGGCCCTTACCTGCTTCATTGGGAAACTGAAACTTAAGGTCTAACATGGTGGCCTGTTCTAAAATGAAATGGGTTAGCTCTTCTCATTATTAAATCTCTAATGCGTATACCCTAAAGTTTGTTTAAACGCAAGCTAGCCATCTACTGTCATAGATGCATACAATTTTCTTGAGGTAATATATGACAGTCAGATGTGAAACTCTTCAAAGACCTGCAGTGACCTACTTTATTTGCACAAAAAGTGAATTAAGTTACATCTTTCACTATATATATATATATATATATATATATATATATATATATAGTGTTAAAAGTGATTGCTTCTGAGGAAAAGAAAACGGAGGCTAGGGGTATGGCTCAGCGGCAGAGCACTTGCCTAACCCTAACGGAGTCTTCACTCAATTCTTAGTAACCACTTCCCACCCACATGCAGGGAAGAAAAACAGGAATGGGGAAAAAATCAAGAAACAGGTAGCTCTCATAAAGCAACATGTGAAACTTTGGTTTTTAAAACTATGACCACTTGTAGATTTGATAATATAGAAACAGTTTGAGAACAGCATCACCTTAGGACAAAGCAAAAGATCTTTACAGAGAAGAATCAAGTCTCATATACAACTTCGGGAAGAGTGGCTTTTGACTTCTTATTAAGCACCAGAGTCAGTGAGCAATGATTTTAAATCTTTGAGGAAAGTGCACTCAATTAAAATTCTATACCAAATCAAACTCACGCCTTGTAGTAGAATAAAGATCTCATGAGGCACACAATGCAGATTGGCAAAACTAACAATATAGACTTTCCTCTAGCCATTTTATGCAGAAAGAGGTAGTTATGAGATAACACTGACAGACAGATGGGGAGGAAACATAAGAACTTCCAGGAGGAACACCCAACACCACAGCAAGAAAGCCCATGGAGGGAGCCACTGCCTCTCAGGGAAGCCACCAAGTCAGAGGGCTACTGTCACTGGGCAAGCTACCTCCACCACCACTGACAGCAGTAGTTCTCAATCTTCCTAGTGCTGCAACCCTTTCTTCATGTTGTGGTGACTCCCAATTACAACATTATTTTTGATGTTTCTTCATAACTGTAATTTTGCTAATATGAATTGTAATATAAATATGGGTCGTGACCCATGGGTTGAGAATCACTGATTTAGAGTTTGGCTGACTAAATCCATGAGACTCCAGAACTCAGTGGTGTGCTCACATAGATCTGCACTAGGAATGACTCAGGTCATGCCTCAGTCCTAAGGCATTCATTGTTGGGTTGATATTTAGTATCTGGCGCAGACAAAGATGGCTGATGAACTCATGTTGAAGCTGAGTATGATGGCTCATGTCTATAGTTCCAGCATGTAGGAAGCTAAAGCAGGAGGAACACCACAAATTTGAGGCTAGCCTGGGCTACAATGGGAGAGACTCTCTCAAACACAACAAAATAAACAATTCACAAATAAACATGCCTGTCATATATCTTGGAAAGATGGCCTGAAAGTCTGCTTTGTTGAGAGTCCAGGAGTTACAGTGTAGAAAGATTAAATGATTGTTAAAATGATGGCAGAGAGTGATGAAAGCTTAGAGGAAGAATTGGAGAGATGACTCAGTGAGTTCAGATCCCTCCACCATGTGGCTTGGCCAAGAGTGCTTATGTGAGGGACAGAAAGACTGGGATCACTGGGGCTCGCCAGCTGCTACCATAGCTCCAGCTTCAAAAACTGTCTCCAGGGAATAGGCAGGGAGAGATACGAGAAGATACCTGGAGATGCACTGTCTCTGTGCATAGGTGCTTGTACCTGTACACACACACACACACACACACACACACACACACACATAGAAAGAGAGAGAGACAGAGACAGAGAGATGGAGAGACAGAGACAGAGAAACAGAGAAACACACATACACACACACACACACACACACACACACCCACTCAGACTTTTACCTCTAATGACCTTCAGAATCTGTTAGAGGAAGCCCTACTTTCTACACCAAACAAAAGAATGAGTCAACAAAGAAGGAGATAGGAATTTGGAAATTGATGATATATCTTGGGAGGAAAGAAAAAACTTCCATCAGATGATGAAGCAAAAGTATACAAAAGAAACTAGGACAAAGCGGGAAGGGGGGGCTCACTCCGAAGAGGTGGAGCGCTGGGACTCAGAAGGTGTCCTGCAAACCATCCTGCAAGCACCCTATCATACTGCAAGCATCCTGCACTGCCAGAGGGGCGTGGCCCACACAGGGATCCCTGAACAACTCAGGGGACAGGCAAGTGCTAACTAAGAAAATAAAATGTGTATTTAGTGTGTGGCTGTGTCCGGGGTGCAGTGCATTTACACGGGTGTGAGCGTTACCCCTGGATACTGAAGGAAGCAGACACATAACTACAGGGAGAGGCTGGAGGAGGCGGGTGGGTAATGCATTGCGCATGAACCTTGGGATGCCAAACTGTTGCTTCAAGAGGCACAAATGGGGCCTGGGGCGGCGGACAGCGTTGCTCCACTACTGAAGTCTGATTTCAGTTCTGTATTCACCTTTCCACATACTTCCCCACACGTTTTGTGTTAGTAAACACATTAATTACAATAAAAATTACATGTAGAGCAAAGCATTTCTTGCTGCACGTTGGTAGCCCCCACTGCTTCCAGCTCCCCCGATGCTATGATTCACCTGCTCATCCTGTAAACCAGTTTTTCATCCTGTCAAGATGAAAAACTACACTGACCACTGGCACATTCCCAGAAAGCAACCCCAGAGAAGTGAGAAGCCAGAGGAAAACAGAGCCAAGGAACCAATAACAACAACAACAAACAAACAAACAAAAACACAACAACAAGATTAAATACCGAGAGGAGAGTTGACTGGAGGAAGGCAAGAGGAGCTCAGGTGTGGGGCTGGGGGGTGGGGGGTGGGGAGCAGTGAAAGAGGCGTGGCTTCCTGGAGGTCACGGGGAAACAGAGTTTCGGTTCTGCCCCAGGGATCCCCTCAGCTTGCTAGGCACCTGAAAGAGAAGCCTAAACCTAGGCTGCATGCTAGGAGGAGACAGCCAGAGCAGGGCGAAGCCCTCAGGAGTCAGACGGAAGGGCAAGGTGCCCCGTGCCTACTGCCTTACCCATGGGCATTACCCCAGGCACGGGGAGTCTTGTGAAGGCTCTTTGTAGTGTTCAAATGGGAAACAGGGACTAGAAAGTATTTGTGGGGGCTGGAGAGATGGCTCAGGCATTAGAGGCCCCTGCGGCTCCTCCAGAGGGTGTAAGTTCTGTCCCAGCACCCCCTTCAGTGGGCTCACAACCACCAGCAACCCCAGCTTCAGGAGTTCCGGGAGCCTCTTCCAGTCTGCGCTTGCACGCACGCAGACTTCACTCATACAAACATGCGTAAGCAAAGAGAAGTCTTTTTAAAGAGAGAAATGAGCCGGGCAGTGGTGGCGCACGCCTTTAATCCCAGCACTTGGGAGGCAGAGGCAGAGGCAGGCGGATTTCTGAGTTCGAGGCCAGCCTGGTTTACAAAGTGAGTTCCAGGACAGCCCGAACTACACAGAGAAACCCTGTCTCGAAAAAAACAAAAACAAACAAACAAACAAACAAAAAACAACAAAAACAAAACAAAACAAAACAAAAACAAAGAGAGAAATGGTCTGTGGCCATTGGGAAAATAGAAACAATCTTCAATAGGTCTACAGTGTGAGCTTGGCTAAACTGCATGTCCCCAAGTTCTCTCTTCCCTATACATGTCCAGTGATAGTTCCCAAGAGTGAGCCTTGTGAGATGCTTACAGGGCACTGCTTCTTACCTGCGGGGTCACCTCCACCCTCAGGATGAGGGAGCGAGCGAGCTGCCAGCCCTCTTCTTCCCCGCGCTCTCTGACTCCTGCTGGGGCCAGTGTGCATTGGGCAACCGCAATGCAAGTTTCAGTTCTGCAAGAAGCACACACACAAGCATTGGAGGGATCAACAACTGTGTGGCCTTCCTCACGGGCTCTGGCTCTGGCTTCTTCTGTGGCTGGCTGGTGGGCATACGTCATACATGTGCTGCTGCACACTCCTCCCAACAGTGCACGCTGTGACGGCATGTCATCGGCCATGGAGAGAACACTCCCATCACAAAAGCTGACGATGCTGAAATGAGGGCTTCGCATTGGTTGTGTACAACAGGAGATGGTCATGCTATGGTCAATAACTCCAGTTCAGCCCAAAACTTAGGTTTTGTAAAGTCTTACTAGAAAACAAACACGCTCATTAATTCACATGGCGCCTATGGTTACCTGCATGGTGTATATTAAGAGTTGAACAGTAGCACAGTAGGTATTATAGTGGTGGAAAAGCCTCAAACATTTTCCGTCTCACACTTACAGAAGGTTTGCAGAACTCCCTCTAAACTGTTCACTGTTGTTTGAATATGGAATGTCTGTCACAGGCCTGTGTGCTGGGGGGTCCAGTTGCTGGCTTGTGGGCTTTTGAAGTGATTGTATCCTACAAGCTCCGACCTTGTCAATGGGTTCATTCTCAAAAAGAATCCTAGTATGATGGTGCCTGGTGGGAGAGGTGGAAGTGAAGAGGTGGAGATTCATGGGAGAACGGCACTGGGGGTGTTCTTGGGCAGCTTCATTTTGCTGTGGCTCTTGCTGCCATCCCATTTCTCCACATGCTCCCTGCCAGGGGGTCAGCAGGCCGTTTCCATCATGATGATACTCTGCTTCATCATAGCCCAGAGTCAGCAGAGCTGAGGACTGTGAACCAAACCCCCTCTCCCTTCCTTAAGATGTTTATATCAAGGTTGGTCTTGTTTATTTGGTGTGTGTGTGTGTGTGTGTATGTGTGAAAGAGAGAGAGAGAGAGAGAGAGAGAGAGAGAGAGAGAGAGAACCTAGCTTACATGTTAGGGACAGAGATTAGCTTTTTAAAAGGTGAATAGGCTGGGTAGATAAATCAGTCAATAAAATGCTTGCCCTGCACAAGCACGAGGGCCCAGGTGTAATCTCCAGTGTTCACACGCAAAGCAAAGCATGGTGGCACATGCTTGGGACCCCAGTACCGGGAAGGCAGACAAGTGGATCTGTGTATCGAACTGACCGGCCAGCCCAGCCTAGCCAGCAAGCCAAGTCCAGGTCCCAGAGAGAGAGCTGATCAGGTGAACAGCTCTTGACAATGACAAGGGTAGCCTCTGCTCGCTGCTCCCACACATGCCCAGTGCATCGGTTTAGAGCTGTTACACTGTAAATAACATGACACAAATTAAGAATTAGTCTTGTAATGTTTAAAAACAGTTTTTCAAGCTAACAGCAGCTTATCTGTTGGGTGCTTGCCCGGCAGGCACAAAGCCTGGGTTTGAGCCTCAGCACCACAAATGAAATGAGTTAACACGAGACGAAGCTATCAACAAGTGGCAGACGAGGCAGCGTTGAATGTGAGTCTTCACCATTTGACGCCATGTTGCGTGCTGCCAGAAATCAAAGTATCAGTCAACTTTGATGTGAGAACCACACTCATCAATTGCAATTATAAGTTGACTACAGAAGAAAATTTTGGACAAAAATCAAGGAAATTTTTCTGTGAACAAAGTACATTTTTCCATTTGCTCTACTTTTCACTATGATTACCTCAGACTGGATCATAGGCCTAAATGTGACCTGCAAAACTCATGGGAGGTAACACGGGAGAGAAGCCAAGAGCCTTGGATTTGTTGATGGCTTTTGACACACAACACTAAAAGCATGGCCTGGGAGGCAAATAATTGATAAACTGGAATTATTAAAATTAAAAACATGTGCTCTGTCAAAGACATAATCAAGAAATGGGAAGAGAAGCCACGGCCTGGAGAGTTTACAAAATATGGCTCATTAAAATTTGTTATCCAAAATATAAAAGTTTTAAAATCTGAAGAAGAAAGCAACCAGTTAGAGTTCAATGCAGGCAAAAGGCTTTGACAACATACTAAAGAACACATGCAGCTGGCGGGTGACCGCGTGGACAGGTGGTCCACTTCATAGACCATTAGGACGCCGCCAACCAAAACAATAGTGAGATCTACCGCCCAACCATGACAGTGTGCAAAATCCAGACGGCCAAGCCTGGCACATGCTAGAAGGGGCATGGAGCAAGAGAAACCCTGACTCATGGCTCATGGGAAAGCAAAAGTGATGAAGCTACATTAAGAGGCAAGTTGGTAATTTGCTGCAAAGCAAACACACCGCTCCATTGTGGTATAGCAGGCAGCTCCTTGGTCCTTACTTAAAATGCGGATGAACTGAGATTGGTGTCTACACAAAGTCAGGCACCACATGCCTAAAGTTTCTTCAGCAATATTGCCAAATGTGGGAGTAGCCGAACATTCTTCAGTAGTTGAGGGGTGGATTGTGTGATGTGTCTAACGGTAGAGTATTACTTGGCCCTAAAAATAATAATCAAGCTATGCAAAGAGTAGGAGGAGCCTTGTGTGTTTCCTTATTACTAAGAATTGGTTGATGAACTTACAGATTATTAAGTGAAGGAATGACTCTGGGAAAGACCATATGCCATCTTAAGTTATGTCACATAACATTCCGGTATGGGGAGGCAACTATAGAAACTGTAAAAACATTAGTGGTTTCAGAAGGAAAGAGGAAAGCAAGGGTGAACCGTCTAGACATGGAGAGTTTGTAGGGTATTGGATTATTCTGTACGACACCGTAATGATAGATGCATGCCAGTATATGTTATAGAACATACAACGCCAAGAAGAAAAGGAGGAAGGGAAGGAGGAGGAATATGAGGAGGAATAACACCAAGAAACTCTAGAAATCTAAAGGTAAAGTCAGACTCATTAGTCGCAAAATGCACACCACCCTGGTGTAGGAGGTGGGCACATGGGATCTGGTAGAACTAAATGGGATAGGAAATGGTCATTTCTGCTTAATTTTGCAGCAAATCTAGCATTTTTTAACATTACATGTGTTATATTTTTAATGTATGTGAGTGATTTGCCTGCATGTGTGCCTGTGCACCACATGTGTGCCTGTATCCATGGTGGCTAGAAGAATGCATCAGATGCATTTAAACTAAACTAAATATAAACTAAAATATAAATTAAACTAAAATATAGCCAGCGGTGAGCTGCCATGTGGGCACTAAGAACTGAACCCAGGTCCTCTGCAAGAGCAGCAGGTGCTCGCAAACACTGAACTCTCTCTCTCTCTCTCTCTCTCTCATCATTAAAATTGTTCTCAAAGTGATATTCATTTAAAAGAAATAAGTGAGGTATCACTTTATTCACTTTATTCTTATAGTATGACCAGATACTAAAAAGCTGCACAATGCTAAGTATCAGGGAGGGGAAGGAACAAGACCTAGAGCTGAGAGCTTGCAGGCAGCGACACATGCTGAACACAATATGGTGTCCACAGTGTAGAAACCCAGATTGTGTACGCAGGGCCCAGTCCTCAGTACCCAGCCCAAATATCTAACCCAACTAGAATAAGGCATACAAGAGGAACAGAGATTTGGTCATTGTAGGAGAGGGAGCATGAATGGTGAAGTATGGTGGTTGTAGCAGGTAAAAAAAGATATACTTGATATATTCATGCTAATGTACATGACATTTAAGACTGAGAAAATGGAAGATGCAGGGAGATAGAGTATTACAATAAAAATTAAAATATGTAACAATAAAGACCATATACAAATGAAAGACTTCACTCAGATGTATATGAATAGGTCACTATGCTGTGAGAGGAAAACAATGTGAACCATGCACAGAAATTTTCATAAAGTTTTAAACACTGAAGTTAGATGGCTGGCTTATGTAAACCAATAGTAATGGTCTGACATAAGGTAAGGAATGTCATTAACAGAAGAAGCTTCTGAATCGGAGGTCTAACTAATGAGATAGATAAAAGATGATAGATAGATAGATAGATAGATAGATAGATAGATAGATGATACATGATAGATAGATAAATAAATAGCTGATAGAAGATAGATACATTGATAATAGATATTGATACATAGAAGATACATAGATGATAGATGATACATAGCTAGAAGATAGACACATAGATAATAGAGATTGACACAAAGCTAAATAATAGAAAATGTGATTGATAAAATTGATAGAGATAAGACAATAGAGAAGTACATGATAGATAATTGATTAATATTGAGCAATTGAGATTGACACTTGATAATGATAAAAATAGAGATATAAAGACAGAAAGAGATAGATAATAGATCATAGAAGAATAATGGTGTTGAAATACCACCACTACCATCGTGAACCCCAAAGATTTCTACTTTCAATTCATTTGACTTTTTTCCTGTCTTTGATTTGAAGCTCTTTATATAGAAACAAAATACAAAGTTTCTTATTTCAGAAGATAAACACCCATATCCAATCTCTATCTTCAGTTCAAGGAGTCCCTTACACATTTCACCTTGTGCTGCAGGTCTGAAGTTTTCTCTGTCATTATAACCTGCAAAGAGTTATGACCATTTGAGAAGAGAAGGGCCTTTTACACCATAAGAGGACAGGCACGCCATGTGCAAATCCACAGTTGCCTTGAGGACACACCCGGAGAACTGCATTTAAGACATTTAACCCGGGACTGGCTCCAATTTAGAAAGAGAAATGGGAGCTGGAGGGGGATGAGTTCTCAGAGGTGGCAGAGGTCAGATCAGCTCACAGATGTTATATCTGAACCTGAGGAGTCTGCATGTGGACTTGAGGCAAATGTGGAGTCGTCAAAAACTATGAAGCAAAAGAATCAAGCGGCTTGACTGGATGTGGGATTCAAAAGTTCACAGACTGCAATGTGAAGAAAGGGAGCACAGGGTGGGGGGTGGGGAGAGCCAGTGCGAGCTGGGTAAAAGGATGCTGTTCTTCCTGCCAGAGCCCTTGTGACTTCAGCCGTTATCAGGAAGCCTGGCTGTTCTAGAAAATCAAACTCCAAGTATAAAAGCAGATCACTAGATGGAACAGTGTTCTAAACTATCTCCCAGTTCTACAGTTTTCAAATTCTGCTTTTTTATATCTAAACATGGGGATGGCAAGGTATAAACAGAGGAATCTACAGGTTTGTGATCAATATATACAGAATTCCTGCTCAGCTGAGGGGAGCATTAAAAACTATACAGGTCATTTATTGCTTCAATAACTCTCTATGACCAGAAAATTAATTACACTCAATAATTATAATTATTATCAATTATAACTGCAACTAATAATTATGATTGTTAATGTTAATTATTATTACAATTAATTATAATTACAATTAATAACAAATTTTCTGCTCCAGGTGAAACCTGGTGTTTCAAAAAAGTTTTAGTGTTTGAAACTTCAGGGTGAAATTCTATTGAATTTAATGCTGAATATTCTAAATCGGGACAGAAACTTCGCTAGAGTTACTGCTGTCTCTCCCATTGCAAATGAGATTGGATTGATAGAAAAATCTAGGGCATTGCCATGAAATTACCAGCCTGGGTCTTAGTTCCACTGTGGATTTCTAGAATTCTAATCAGACAAAGAACAGAGGATTGTGGGAGCAGGTGTACATGCTTATCTCTGCCTCTTGTTACAAGAACATTCTGACTCAACAGTGACACAACATGGCATGTGCCACTGGCTTCCACCCCTGGCTGCAAGTTAGGATCACCTGAGGAGCTTTTAGACCTTGCAGGTGCTTAGATCCTGTCCCCAGAGCTGCTGGCTTAATGTGTGGAGTGAGAAGGTTTAACAGCTTCCCAGACAATTTTTATGTGCAAACAGGATTAAGAAGCACACATTAGGTAATTAACACAGCCGTTCTCAAGGTTGCAGGACTATTAGAAGTAGCGGTCTCTGGGGCTGGAAAGATGGTTCAGCCATTAAGAGCATTTATCGTTCTTGTAGAGGACCTTAGTTCCGAACACCCACACTAAGTAACTTGAAACGGCCTGGAGCACCAGGCAGGTCCAGAGGATCTGATGGCCCCCCAGGGGTGCATGCACACATGTGACACAAATGGGCAGACAAGTATACATGTAAATAAGAATAGTTATTGTTTTCAGAAGTGGCTGCCAGTCAGATTTACATGTTTGGATTCCTTCATGGGTTGGGCAAAACATGGACTTTAGCAAGTGAAAAGAAAACTAGTTATTGGGAGAAAATATTTGCAAACCATATATCTGAGACCTTAATAGCAAAAAATAAAGTATGAGGACATCTAAAAACTTTGGAGCAAAATTACAAATATCTGAGTATAAATTGTAAAAAGCACCTGAGTGGACATTTCTCAAAGGAAAATGTATAAGTGGTACATGGTATAGTACATCCATGAACAAAAACAGTAAGGATTTTTCTATAAAATTTTTAAAATAGAACTACCATATTATAGAAGTTTTGCTTCTGGGCAAAAATCATTACAACATGACTCACAGTAGCCAACTGTGGGAACAACCCAGGTGCCCAGTGATGAATGAATAGATAAAGAAAGCATGGAATTCGACCCTAACGAATATTAGCTAGCCACAAAATAGGGCGTCCTCACATCCGGGACAGGCACAATTCTCAGCGAAATAAGCCAGACACAGAAAGAGAAGTGCTACAATTTTTTCCCTTTATATGGAATCTCAAGTATTTAAACTGATTGTCTCGGGGAGAAGAATGGCATTTGCCGAGTCTGGGAGACAGGGGAAGTGGAAGCGTTAGGCAAAGCGCAGGAGCTCTCAGACTGCAGATGAATATGCTCCTGGCCTGGGTCTCACGGGACGAATCCTTCTCCCTAGAATTCACATGACAGAAGGTGAGAAAAGACTCCTATAATTTATCATCTGACCTCTGCATGCGTACACCCACACACATGCACATCACCCCACATACGAACACACGCAAAATAAAAAGAAATGTTCAAAATAAAAACAGCCGATGGAGTAATAACTCCTTTATGTTCAGTGGGGAAAACAACTCATTAAGTTGCATTAACTTAAGAAAGAAGCCAGCCACCCAAGTTTGTACATTATGTGTGTGTGTGTGTGTGTGTGTGTGTGTGTGTGTTCATATGAATTATCCAGAAAGGTATCCCCAGAGAGACAAACCATAAAGGTAGTTGTTAAAGTAGGAGATGAAGAATAAGGGGTGATAGCCACCTGGTATGGGATTTGGGGAGGGGGGATATGGGTAGGGATGATGAAAATACTATATAGGGAAATGTTGGGTTATATTAAATGCCCTGAATTATGCATTTTAAAATGACAGATTTTGTGGTACATGGATTATACAACACACACACATACACACACACACACACACACACACACACACACACACAGGGGTGGGGGAACTCTAGTTACAGTGCAAGGCTTGAATGGGCTAGAAACTCTGACCTTGCAGTAGAAGCCCTAGGAGGGTCAATGACGTCTAACCCATGCAGCATCCAATCTGTATATCCTCGTCTCAGGGAAGTGGCTTCTCCGCTAGAGCCCAGATGTACATGATTCCCCCCTAGGTGGGTTGTATAGAACTTGGCCTCTAATGACTCCTTCCTTCTCTCTTCACCTTCCCTCCCTCCAGCAAATAGAGAGCTGGCCTGTTTGGCTTAGGGCATCTTCGGTTTCCTCATTTTCTGCCTTCTGTAGAAGTGGTTCTGTTTTCAGAGGATGTGAGTTGAACTTACACCACACTGCTAAATTCTGGTTGCACATTTTACAGATTCCAGCAGAGTCCCAATGTTTTGGCTGTACAACAGCTGGCCTGGAATGAGTCCCGCAGAGAGCCCCAAAGTCATCTGAAGGACAGTTCTGGTGGAGCTTGCTAATGGTTTATTTCCTCCGAGCGTCATATGAGATTTTTGTACTGACGTTTCTGATCTATGTGCTGTTCCCAGAAAGTTGATAGGCAGCCGCAAGGAACCACACACTGTTTCAGGAAAAAGAGTGTCCATTTTAAAATTTGGATCCTCCCCATGAAACTAATAATGACGTGAGTTCACAGCATATTCGGAGAAGGAAATAAATTGGTGTAGAGGGAATGAATCTCAAGAGATAGACTCAGGGTACCAGAAATAAAACTGAACTCTTCTGAAGAGAAACTTGGTTTGTGTTTGAAGGACTACTCTTCTGGGAAGCAGGATGTTCCCTCTAATCTGACCTTTTCTCTGGTTGTATTTAAGGTTCAGTAGGTCAATGTCACACTGAGTTTCTGGAAGGGAGGCAGTCTACGCAGGCATGACCAAGAGATCAGGTGTTATCACATGACCTCACCTACAACTTCCATGATGACATCAACCATTTTGCCAATTCTCTGCTCAGCTAGGACATGAGAGTGTCCAAAGCTGTCCACACCCAGTAGTCTAGACTATGTGCAAGCATTCTCATTCTGTGGTCTTTCTGCCTCCCCAGAACTCTGCTCAGGAAGTGGTGCGCATTCTTCTTTCTGGAATGCACCAAATGCTCATATCAACTTTTCTTTATCTCTTTCCATTTCCATCCTCCGCTGAGGCCCACAGACAAATACCCAGCTGAGGAAAATTTTCCAGTGGGAAGCCTAAAACCATCCACAACCCAAAATGGGGTAAAAAGTAAAAAGAAATGAGGGACAATTGGTATATATGGTTTTTTAATAAGAAAATGTATTTACCTAGAAGCATTCAGCTGCAATTATTTTTTTGCAATTACAGAGTGGCATTCAGTTAACAGAACAACAATTATCTTTGTATAAGCTGCATCAGAGACAACTGAAGATGAAAAAAAATAAAACCCAAAGAAAATCAAGCCAAAAGGAAAAGAAAACAAGAAACAAAACAAAACAAAACAAAAAACCAAACAAACTACTGTCCCCATATATAGCTAATTTGTATTGTGCACAAATTTAAATTGTGCTTTAAATTTCCATGCCAATTTACAACCCCCAGACTGTACCAGGCAAGGTTAGTGGCTATTGAAAATACCACCAGGACAGGGCAATCTAAAGACACATTCTGTAGTGTGTTAACTATACAAAAAAAACATAGTACAGTTTTTAAAAAAAATCTTACACAGCCTTACATTTCAGGTTTTTGTTTTTTTTCCTTTAAAAGGAGTGAGTTGTGTATAAGGGGATTAAATACTTTATAAACAAGAAAAAAAACTGCGCTAGAACCAATTTATTCATCATCTTCTTCTTCATCTTCATCTTCCTCTGTTTCTCCCTCTTCCTCCTCCTCCTCCTCATTTTCCTCTTCCTTCCTTTTGCTCTTCTCAGCCTTGGCCACCCCCTCTTTCGCTGCACCAGGTTTTCCTTTAGCTCTGTAGACAGTAATCTCCTTCTCGTACTTCTCCTTCAGCTCGGCAGCCTTCTTCTCGCAGGGCTGCTCGTCATCACTGCAGTGCTGTTCCACATCTCTCCTAGTTTCTTTGCAACATCACCAATGGATAAGCCGGGATGCTCGCCTTTGATTTGGGGGCGGTGCTCAGAACAGAACAAGAAGGCTGAAGGAGGCCTCTTGGGTGCATTGGGGTCCTTGAACTTCTTTTTGGTCTCCCCTTTGGGGGGGGATGTAGGTTTTCATTTCTCTCTCATAACGAGCTCTGTCAGCCTTTGCCATGTCTTCAGATTTCCCCTTTTCTTTAGCAGACATGGTCTTCCACCTCTCTGAGCACTTCTTGAGGAACTCTGAGAAGTTGACAGAAGCATCCGGGTGCTTCTTCTTGTGCTCCCCTATCTTTTGCACAAAGAATGCCTGTGAGCACATTTTGTCTCTCAGCTTCTTAGGATCTCCTTTGCCTATGTTTAATTGATTTTAGCAAGGCAGAGTCGCCCAGTGTCTGACCAGCTCTCGCTTGCCCCAGCGCTCTCTATGGAGCTCAATGTACTGCGATGGCTGTGAGAGGGGCAGTGTATGTGTTGTAAATGTTACTTGCTTTGTCACACTGAAGATTGAAACTTGGAGAAGGGGAATATTGCTTGTTGCTTCTCCCAGATCCACAAGCGAACACAAGGCCATGCCTGGCTTCAGGACATCACACTACTCTTTCCCGAACCGGGACATTGGTACCCTCTGGCACCATTTCTTTGTGTTGCCTTCCTTTCCTGTAAGCTTAGTTAATCAGGGTGATACATTGCTGCTTCCGACACTGGCTTACATGTCACTCAAATATCAACATGACGAATGGAGATGACCTTCCCTTGGAAGATATTAAAAGCCATGGTTTGTGGCTCTTAAATATCTGCAAACTCCCCTGATGCACCCGAGCCTGGTCCAGTGAGCAGCGTAATGAGCTCAGCTGTCTGTACCATAACTTAGATAGCCTCTATTGCTGCGCACTGTTATTAAATGTGTACGCATTTGCATATTTAGGGAGTAATATCTAGTCCCCAAGTGTATGTTAAGTTTCCAGAAGGCTTGGATTTGTTTTGCAGTCTTTTGTTTCTCCCATCATTTTCTTCTGTGTACATGGCAGTGTCCTGCTGTAAAAGGTGCCCTGAGGGCTGGAATGGCTCTGCAGAGTACAGGCTGCTCTTCCAGATGAGCTGGGTTCAAATCCCAGCACCTACATGGCAGCCCACAACTGTGTATAACTCCAGTCCTAGGAGATCTGACACCTTCTTTTGATCTCTATAGACACCAGGGATGCAATTGGTCCACAGATATACATGTAGGTAAAACACCCACACACACTAAAAGACAGGCAGGCAGACAGACAGACAGACATGAAGAAATGAAGGAAGGAAGGAAGGAAGCAAGGAAACAAGGAAGGGTACCCTGAGAAATGCTACAAATGAGAGAACACTCAAGGCTAACGGAACCTTGAAAACTCACCCAGCCTTTTCAAGTAAGCAATACTAATGTCAGCTCAAAAAAAAAAAAAAAAAGGAAAAAGAAAAGAGGGGAGTGAACACTGTTCAATTTGTCTGATCTCAATATACAAAAATAATAGTATTCAAAACATGAAACCTGCACATAATGAAGCAAAACCTCCCCAAGGCAGGTTCGGGATGGACCGGTCCTGAGGGACGTAGTCCGAGCCCACAGGATCAACGTTAGCAGCTGCATTCACCCTCCCTGGATTCTCCTTATTCCTCTGTAAACTCTCTAGGGTTGACCAAAGCACCTTTAAGTTGGCTTCCCTCCCTAAAATCCTTTCAAGTCTCATCATTTATGTCAGGACCTAACAGATGAAGCTGTCTCTCATTAAGCCAGTTAACTCTGTGGTGTTCTTTTCCTTTGCTGTTTTGAAAGTCTGTAACAGAAAGCATTCTCTTGTTTTGCTGGGAATAATGAAAGATCATCAGCCTCTCTTGCCACCCTAGGAAGCACGAATTAGATTTTTGGCTGTTAATGAATCCAGCGCCTAATTCTGAGGGGTCATTAAAATCTATTTTTAAGAACAAAAGAAAAGATGCTCATAACTCAAAGAGCACCTCTGATAAATATACAAAGAAATGGATTTCTTCAGACCAAAAAGAAATCAAGATGGTGCTCTGACATAGGGCAGGGAGGGGTGTGTGTGTGTGTGTGTGTGTGTGTGTGTGTGTGTAAAAAACAGAACCCAACAGCAAGAAACAACAACAACAACAACAGAAAACTGTGACTCTAGAGTTGGGAAATTGCCCACAAACCAAAAATACCTAAGTTCAGAGAAGTGTATGTGAGCCATATGTTATCCTCCTGACAGTTAGTGTTCTATTAAAGCACGAACCTCCCAGTACCATACACCAAAGCCTTTGCACTGATGGCCTCTTACCTTGAGAACTCCACATTGAAGCCAGTATCTTATAAGTGATGTTGTACCCGATGGAGAAAGCTCCTATACTGTGAACCAGAAAACCCACAAACACAAGAAAGGAAGAGGGTATGGACTAGCAGATGGGAGCAGATGGGAGGAAAAGGACCTGAAACCTCCAGCTGGGACACTGAGGCTGGTGGTGAAACTTCAAAGAGGAGGATCGAGGGCTTTAGGCCCAAACTGAGCAGTTCTGCAGCCCTCTATAAAAAGTGCAGGATAAAGATGAAGCAAAGACTGAGGGAACAGCCAACCAGTGACTGCCCCAACTTGAAACCAACCCATATGAGAGAGCCAATCCCTGACACTGTTGATGATACTCTGCTATGCTTGCAGATAGGAGCCCAGCATAACTGTCTCCCAAGAGCCTTCATCTAGCACCAAGTAGAGGCAGATGCAGACCTATGACCAAACATCAAGCAGAGCTTGGAGAGTCTTATGGAAGAGTTGGGGATAGAATTGAGTGAGCCAGAGGGGTCAAGGACACCGTAAGGAGACCTACAGAGTCAACTAACCTAGGCCCTTGAGGGCTCAAAGAGCATGCAGGGGCTGGACCTAGTGAACCTAAGTCCCGTCACAGTTGTGGCAGGTGCACAGCTTGTTTTTCATATGGGTCCCCTAACGATAAGAGCAAGACCCAGAATTGAACCCACACATCTATGGCCAATTGATCTTCGACAAAGGAGCTGAAAACATCCAGTGGAAAAAAGATAGCCTTTTCAACAAATGGTGCTGGCTCAACTGGAGATCAACATGCAGAAGAATGAGAATTGATCCACTCTTATCTCCTTGCACTAAGCTCAACTCCAAGTGGATCAAGGACCTCCACATTAAACCAGACACACTAAAACTAATAGAAAAGAAACTGGGGAAGACCCTTGAGGACATTGGCTCAGGGGGAAAATTCCTGAACAGAACACCAATTGCTTATGCTCTAAGAGCAAGAATAGACAAATGGGACCTCATAAAATTACAAAGTTTCTGTAAGGCAAAAGACACTGTCAAAAGGACAAATCGGCAACCAACAAATTGGGAAAAGATCCTCACCAATCCCACATCCGACAGAGGGCTAATATCCAATGTATACAAAGAACTCAAGAAGTTATACCCCAGAAAACCAAATAACCCTATCCAAAAATGGGGTACAGAGCTAAACAAAGACTTTTCACCTGAAGAAATTAGGATGGCTGAGAAACACCTTAAAAAATGTTCAACATCATTAGTCATTAGAGAAATGCAAATCAAAACAACCCTGAGATTTCACCTCACACCAGTCAGAATGGCTAAGATCAAAAACTCAGGAGACATCAGGTGTTGATGAGGATGTGGAGAAAGAGGAACACTCCTCCACTGTTGGTGGGACTGCAAGCTGGTACAACCACTCTGGAAATCAGTCTGGCAGTTCCTCAGAAAACTGGACACGATACTTCCGGAGGACCCAGCCATACCACTCCTGGTAATATACCCAGAAGATTCCCCAGCATTCAATAGGGATACATGCTCCACTATGTTCATAGCAGCCTTATTTATAATAGCCAGAAGCTGGAAAGAACCCAGATGTCCCTCAATGGAGGAATGGATACAAAAAATGTGGTATATATACACAATTGAGTACTATTCAGCCATTAGAAACAATGAATTCATGAAATTCTTAGAGAAATGGATGGAGCTGGAGAACGTCATACTAAGTGAGGTAACCCAGTCTCAAAAGAATACCCATGGTATGCAGTCACTGATAAGTGGATATTAGCCTAGAATCTTGGAACACCAAAGACACAACTCACATACCAAATGATGTCTGACAAGAAGAAAGGAGTGGACACTGGTGCTGGAAAGGATCAAAGCATCAGTGTAGGGGAATACAAGAACAGGGAAGAGGGAAGGGGTGGATGAGGGAGCAGGGGGAGGGAAAAGGGCATGTGGGACCTTTGGGGGGTGGGGAACCAGAAAAAGGGAAATGAATTGTAAATATAGAATATATCCAATAAAAAAAAAAGAGCAAGGACTGTTTCTGTCTCTGTTGCCTGCCATTGGATCCCTTTCCCCTAACTGGACTGCTTGCTTGGGAACTCTGTGGGAGAAGATATGCTTAGTCATACTGGGACTAGATGTCCCAGGGTGGGGTGGTTCCCAAGGGGGACTTTCCCTTCTCTCAGGAGAAGAGGAGAGATAATGGGGGGGGAGGGATTTGTAAGGTTGGGATTGGGAAGAGAGGAGGAAGTTGGGTTGTAATCAGGATGTAAAGTGAATAAATGAATAAATTAATGAGCTATAAAGAAAAAAGAAGTGACCATAGGTAGTGGGTGTGGTGATACATGTTTTTAATACCAGCTTTCAGGAGGGAGAGGCAGGTGCATCTCTGCTGAGTCTGAGGCCCACACAGTGGGGTGGAAGCCTGCATATGGAGGCCTTGCCTTTAAAACACTAATAACGATAATAAAGAAGTGGCCATAGGCACTTCCACAAAAGATGTGAGCTCATGAAGGATTAGCGTCAGAATAAGAAAATACATACTCTATTCTTTGGAAATTCACAAAGGGAGATACATGAGAAGTCCAGAGGAAAACACGGGTGTCCTGCCAGAAGGGAGTGATCCGAGTTCAGCACTGCTACAGCTTTGCGCCCTCTCCCTCTAGAAAGGAGAAGGGCCGCAGAGCTTCAGCCAAGAGGTAATCCCTCCTGGCTGCTCCAGCGAGACCAGCAAGCTAGTCCTCAGGACAAAGTCCCTAATCCTCTTAAGCCTCAAATGCACTTGCAGATTTTGGTGAGAAACTGATTCCTCTAGCGGATGGGTCAGCATCTCATTTTGAAATTGTATGGCTCAGAGAGCAGTGGATGGGGGCTTACTGCTTTAAACTGAGATGCCCTGAGAGCCTGGAAACAAGGAACAACCATGAGTCATGGAGCTTGACCACAGTTACCCACAGCCCCAGGGTAAGAGAGAGGCCTAGGAGGCAACTGTAAGGAGCAGGAAAACAGGGCAATAAGAAGCCAAAAACGCAGTTAACAAGGCTTTGACTCAGGTGATGGCATGTTTAGGGAAAGGTAGCCCTGCCGTAAGTGTCCTGGGTGAATATCAACAACTATATTCAACCCTAGAGGTTGATAGCCTCAATCCTGAGGCCATTGGGTGAGTCGGCCTTTGGAGCCACGGTGTCTGCCATTCACTGCTGTAGAGTCTGGAAGTCTCAGTTGTTTACTTGGCATTCAGGACCACATCACAGCAGCAGCGTGATTAACACTTGAAAGTATGAAGACAGATCATCTGTACAGATCTCAGGCCCGTGATTGCTCCCCACCCAACTCCCACCATTACAGATGATAAAAGCCAAAGTTAGAAGAGAGGAAGAAGGCTGCTACATATGACTAAAAGCAGCAATTTATCAAGAAGACACAATAATCATAATATATACGCCAAGTGTTTGGAGGTCCTAATTTCATAAGACAAACACTAATGGGCATACAAATTCATATGAGTCCTAACAGAATAATGAAGTAACTTTAGTGCCCCCTTACTAAAACACAACAAAGAAACCTCAGGCTTAAACTATATCAGATCAAGTGATTTAACAGATTATAGTACAGAGCACTCCTTGCAACAAAAACAGAATACCTATTCTTATCAACAGCCATGGAACTTTCTCTACATCGACCACATCCTAAGCCACAAATTGCAGCTCACCGAATACAAAAGAATTTCTCTTATGAATTCATAGTACAATAAACCTAGAAATCAACAGCAGGAAAAACTACAGAAAATAAACAAATATCTGGAGACTAAGCAATATACTCTTGAGTCAAGGAATCATTGAAATCAGTGAAGAAACTTAAAACTCCTTAGAATCAAATTAAAATGACAATCGAGCTTACCAGAAGCTTGGATGAAGATTTAAGAAGAAAATCCATAGCTATGAATTCTTAAAATTTAGAGAGAGGGAGAGAGAGAGAGAGAGAGAGAGAGAGAGAGAACCTGCAAGTGAGGAAACGTAAGGTTTTAGAAAAATCCAAGCAAGCCACACCCAACAGCAGTAGGCAGAAAGAAATAATAAAGATCAGGGCATAAATTAGCGATATGGATACTTAAATAATAGATAAATAAATCAAAAACAGTTTTTAAGATAAAGTTTTAAAAAGTTTTATTTTTAAGGTAAATAAAACCTCTAGCCAAATTAGCCAAAAGAGAGAGAAGACTGAAACTCTATGTCTTAGTCAGGGTTTCTATTCCTGCACAAACATCATGACCAAGAAGCAAGTTGGGGAGGAAAGGGTTTATTCAGCTTACACTTCCACATTGCTGTTCATCACCAACAGAGGTCAGGACTGGAACTCAAGCAGGTCAGGAAGCAGGAACTGATGCAGAGGCCATGGAGGGATGTTTCTTACTGGCTTGCTTCTCCTGCTCAGCCTGCTCTCTTATAGAACCTAGGACTAGCAGCCCAGGGATGGCACCACACAAAATGGGCCCTCCCCCCTTGATCACTAATTGAGAAAATACCTTACAGCTGGATCTCATGGAGGCATTTCCTCAAAAGAGGCTCCTTTCTCTGTGATAACTCCAGCTTGTGTCAAGTGACACACAAAACCAGCCAGTACGTTCTACAAGTAGAGATGAAATCGGCCATTACAATAGATCCAGTGATATCCCAGAGGGGCATTAGAAAAATTTTAAACTTGTATTCCAAAAAATGGAAAATCTAGAAGAAATAGATTTTCTGCTAAGACTGCAGAAGGAGATAGTGTCTTTAAAAAAAGAAAGAAAAGGAAAGCAGGTACAACATTAAACTAACAAAATTAGGTAAGACTGTGGCTATGGATTTAAGTTACAATCATATTATTCTAAGTTGACAAAGGCCACAACCAAAACAACAGAAAAATAACAAAATAAGTTTTATTATTAACCACCAGGCATCTCTTTCATTCCTCTTTCCACACTTGTATCAGACTGTCTCTTCATCTGAAAGATTTCATGTTTTTCTAGAGGAAACAGAACCAGAAGTAATCTTTCTTCAATGATGATTAATCAAAACATTTTAAGTAGCTGGAATATTTAAAACATTAGTTCACAAATGGAAAGTATCACTTTTTTGTAATGCTGGAATAGATTTGGGCTACAATTACATACATTCAGACATTCTATTTGGTGCAATTTCTGCTAAAAAAAAATATTGACTTAGGTTTTTGTTTTTTGTTTTTTGGGTTTTTTTGTTGTTGTTTTGTTTTGTTTTTGGTTTTTGGTTTTTTTTTTTTTCCCGAGACAGGGTTTCTCTGTGTAGCCCTGGCTATCCTGGAACTCACTCTGTAGACCAGGCTGGCCTCAAACTCAGAAATCCGCCTGTCTCTGCCTCCTGAGTGCTGGGATTAAAGGCATGCGCCCCCATTGCCCGGCTGACTTAGTCTGTTTTTAATTGCTGTGGTAATCACATGACCAAAAGCAATTTGGGAAAGGAAGGGTGTATTTCATCTTACATCCTGTCACCCACCATAAAGAGAATTTGGGGCAGGAACTTAAAGGCAGGAACCTGGAGGCAGGAACTGAAGCAGAGGCTATGGAGAAAAGCTGACTTACTGGCTTCTTTCAACAATTTGGTCATCTTTCATACACCATCCAGTGCCACCTGTCCAGGGGCTGCACTACCTCCACTAAAGGAGGCCCTCCCTCCCACATTAATCACAAGATGTCCTGCAGGCAATTTGATGAAGGCATTTTCTCAATTGAGGCTTCTTATTCCAGATACATGCAGCTTATGTTACATTGACAAAAATCTAAGATAAATATGCTTCTAACTACATTACTACATCTTAAAAAGTATTGTTGGATGAGAATTTCCATTTTCCCTCAGTATCTAACTAATCTCTTACATTCTTACACATCAGGTGTAAAGTTTGAAAATTCGAAGGCAGGACAGAATTCAAGAGAAACTATATATACACTCATGCTCATTTTAGCCTTTTTTTTTTAATATCCAAAAGTCAGAAACCACCGGAGTGTCCTTAAGTAGGTTATCACCAAAACAAAGTGTAGTTCATGCAGACAATGGAAAAAATTCAGACTTTCAGAGAGAAGGCAGTGCTGACAGGTGGCAGTGTGGATGAGCCCCAAGGATATCATGCCACATGAAATATGTCAGACAAATATTGCATGATCCTATTTATATGGGTTTTTGGAATAATCAAATTTACAGAAACAGAAAGTGGAATATCGGTCACTGGAACCTGGGAAAAAATAGAAATAGGAATTATTGCTTAAATAGGCACAGAGTTTCATTCGCAAAAGTTTCTTGTGCAGACGATGGTAATTATGGCACACCAATGTACGTGGATTTAATACTACTGAATATTATATTTGAAAATGCTACTAACATGGTAGCTTTACATTGTGTCTATTTTATCTTTTTTTTTTTTTTAATAAAAAGCGTTAAATCCCAGATAACCAAAAGACTATCCGGAGTAACTTCTACTCCTGTGCTTTCAAACCTGCTTCTCCTACAGTACCCACTCTGCCAGCGTTTGGGGCGGGGGGGGGGGTCAGACAACGTTCACTTCCTCCTGGGACCCCTAGAACCATAGCGTCTGCATCAGTGGACAGCAACAGGAGACAGCATGAGTCTTACTCCAAGTCATCCCTACACTAAGTGACTGGGAACCTCTTACTACATATGGAGGAGACTGTGCCCTGCATACGTACAGCCCTCAATGCAAGCTAAGGGCATCGTAAATTCACCTAACTTCAATCCTAGGGGTACTGCCCACTGTTTCTCTACAGTCCAACTAGGGGATGTATGGCCTGGAAAGAAGCACTGATGTGAACAGACTGTGGTTAAAATGTGTAACACAAAGTTTTTGGTTTTCTACTAAAACAGAACAGGTAAGTATGGCTAACACATCGCTGCAGTTGTGGGAAGACGTTTGTGCCAATGAGGGGCCCCGGGGGTCAGTTGTATTGTCTTCCAGCCAAATCCACCTCTGAATGCCCAGACTTCACTGCCAAACTCTTTACTGTTTCAGGACCACCCCTATTCATTTTGTTCTCACTTGATGTGTGAGCTGCCATGCCCAAGTTCCTTGTGCAATAATCCTTCTGGATAGGCATTCTATCACCTTTTATATTCTTTCCAAAACTTCCTAGTATTCTTGTCTCTGTAGCTATTATTTTTCAAATATTTATTGTGCCTTTGTCTGCATGATCTATCGCAGATTATGAACCACTGAAAAACAAGAAGTATTTCTGCTATGGGACACTACACTACAGGCAATCACATGGCTGACAAATATATTTGGACAATATACTTTGTGTGTGTGTGTGTGTGTGTGTGTGTGTGTGTGTGTGTGTTTTAATTTTGGTGTCTCTAAGTACAAAAGATACTTATTACCCAACATGCATCCTAATTTTTCTTTTAAAAAAAATGTACATAATCCACCCATCTCTGATTACAGTTACTTAGTGCAGTACTTTTCTGCTGTTTCTTTCCAACAGGTGACCATCTTTAACTCTAATACAAATTGGGCTTCAGTGCCCAGGGTTTCCACTGGCTGCTCATCACTCACCAAGCAGAGAGGCAGGCTGGGTGGCAAAGCACTTTGCATTTTGTTTTGCAGCTGTCCAGGAGCAGGTCTGCTTCAGCACACACCCCGATGCGGTGCATGAGAGACAGCGGGTGACATTTCATCCTACCGAGACCGTCAAATGCACTGAGCAGATGATGGGGGTCAATTTCCCCTGCTACAGGAAATCATGTGCCTTAAAATTAATCAACCCTGAACTGCTGTTACTTCATATGTGCAGGGCTTTGGGCCAATATTCCTGCAAACAGTTTTTCAGAGAGAATGGTAACAGCCAGCAGCAGCAGAGCACGTTCTGGGCTAAAGAACATGTTCACATTTACCATCAGTGACCACCTTCTCTTCATCTTTTTGCCTCTAGAAATGATAGTATGGTTTTAATAATATCCTAAATCGCAGGTTTCCAATAGACAGAGCAAACTGACACTACCTGATGTTTTTCTTCTCCCAAATAATTCTATTCCCTTTGAAGCTGATAGCTCCCTGTCAGAGCAAGTCAGTAAGGGGATAAGAGTCACAGAAGGGAGCTGGGCATTGGGACGAAAGGACAATTCCGTTCTGCTGCCACCTTTGAACCCTCCCCCTCTTCTCCTTCCATGGAGCCTAAGTCAACACACCACCCACTCTGCTCTTTGTTGGTGAACAAAGCATTAGTGTCTCATTGGGTCATCAATAAATCAATCACTCTGCTTCAGAGATGACAGAAAAGAAACATCAAGATCATAATCTCAGACAACCAGGTCTGTGCTAAGAGAGCCGGGTTCAAATGCCCTAAATGGAACAGAAGAACCTGGAGTTTAGAAAATGATAGGAGCCCGTGTGCACCGGTCAGGTCTCTGGTAGTTATGACAACACCAGCTAAAAGAAGAAAATGTGGGTTGGCAAAATAGCTAGCCCATTGGGTAGGAGTGCTTGCTTCCAAGCCTGATGGTGTGAGTATAACCCTTGGAAAGAGCATGATGGAAGGAGCGAACCAAGTCCCACAAGTTGTCCTCTGATAGGTATGCACCTCGGCCAGGGTGCAGGTACACATCTGCACAGATAGGCAGGCAAAATAAATCAATAAAATGTAATTTAAGATATCTAGAGGCTCATGATTTCAGATGTGACAGTTCAGTGTCACCTGGCCCCAACTAATTGGGCTTGTGGCGGAGAATTCTAGGCTGTCTTCCGAAGCCTCCATTACCTTCATCAAAGCACCACAGGCTAGTAATCTTTAATATATGCACCATCATGGTTTGAATATGTTTGGCCCAGGAAGGGCCTGTGGCCCTGTTGGAGTAGGTATGTCATTGTTGGTGTGGGCTACAAGACCTTCATCCTAGCTGCCTGGAAGTCAGTATCCTGCTAGCAGTCTTCAGATAAAGATATAGATCTCTCAGCTCTGACTGCACCATGCCTGGCTGGACACTGGCACACTCCTGCCTTGATGATAATGGACTGAATATCTGAACCTGTAAGCCAGCCCCAGTTAACTGTATCCTTACATGAGTTGACTTGGTCATAGTGTCTGTTCACAGCAGTAAAACCCTAACTAAGACATCTGCCTTGGAGACCACTTAAGACCCAGACTGTTCCACAAGGTTGAGACCCAGTTCCCCATCTTCTGAACATTTAGCTTCTTAGACTATTAAAGTGTTTTATTATCTCCCATCTTAAAACAAACAAAAACAAAACTGTGGTTCTCAACCTGTGAACCTGTAGGTCAAGACTCCCTTGGAGGGGTCAAATGATCCTTTCACAAGGGTTGCCTAAGACCATTGGAAAACACATATTTAAATAATCTTGCTAACAGTAGCAAGATTGCAATTATCAAGTAGCAGCATAGACAGTTTTATGGTTGGTGGTCAGCACGATATGAGGAAGTTCACTAAAGGGCTGCAGCACAGGAAGAACCACACTGCTCTAGGTTCTAATCCCTAGACAATGCTCATTACCTTTCACTTGTCCATCATTTAAAACTCTCCATATTATGTCCCTCCTGCACAGTCCACTTGCTTGCTCAACCTCTGGACACAGGCTTAGTCTCATCACTGTTTTCCATATCTTCTCATCCTGGCCTCTCTGCACTTGGCGCTGAAAACCCTAGCGGACATGCCTGTCTTTGGATTGCAGGCCTAAGCCTTTCGCATGTTAGAATATCTTCCTCCAGAAAAACCATTCAGGCAACTTGAGCAGACAACTGTTGCCAGTAACATTCATCTTCGTAGGGACATCTTGGCCTCTCATCATCCTAAGGTTGCTTCAATGCAGTGGGGGGAAGGAAAGGATACCTGTAAAAATCAAATTTACTTAGGTGCCTCTTCATATGTATTGTTTAACTCTGACCATAAGTGGATACATGCAGCAACTCTGACTGACAAGAGTGTGGTTACCAGTAGCTCGGATGCCCCTGAACAAGCTTGGATCAAATAAGCAGGAAAGCCACCAAGGCCAGCCAGTGCTCTAGCTGAGTGAGGGAAGGCTACAGCATGGAGGAGAGACATGCTGTCCACAGCTCCACGTGCAAATACAGCCACACAAATGTGGTTCTTCCTATAGACTTGCCTTCTATGTTTTCCTCAAACCAAGGGACCAAGGGACTGTGGAGGGTCCCGTTCAGCACAGACCTGTCACAGAGTTTCATTTTGGTCTGCAGTGTTTGTTGTCACAGAGTTTTAAGCTGCTATCATCCTTCAATATTTTCTCAGAGTTCAATACACTTTCACTCTTTTTACCTCCCCTCTAACTTTTATAAACATCTAAACCCATTAAATGTTCAGAAGCATATATAGTCACCAGTATACTTAACCATAGCTCATTAAATTCAAGAGGTGTTTTGTTTAAATGTAAACATTGCAGGAAGTAGAAATTCAAGTTTCAGAAGATAAAGAAGATAATAAAAAGATAATATCATTCTCAAAAATAGCCACTCCCTGCCTCTTGCTGTCAGTATTGACAAGTAAATGGGTTTCCGGCAGCTGTTAGAGTCTACCTGCGAGAGTGTGCAAAGCCGAAACCTGATGGAGCTTGTAACATAGGGTGGATGATTTGTGTTTGTATAGGTTTTTCAAGATCGCTCTGCAAAGATGAATCATTTGAGATGCATTGAAAACTCTGAGGTAATCAAGGCAAGCATCATTGTTATCCTGCCAAATATTGAAGCTCAAATAAGCATAGAAATTTGTCTAAATCACAAATTGCAAATGTTAGCTAGAGTTTGGTTTTGAACCCTGGGTCATCTGATCTCAAAGTCTATTAAGTAGTCAGATTATCAGACTATTAAGATAATTTAAGTAGCTTCCTTCTGATGGCTAATCTTGGTTGTCAATTTGACTATGTCCAGAATCAACAAAAACCCAAGCCAGCTGGGCATGACTATGAGGAATTTTCTGTTTTTCTTTTTTCCTGATAATTTTTTATTAGATATTTTCTTAATTTACATTTCAAATGTTACCCCTTTCCTTATTTCTCCTCCAAAAGCCTCCTGTCCCATCCTCCCTCCCCCTGCTCACCAACCTACCCACTCCCACTTCCCTGTCCTGGCATTCTCCTACACCGGGGCATCAAGCCTTCATAGGCCCAAGGGCTTCTCTCATTGATATCCGACAAGGCCATTCTCTCCTACATATGCAGCTGGGCCCATGGGTCCCTCATGTGTACTCTTTGGTTGGTGATTCAGTCCCTGGGAGCTCTGGGGGTACTGGTTGGTTCATATTGTTGATCCTCCTATGGGGCTGCAAACCCTTTCAGCTCCTTGGGTCCTTTCTCTAACTCCTCTATTGGGGACCTTGTGCTTAGTCCAATGGTTGGCTGAGCGCATCCACCTCTGTATTTGTCAGGCACTGCCAGAGCCTCTCAGGAGACAGCTATATCAGGCTCCTGTCAGCAAGCACTTTTTGGCATCCATAATAGTGCCTGGGTGTGGTGTCTGCATGTGGGATGGATCTCCAGGTGCGGCAGTCTCTGGATGGCCTTTCCTTCTGTCTTTGCTCCACATTTTGTCTCTGTATCTCCTCCCATGGGTATTTTGTTTCCCTTTCTAAGAAGGACTGAAGAATCCACACTTTGGTCTTCCTTCTTGGGCTTCATGTGGTCTGTGCATTGTGTCTTAGGTATTTCGAGCTTCTGGGCTAATATCCACTTAATCAGTAAGTGCGTACTATGTGTGTTCTTTTGTGATTGGGTTACCTCACTCAGGATGATAGTTGAGGAAATTTGTTGATTGGACCATCTGAGGTAGAAAGACCCACCTAAATCAGGGCCATACCTTCTTGAGGCATCCCTAAAATAGCATAGAAGAAGGAAACTTGCCTTTTGCCTACTTGTCCTCACTCTCTCTTGCAATTTGTCTATCCTGTTCTAAGGTTTTCCTACACTGGTGTTAGAACCTACTTCTGCAGGATTGCAAGGGAGACTGAAGACCAACTGAGAGTTCCAGTCTGACAGCTACTGGATTCTTCACCTTTCCTTTTGAAGACAAACACTAGGCTAGCCAGACCACAGCCCGAAAACCACTCTGATAAATTCCTTTTTAATATATGTCCTCTCGGTCATGTTCCTGTACAGATGAACACACTTATCTTCAAAGTCATATCCATGATGCTTTTCAGATATAACACATAGCAAAGTCAGAACAAGAAAGGCCAACTCCTGTATTTCTAATTGTAGATGTTTAACCACCCATTGAGAAAATTGCAGTATGCTTGTGACTTTTCCCAGGGTAAGAAACCTTCATTCGAGCCCCCACTGTGTTGATGTTTCTAACTTTAAAATATCTTTAATTATCTAAAAAATTAAAAATATATATGATACGGTAAGAAGCAAACAACATTAATTTTCAAATCAACATTCCAATGGAAAAGGATAATTTCTCTACACCTCTGGGCTTCTATTCTATGCTATGCAGCAGACCAGTGCTCAGACTCCTGCTGTTTTTCTGAGGCCCCTTTATTTATTTTTCATTAATCTGTCTCCCTTGCGTGCCTGGCACTCAGTAATCTGCTCATCTCTCGCATGATCTATACTATAATCCATCGTTTCTCTCTTCATGCATTTTAATGAAGCAATTTTTGTCTCCTTTACATAACGGCTGTCCTGATTTCAAACTACAACATAGCCATTTATTGTCACATCATTGAAAGCAAATCTTTAAAAGGAATACCTCGGAACAGGATAGATGCAGATTTTTCACTCCTTTATTTATTTATTTTAAGAAGAGTGCTTTGTGAACTCAGTAGCATTTCTATCATTTAATTTTCAGTAGATGCTCAAGCTTGGAAATAGATATCCCTCAGACACCAACCCATGTGGGAAAAATGCTGGCAGTAAGAGTCCTTTGTCCCCTGCAGGCCTCATTTGTTGACAGGGTGCTTTGAATTGTTGTACTCCCTGAACTGCTCTTGCAGATTGTCTATGTAGACAAAGAACCGAAGAACAGCTGTGCAGGAACTGCTTGCTCACTGCGGGCCGTCTTGCGTCTGGAATTGTCTTCCCCTGTGTTTTCTTGGTCATCAGCCCGGGCTCAGACTGTTCGCCCCATTCTGCTTCCTTGGACTTGCATATCCTGGTCTGTGTTTATCTGACTGCTTCCTGACCTTTGCTGTCTGTGTAATAGCTGACCTACTAGTATGCTCCGTTTCAGGCGTCCTAGACAATGCCCCTCTCCTGGCTCTTCCTGGAAACCAGGTCACCTCGCTGTGTACCTGATTGTACATCTTGCTGTGCCCTGCACCACTGTTGGACTTCTCAATACTGCCAACCTTGTGGTGGGTTTACCTTTCAGTCATTTATTCATTTTTTTCAACAGTTATTAGACACCTAATGTATGCAGTTGACAGGAAAATAAGAAAAATGTTCTTCCCACGCAGAAATCACTGACTAATAGGTGAAAAGGAGGTACATATAGAAATTTTGAAAGGCTCTTTACACATTGGAGGGCTCTCTCTAAGGAACAAAATGTAATAGTGTGGATAGCCATTTAGGCAAGGTCCTCAGAAGGGCTCGCTGCGGAGGGAGGGGCAGCACTGAGCTGCTCCACTTGGGAGGCTATGTAGTTTTCACGAAGGGACAGGCTATGGAGTGAAACTATGAGGAGACTATTCTGAAGGCATGGAGGAAAGGCAAGGACATACACTTAGCATCAAGGGTTGCTTCCTGGAGGAAGCTGGTCCTGCTCAGCTTTTAAAGCTCAAGTTCTATTCAGGTTGATGAAGGAGATGGGGAAGAAGGCAGCAGAGTGTTTTGAACATGTGCAGAGACAGTCCTCAGGAACAAGCTCATACACATGTTCCCACCATTCCTTAGTGTGAAGATTCCAGCAGAGACACAGTCCTAGGGAACATCCGTGGCTATGATTCTAGCCCAAATCTCAGGGCTCCTGCTAGTCCCAGTCTGTGAAATCAGTGCAGCAAGCCTACCTGGGCTAAGCACTTACTTTTACGCCAAACCCTGAAACCCTGCTAAATGGAGGCTGCTTCCCAGAGTGCTTCCCATCTGTGTCTGATCTCCTACTAGAGGATGGGGACCTCTCTATTTGGTACTGAGGACTTTTGTCTCTCTCAGGCTTTTCACTGATTGTTAGCAATCTGAGTGTTTTGTTTTGTTTTGTTTTGTTTTGTTTGTTTTGTTTTGTTTTATTGAAGTATTCCCTACATCTTGAAAGCATCAATACAACTAATCTGGTAATAACCAGACAACCTAGCAGTTTTTATAGATAATAGTCCCATAGCTTACAAATGCCTGAATTATCACACTGCTAAAGATGTTATTCTCCACCTAGACATTTTCCACTTGTCATCACAGGTAAATTCTTTGTTGATTGGGCTGCAAAGCATCCACGTCCTCTACTCCTTTCAGGATGTAATTCTTCTTGTCAACAAGGCAATCAGTCAGCCAGTCCCTGGATCCCTTCTCATGAATTCTTTGGCTGTTGCCGCTGGGGCCTCTTGCAACAATTCAGGTCTTCTGAGAGGCAAACACCAAGACAGGATTAAATGCTGGGGATATTTATTGGGGAACTTGCTGATGAAGGTAAGGTAGCGAGGAGCACAGAGGCAGAGAAAACTTCAGACAGAAATATACATGCAATGTCTGTGAGCCGACAATATACAGGCAGCATGTGAAGAAGGGGGTTGGGAAGAAAGAGCTCCAGACTGCAGTACAACTCAGAGAATTTCTCAGTCAAGCCAATCCGGACACCCCATGTCAATAATGGCTAGGAGAGAAGTCAGTAGTCTACCTGGTCCTGATATCTCAGCTACATTCGATCACGGCCTGGAAACAGCTGAGGGAAAAGAAATGTAGCCATAGCAGGAGAACTATTATAAATCTGCAGTCACTCAAGGCTACCCCCTACCCAACCACATTCCCTCAGTAAGCCCTGTAATGAGGAGAGTTGTGTTGTGCTCATACATAGGGTCTAACACAGGGAAAAACAAAAAAACTGAATCCCATTATATATTTAGGCAGAGGATGTACCTATACAATTCTGACGATTTCAAGTTTCATAATATTCATATTAATGGACGTGAGAACAAATCACCATCTTGGTATACTGCTTTCTGAGTGGTGCAGATCTAGACAAATACAACATTCAAATATTTTATTAATGACGAGTATGATTTGCTAGGATAACACATTGTACCAGGTTACAGCTATTATTGAAAGTAAAAAAAAAGGTTGGCATAATAGTCTGTTGTTCCTCTTTGATGAAGAAATTAGACACTAACCAGTATGACTCTTCAAAAAACACTTAAAGCAGGTACATGTACATGTTTACTGTGCTGGTTAGGTTTAAGCCAATGTGACACCAGCTAGAGTCATTTTGGAAGAGGGAACTTCCACTGAGAAAATACTATTATAGATAGGCCTGTGGGCAAGTCTGTGGTGCATTTTCTTGACTGATAGTTGATGTGGGGGGGCCCACCTCATTGTGGAGGACACCACCTTTGCACACATACTCTTGATTTTATATATATATATATATATATATACATATATATATATATATATATCAGACTGAGCAAGCCAACCTAATAAAGACAATGAGCAGCATTCCCCCGTGGGTTTTGCTTCAATTCCTGCCTGATCTCCTTCCCTGCCTTCCCTTGATGATAGACTAAGCCTTGTAACACAAATAAGCCTTCCCTCCCAAGTTGCTTTGGTCATGGACTTCATCACAGCAACAGTTAAAAAAAAAAACCAAAAAACCCAGAATACTGTTGCAAGGTCAGATGTTTGAAAATAACTCCCATAGTTCTTTTTAACACAAAAGCAAACAGTTATTGAATATCTACAGTAGATATCCTCAAATATTTCTTTTCCTCTGTAATTTTATTCATAGTATCATTTTGAATCTGTACTGGTTGTGTCTATCAGCAATAATGAATGTAGTAAAGAATGAGGAGACACTGCATTTACTTCTTAGAGAAAAACAAAAAGTAAGAAGGGCATCAATATAACTAAAATAATCAAGGAGCCCTGCAGATCAAAACATCGTGTCTCAAAAAAAAGCCAGAAAGGCGGCCTTCTCTTTTTCCAGATACTTAGTCATTAAATCATTTTACAAATAATGACTTAGAAACCTGTTGATGTCAGGCACTGTGTTAGGCACCAAGGATACAGCCAGAGTGGACAGAATTCAAAGTGATCATTACATCTCTAGGCTTCTTTCTGTTCTGGCAGGGCAGCAAAATCGTAAACAAATAAACAGAGTACGTGTATTCTGTGTTGCCTAGTAATAAATATTACAGGGAAATATAAGGTAGGATAAGGAGACCATTCGGGATTGGACTTTTGACAAGACTGGCCAGGTGGGCTTTCCGGGAAGGGTACAGTGAGTAAAGATTGGCGAAAGGAATAAGCAGTGCAAACATTTCAAACAAGAGGGGTCTACGCTGAGGCTAAAAAGCACAAGAAGACCCTGGCACGAAAGCATGCCTAGACTAAAGGAGAAAGAAGAATAGTGAGAGATAACAGATAAGGAATAAGGAGCCAGGCTCCTCTGGGCCTCGGGAACCATCACAACATCTTTGACTGCTGCGTTTTTGGAGTCTCCAGTCTCCACATGACTGAGTCACAGAAATGGAAGTGAGGCAGGGGCTACTGGGGAACTAGAGTGAGAGGAGACGTGACCTGATGCACGTTAAGTATCGCCTCCAGGAAGAGAAGGCCAGAGGATCAAGGGCAGGAGTGGGACACGGGAGGGGGAATGAATCATTTGGTTGTCAAGGCATATGACCTGGCCGAACAAGGACGAGAAAGGAGCTCAGAGATGACATCTGCAGGCTTTCAGCAGGCCAATAGAAGATTGGAGTTACTGCTTACTGACCAGGAGACTTCAACAGGCAGGATGGGTTACAGAGGAGTGGGGGCTGTGTGTTGGGCATAAAGATGCCTGTTTGTATCTAAAAAGAGATGGAGGCAGGTCCTAGGTAATAGTTTGGGAAGGTGATGCAAATGAAGTTGAATGTTTGGGGTCATGGGTCTAGATAATTTTGAGTCACAGAAATATGAGTGAGCATAGAGGAAAGGAAGTTTAAGGCTTATGCCAAGGAAATCACCCGTGTTTGAAACACACACACACACACACACACACACACACACACACACAGGATGAGGGTTGTGGGGAATGGTTCAGTAATTAAAGTGTTTGCCCTACAATTACAAGGACCTAACGTCAATCCTTTGAACCCCTGTAAAGACACCTGGTGTAGGTCGAAAAAGTCAAAAACTGCATGTTTTCTCTCACATGTGTGTCCTAGCTTCAAATGTTTACATTTGTATATTTAATTTGGAGTGTCTGTAGAGGCCAGGAAGCTAGAAAGGGTCCATGATCCAAAGGAAGAGGAAAGGCGTTAAGGGAGGCGGGGGTGTTAGGAACACATATGATGTTCCTATGGGAACTGATGGAGGTTAAAGACTTAATCAAGGATGGGAAGAGGGGAAGGTCTAAGAAAGAGGAGGGTGAGTTAACCAAAACTGAAGATAGACAAGAAAGTCTTATAGAAACCTTTGACTTTGCAAGATCATTTTAAATGTAATTTTTAAAGAGGTATCTTGCTCCTCCTAGAAGACACAGATTAAGTGATCAGTGAGGTCCCAGAGGCTCTGAAGACAACACAGGCCACTGCCGTTGCTCTTGACTGTCCGTCATAACTAGATGGTAAGGTTCTATTGCTGAAGACATAGCACACGTTAGTTCCAACACACAGCTATCCATCAAACTGGCACTGACCTGCAGACCTTCTCCATGCTGGCTAGCTTTCATTGTACCCAAGGTGCTATGCAGACCAAGGGCTTATGTAGCGGTGAACCCTGCACCCTCCAACGGTGACCCGCCAAGCAGAATCCACCCAAATGTACAATAGTGGCGTGATTGTTATGGAAATAACACAAGAATTATCTGATTGGATTTGAGACTTGATTCATAGGAGGAAATTTATGTCTGGAACGGTAAATCTAGCCCATGGCTAGAGAGGTCATAGGCCCTTGAGAGGAGGGGAAAGAACCTCCATTGTTGTTTCATCCAAATAGGGATGCAGTCAAGCTGCCTTCTCAATGTTCATGTGTATACCCATAGATTATAGTATGAATTCCAAGGCTTACGGTATATCACAGAAGAGTGACCGGAAAGACTGTAGAAGCCAGAGGATGGAAGGGATGCTGTGAAATGCTGGCTTGGGGACCCGGCACGGCCATCACACTCCTGGACCCAGAGCTCCTAGTTACCTGCACAAGCCCTGGACAAAGCCAAGCCAGCCGGCATTCTAGAATCAGTGCAGCAGGTCTCACGTGACTCCACCTCTAGCTAAGGAACTATTCACAGCTGGTGGCTTCTAGGGGAGAGAATGTCATTTTCACAGGGAGTGGCTGCTAGTAAATCGCCCTTGATCACGTAGGTGACGCTATTCAGACTTAGTAAAGCATCAGAAGAATGAGGAGGGGAGGGAAGACGTGAAGGTGAGAGAGGAGATGAGGAAGGAGGTCAAGGAGAGCTGCTGGGAACAGCGGGGGTGGGGGGTGGATCTGATCTAGGTGCATTATATACATGTAAGAAAATATCAAAGAATGGGTTTTTAAAAAATATTTTCTTAATGCCTGTTGTGGTGGCACTCACTTGTAACCCCAGTTCTGGGGAAGCACAGACAGGCTAATTCCCTTGACTCATGGGTCAGACAGCCTAGTCTAATAGGTAAGTTCCAGGTCAGTGAAAGACCCTATCTCAAAAAACAATGGCAGATAGCCCCTCTTGAAGCAAGTGAGAACTTCGTGGAGTTTGTGTGCTTGCTTTGGGGCAGAAGTATATTTGAGCCTGTGTGAATATTTGATTACACAGAGGAACCCTGTCTCAAAACAATATACTGTATTTCCGGCCTTTAACCTAATGGCATTTAACCTTTCAGTTGCCACACATTACAGTAGTGAGATTCATTCTTTATGTGCAGCTCCCTCCGTGACCTATTACGCTGCACCATGAGAAGGCTCTAATTCAAATCTCTAAAGGAGATATTGGTATAGAACACTTTGATGACTTTAGACTCTAGCTGACCCTGACACTAAATGCTTAAATGCTCATTTCATTTTATCCCTATGAAATGAACCCAAAGAAAATTCCACCTCTTTCCTTGAGTTTCCATTCACCTCCCACAGTTTTCTTTGCATCCGGTGCCCCCTGCTTTGGTTTGGCCTTATGCTTCCACGCACTTGGCAGATAGGTAGAAGTGTGAGCCAGTCACCATCTACAGGGCATGGCGGTCTGCTACACCACTGCCACTCCTAGAATCCATCCCCCCTAGTCTTCCCCTCTAGTGCAATCATCATTTTTACCTATCTTGTCTATCTCATGAAATGCAATAGGTTACAACATTCCAGGAAAAGTCTGGCCAGATTTCACAATGATTTGATTATCCCACAGTTCCTACAGGTTTATTTTCTTTAAAAAAAAAAATCTAAGATGTTGCTTTTGAAAAAAGATTCCTCTTAAAAATGACACTGTCCCAGAGGACTATTGCCTTTCATAATGTCCTTCCTGGAAAACCTATCATTTTCCATTTACAGCTGGAATTTTCATGTTCATTTCCTCTACAGTGAACTATTTCCCAGGGCTTCCCTTTCTCCTCCTTGTAATTACTGCTACAAACATTGGTAAAAGACCAATAATACCAGAGAACGGAAAGCCACAAGAGCATAGTCTACGTTCTTGAAGGGAAATTTTTCATAGTTTACAAAATCAAATAAGATGTTGTGATCCACACAAGAGGAGAAGAGACGGCCATATTGGAAAGCACACATTCTTTACAAGCATTCATTAATTCAACAATTATTTTAAGAACAGCTACTGCAGGGAAGAGGGATTAAAAGCAACAACAAAGTATAATGACATGTATGCATCGTGAAAACAACACAGCGAAACTCATTACACTTCATGCTACTTTAAGAATTAATTTAAAATAGTTGGGGGGAGAGGAATTATGGGATGTATGGTGGGGGGGGACTGGGAAAGGGGAAAGCCTTTGGAATGTAAACAAAGAATATAGAAAATAAAAATTTTTAAAAAATAATTAATTTAAAAGAGAAGTGGGAAAATAAAATATAGCTATTGAATACAAAATACATTGAGCTTGTAGACTATCAAGAGGACTATGCAAATCCTGTCCTGCAGGCACCTGCAGTCTAGAGGGGAGAGAGTACATCAGTGCCTGTGTATCTCAGTGGAGATAAATTGGGGAATGATTCCTCCTGGCAAGAGTCTGAAGGGAATGCTGTGAAGACATGGTAGCTAGCTGGCTCACGAAGAATAGGATGGACTTAGAGTAGGGTTGGGAGGCTAAAGCGGGGAGAGTGGAGTTGCCAGAGGAGACATGGTGTGAAGGTAGGAAGGGATTGAGTCAGTGCAGACAAGCAAAGATTAGATGGTGCCACGGGCTACATGCGGAGGTGTGAACAGAGATCAGATGGAAAGTCAGGTCAGAGCCTGCTGGGACTGCCGGGAGGAAGCCTACAGCAGAGAGAATCCTCCAGCAGGGTAGGAGTGGGGGGGGGTGCTGGGCAGAAGAGCAGGAGGGTTTGGAATGAAGGAGCATTGGAACACCGAGGTCAACTACACAGAGTTTGTAATAATCGCACGCTGGGTCTTGATGAAGCTATAGGATATCACGGTGGGAGAATTAGAGAGGAGGAGGAAGATCTCAAAGATATTTTGAAATTAAAATTGATAGGACTTGGTATCTATCTGGTGGTCTCTGGAAGGGGTGACAGAGTCATAGTTGAACTCAGAACGTAAGACTGACTGATTGGAGCAGGAAATGAGAATTTCAGGCTGAGATAATCAGGAGGGGAAATGTGAGTGGGAGAGGCTATTAAAGGTGCCTGATGCCTGTTCTGATCATAACGGTGCCTGTTTAGGGAAAGAATTCCAAGCTACAGATAGAAACAACGTCAAAACTATCTGCGCATATGTAACCACCAAAGCCGTGACTCCGAATGAGCCGCAGTTATTGGGTGTATGTCACAAAGTCGAATGGCGTTTTGCAGATTATCTACTTAGTTTGATGAATGTAAACAGCCAATATCCCATCATTACAGACTAGATATTTGACAGGCTGCATGGCCCAGGTTTGCAGTCCAATCCGTCAAATGAAACAAGTCATCGCCAATCTTCCCTTAGCTTTGGGCTGTGTCAATACTTCCAGGGGTGCACACATGCGCACGGGGACTGAAACCCGATTGAGACGGTGATTTGATGGCACTAATCTCCGTGCTCCCAGGGATCTCACTATTACCTGGCCAACAGCTCCCTAAAGCAGAAGCCCACCAATCACCACTGCACTCTAGGAATGCAGACTGACCAAACCTTCGCGTCTGAGGGCCGGGGTTGTCCTAATGAAAGTCACATTCTAAGGGGGAAGCGGTGGTGCTTCTGGGGGAATTTCAGCTAAAGCAGAAAGTCGGTAGATGTTCCAACCCAAATGTTTTCATACTTCCATACAGAAATTTCTGTTGGTGACAAGGATTGGTGAGATGTCTCATATGCTTCTACTCAGACAGTCCACACAGCCATCTGGACCCAGAGGGGCTGCAGTCTGTCGTGCAGCCAGAGAACTAACTCTGCTGTGACCAGTTTCCCCCCACACTCCACCCCGTGGCAGAGGGTGTTCTCTTTTTTCTTTTTTTTCTTTTTTTTTTTTTTTTTTTTGTCTCAAGCCCGGTGACCAACTACTGTTTTGGGAACACGTAGGCGTGTGTGTATAGCTCTCATCTAAAAAGTAAAGTGAAGGGATGAATAAATCTGGGACTACCTTTTATTGGACAACGTATACTCTCAGAGTTTGTCAAGAGGAAAAATATTAGTAGTTCCCACAGGCAGAGACGGGTTATATAACAAAGAAATACTACAGATAATTTTCTGCCCTTTCCGATCAGATTTCCCAAAGGGACAAACAGGCCTTAGAGTGGAAAGCAGCGAGAACATTTCCAGCAGTCTAGGCTCTAATAGAGAGGCCTGAACCAAACACCCGTCAGACCCACAGACCACAAACCCACCTAAAATGGCTCATCCAGGGAAGAAATCCCTGCCCCCCTTTAAACTCTTTCCTTCCCTCCTCTATTTGAGGCTTGAGGCAGGGGCCTCACTGTCTGTGCCCGGTCCTCACTGCCCTCTGTGAAGAGGCTTTAAAATGTTATGAGTTGCTCGCATTGTGCAATCTGTAGTGGATCTTAACTGAGGGGTAGGAGCTTCTGTTTAAATCCCTTCGAGATGTTGATACTTTGTGGGTTGTACTTGCTGAAAGAAAAAAAAAAGATTACTTGCTAACATTGTTTGTTTGGTTGCTTCGCTTTTGTACCAGAGTCTCACTGTGGTGCTCCAAGCTGGCCAAGAATTTAAGGTCTTCTGACCTCAGCTTCCTGAGTGCTGGTGTTAGGAATGGAGGCCACCATAGCAAACTGGAATCCACAGTCCCGCCTCTTCCTACCTCCCTCTCCTTTTACTTTTCCTCCCTCACTTTCTCTCTGTCCTGCTTCTGCCTCCCAAATGCTGGGACATCAGGTGTTCTCTCCATGGCTGGGAGTTTTTATCCTGAAGTTTTTTTATCCTGGATTGGCGTACGTATCATGTCAATTGCACACACTGTTTCTCCCTTATCCATGACCTGCCAAGATTTGCTAGGATCTGAGGAACATCCTTGATAAGGGACAACAACAGCATCAGCAAATAAACAAAAATTGAAAGTGCTCTGCTTCGGACTTAGCCTCCTTGGTAAACACTCGCACAGCAGAGGCGGGCAAAAACGCAGAGCACACGGAAGGGGACGGTCCTCGGGGTGTCAGCTCAGCTCAGCTCAGCCTGATAGAATTAGGTAAATGAGCTGACGGTCTCCTCCCAGATATTTCTGCAGCCCATCTCACGGCTCCACATTCTGTAGCTCACATTTAGACGGGAGTCTCCCTCACTCTACTAGAAACACGCACAGTACAGGCCATTACCTTTCAGTGTGAAGCTGGCCCCTGGGCAGGGAACACAAGCATCCTCTGTTTGTGAATGCCCTAGGCAGCCAACCTGTGATGTCTAGCCTTTGGTGTTCCCACAGATTGACAGCCTTCCACTGTGCGGCTCTTTCCTTGTTTTGCCTGTTTCTCGCTCTAGCTTTCTTTGTTTTCTCATCCAGAAAAAAAAAAAAAAATCCTCGTTTACTTTTTATGCTGATTGGTTTGGCTATTGCTGTGTTTCAATGCTCCTTCCAAATCATGCCCCGGGGGCATCATCTTTGCTAAATAAAAGGCTATTTACTCCAGAGAGAAATTATGCTACTTCCTTCCAGGCTGTAGCTGCTGCAGTCACTCGTGGTTTAAATGGTAATTGCTTTATCTTGGTCAGAAGATGCAGCAACAGGGCTCGATCTGCAGGAGAGGAGCGGCTATTGCTCCAGAGTGGTGCCCGGTGTCAGTACTCCTGAGACTCGAGGAGACTGACAGCAAAGGGTGCAGTGATTGAAACTGCATCACACACACACACACACACACACACACACACACACACACACACACACTTCCTTTGGTAGCCATGAGATATGGCGGTCATCAGACTCCCTGACACTGAGTCATGGTGGAGCTAGTCCTGATTCAGCAGAAGGCCAGTGGCTTTCCAGCTTTATGAAGACTTATGCACCCAGAACAAAGGCAACGGGAAAAGGTTTTAGTTCCACACCATCTGCTGATTTATTGAACCTGCCTGCATTGGAGTCCTTGCTCTGGTACCTGCAGGTAATTCTTGTCAGCAACTACTGACAGCTCAAGCAACCTAGGGAAGCTATCACAGATGAATGTAAAAGGAATAAAAAAAGAAATCTCCTCTATCCTCATGAAAACAACAAAGAGGATCCGAAGCCTTGACCAGTGGCGCTGTTGCATTCTTTTATAAAGACGTCATGTGTGGGGATATCCATCTTCGGCAGCAGTAGCCCAACAGCAGCAATGGCAGGAACAGTCCGGCAGACTAGAATCAGCATTCTGGGGAAGCAAGGGGGCTTATGGCTACCAATCTGGGATCAGCAATAGTGAGGAATCATTGTGGACTGTATGAGCACCCTTTAGAGGGGCCTCTGTACACGTTTGTACTTCCTCGAGTCAACAAGAAGCCAGTCAACTGGGGTTTGCTGGCTGCTATTGGCACTCGGGTTTAATATGACGTGACTGCACTTGCAATCAGCAGCTGCTAAATCCCAAGGCATTTGGATTACATGACTATAAACGGCTTTTGTCTCTAAGTCCATGGAATTTACAGATACGAGGCTGCACTGCTGTGGAAGTGCTCTGGATTCTACCTCATTCTAGAATGCGATGAGAGGAATTTCTGTGTATTTCCAAATATTGCAAGCAGCGTAGGAAAGAACATCTGAATACTGCCTATGGCTGTTAGATTAAACACCTTGCCGCCTTGTTTGATTAAATCCCTACCATTGTCCTAAGAAATAGTTGTGTTCCCCTTCTCTTTCTCCTGCCCTCCTCTTTCTTGCTATTTAGCCAAGGCTGTCCCAGAGCTCACGTTCCTCTAGTCCTCACCTACCAGATGCTACAGCTCTCTGTCTTATTTCAGATAGGAGAAAAAGTTCAAAGACTTTTTAATACCTTGAGCTCAGTTGACTAATAAACATGGCGACTACTCAACTGAAGACATGAGAACAAATACTGAAGTGGGATGGCATATACAATGTGGGGGATATCTCTGACACCCTTCCTTTACACCCTGTCTCTGAAGTCAGCATCCCTAATCAAATTTGGGATAACGGTTCCCGTGGATTGACTTAGTGATGGAGTCCTCCCAGGGTCACTGATAAGGGAATAAGGACGGTCAGAGAGCCAAGTATGAGATCTCAGGGAGAACACTCATGGCAGTGATGTTCAGATGTGGTGTGTGAGTTCCTCTGGTGTGAGGGGAAGCTGATGGGGGCGGGACTACACCTCAGAGCTTCCAAGCAGAAGTATCTTCACCCCTGTCGCTCAGCGCTATACCCAGGAAACATACACTGGCACTCGCAAAGCATATCACTCCCAACCCATTGAAACACAGAGCGAAAGGGATCTGGCAGGTCTAACCAGAGCACAGCCACTGTCCACTGAGCCCAGTCAACAGGTCCTTGAATGCTGACCAGTGAGAAGAGAATTAGAGGGAGCCTTCCTACCTGGGGCTCCTCACTCATAGCTAGGAAGAGCAGAAAGGCATACCAGCTTTTCTGTGAAAATGGATTGGGCGGTGGGAGCCAGGCATTTCGAGTTAGAACAGGAGAGATTATGGAGAAGGCAGCTAGTGTGATGTGGCCAAAGGAGCTGAGTTTCAGGGTGAAATGTATTTCCTGTGCCTCAGCTACTGCCTGAGGTGGTGGTTCTGGGCAAGTCATAAGCTCTGGGAGCCTCGGCTCCCTCAGCAGGAAAAGGAAGAAAATTATCTAACCCAGAATTTGCTGAAATAAGCAACAAGGTCAGGACTGCGAAAGTACTTTGTAAACCGTCACTGGTGTGGGAATGCATGCTATTAGCAGCATCAGCTTGCATTTAAACAAAAAGAGCCGTGACGCCGTTAAAGTAAGCTCACAGGATCCCATGATCTCTGTGTGGATGTGGACAAAAGGACAAATGCAACATAAATACAGAGAAATGGAGGGTTTCTCTTTAACCCACCTTCCTCCGCCTGCTCGCTAACATCGCCATCCAGGCTACCTTCCAGCTGGAGGTTAGACAGATTTGAAAGGAGAGCAACCTTGAGCTTCAAAGAAAGCCCAAATCACAAACACACAGAGCAGCAAGGCCACCTCACGTGGGACCTCCCGCTCCCACCTCTCACATATCCTGTAGCCCGAGCAGTCCCCACCTTTCCTGCCAGACTTGGGCTGAACTCCCCAGCAAATCCTCGGAGTAGGACTGCGGTAAACACACTCGCATGAAGGTCAAAGGGTACAGATGTAACCAGGAATCTCTCAAATGCCTGGGGAAAGCGAGGGATGCGATGCATTGTGGTATGCACACTTGAATATTCCAGGCTTGGAGTGAAAGTGTTGCTTATGAAGAGCGCTGTGCTCAGAGTGACTCCCAGTGCTCAGCAGAAAGGCTCTCAGCTAAGGCACAGCATGTCCCGGCTGTCTCCTGGGCAGGTAAAGAAAGCCTGTGCTTTACGATTAGAGCAACCTGAGCTCCACTTCTGCCTTCAGCATTTGCCAGCTTTGTGACTCAGGACCTTGGTGTTCTCATCTGTGAAATGGGGGTGTGAGTACTTCCTCTAGAATGACTGTAAAAATGTCTGTAAAACACTGAGCTGTCTGTGCTGCTTGGCAGACAGTCAATAATGTCCCTGAAATAAAATCGGCGCTAATACGTACAAGGACTGGACATAATAAAACATTCATTATTATTATGCTCCTCGGAAAGCACTTCAGGGCTTTGTTCTCAGAGGGCTTGCACTGAGTGGTGGTTAAAGTAATGAACACACAAACGGTGGCAGCCAGCAAGCTGGTTAAACTCATCCTGCAGAGAGAGCATTGCTGAGGGCTTTCTCAAGGGATGTCTGCCTAAACTACAGAGTGAGTTCAAGGCCAGCCCATGTAACTGTTTTATTTCAAAATAAAAAGCAAAAATAAATAAAAGACTGTGGCTGTAACTCAGAGGCAGCATTCATCCAGTGTGTCTGTCTGGGGCCCTTCGCGGGCATCCGCTCGCCACCCTCTCTCCCCCAAAAAGAGGAAATTCTTACATCCTGGCTGGGTATAAAAAGAATGTCCTCTCTCTCTCTCTCTCTCTCTCTCTCTCTCTCTCACACACACACACACACACACACACACACACACACACACACACAGAGAGAGAGAGAGAGAGAGAGAGAGAGAGAGAGAGAGAGCAGTATTGAATAATTTAGGACCTTAAACATAGTTAGGAGTGTTCATCCACTGGACCTTATCTATTATTTTTTATTTTGAGATAAAAGTCTGTTAAGTTATATAGGCTACCCTTAAACTCACTCTGGAGCCCAGGCCGACCTTGAACTTGTGATCATCCTGCTTCATTCTCACAAACAGCTGGGAGTATAAGCCTGCCCTTCTAGCCTTCTCATCTTTAAAGTGGTATGTACCTCAGCTCAGGCTTCATGTGTCCTACAATCATCACACCCACCCCTCCCTTCACTGGGAGAAGGGCAAAGTCTGAGCCCTGAGTGCCACACCAGCCTTCTGTGACTGTCAGTGGATGTTGAAGATGGCCTCTCCTCTTTCTGTCTTTTCATAGGTGGAGCCTATGCACATAGGCACTTCTGATGTCCCTTTTGTGTGTGCCTTTATAGAATTCCAGTCAGATTGGAATAAAGGCTCTCCAGTGGCCTCGTTTGAACTTACCTCATGTATATGGTATGTGTGGGGGGAGGGGGTACCTGCCATTGTTTATACATATATATACATACATATATATTATAGCTCCTATCTTCAAATACAGTCACATTCTTAGGCACTAAGGCCTAATTTATTTACTGGGGAGGGTAAATGTGGACGCATGCATGTCACTCATACATAAACAAAATAACTTTCTGGAGTCCATTCTCTTCTACTTTGAGGCTGGACTGTCTGTTGTTGGTGTTGCTATACCCGTGCTTACTCCACGCTAGCCAGCCCTTGAGCTGATCTTTGGTCTCCAAGTCCTATCACAACATAGGAGTGCTGGGACTACAGATGGATACCACTGTAATTCACTTTTATGTCAATTCTGGGGAAATCAAACTGAGGTCACCAGGCTTGCACGGCAAGTACCTTTACCCATGAGCCACCTCCCCAACCCAATGTCAGAGGTTTTATATATGAATATTGGCTTAACAGTGTCCTTTGCCTTACAGAAATTTTGTAATTTTATGAGGTCCCATTTGTCAATTCTTGATCTTAGAGCATAACCTATTGGTGTTCTATTCAGGAACTTTTCCCCTGTGCCCATGTCCTCAAGGGTCTTCCCCAGTTTCTTTTTCTAATAGTTTCACTGTGTCTTGTTTTATGTGGAGGTCCTTGATCCACTTGGAATTGAGCTTAGTACAAAAAGATAAGAATAGATCAATGTGCATTCTTCTGCAAGCTGACCTCCAGTTGAGCTAGCACCATTTGTTGAAAAGGCTCTCTTTTTCCACTGGATGGTTTCAGCTCCTTTGTCAAAGATCAGGTGACCATAGGTGTGTGGGTTCATTTTTGGGTCTTCAATCCTATTCCATTGATCTGCCTGCCTGTCACTGTACCAATACCATGCAGCTTTTAACACTATTGCTCTGTAGTACTGCTTGGGGTCCGGGATATTGATTCCCCCAGAAGTTCTTTTACTGTAGAGAATAGTTTTAGCTATCCTGAGTTTTTTGTTATTCCAGATGAATTTGAGAATTGCTCTTTCTAACTCTGTGAAGAACTGAGTTGGGATTTTGATGGGCATTGTATTGACTCTGTAGATTGCTTTTGGTAAGATGGCCATTTTTACTGCCAATCCACGAGCATGGAAGATTTTTCCATTTTCTGAGGTCTTCTTCGATTTCCTTCTTCAGAGACCTGAAGTTTTTGTCATATAAATCTTTCACTTGTTTGGTTAGAGTCACACCAAGATACTTTATATTGTTTGTGGCTATTGTAAAGGGTGTCATTTCCCTAATTTCTTTCTCAGCCTGCTTATCCTTTGAGTATAGGAAGGCTACTGATTTGCTTGAGTTGATTTTATAACCAGCCACTTTGCTGAAGTTATGTATCAGCTGTAGGAGTTCTCTGGTAGAGTTTTTTGGGTCACTTAAGTATACTATCATATCATCTGCAAATAGTGATAGTTTGACTTCTTCCTTTCCAATTTGTATCCCTTTGACCTCCTTATGCTGTCTAATTGCTCTAGCTAGAACTTCAAGCACTATATTGAAAAGATATGGAGAGAGGTGGCAGCCTTGCCTAGTCCCTGATTTTAGTGGGAATGCTTCAAGTTTCTCTCCATTTAATTTGATGTTGGCTACTGGTTTGCTGCATATTGCTTTTACTATGTTTAGGTATGGGCCTTGAATTCCTATTCTTTCCAAGACTTTCAGCATGAAAGAATGCTGAATTTTGTCAAATGCTTTTTCAGCATCTAATGAAATAACCATGTGGTTTTTTTCTTTAAGTTTGTTTATGTAGTGGATCACATTAATGGATTTCCATATATTGAATCATTCCTGCATCCCTGGAATGAAGTCTACTTGATCATGGTGAATAATGGTTTTGATGTGCTCTTGGATTCGGTTGGCAAGAATTTTATTGAGTATTTTTGCGTCGATATTCATAAGGGATATTGGCCTGTAGTTCTCCTTCTTTGTTGAATCTTTGTGTAGTTTTGGTATAAGCATAATTGTGGCTTCACACTGTCAAGTGGACAAAACAGCAACCAACAAATTGGGAAAGGATCTTCACCAACCCTACATCCGACAGAAGGCTAATATACAATATATACAAAGAACTCAAGAAGTTAGACTCCAGAGAGCCAAACAACCCTATTAAAAATGGGGTACAGAGCTAAAGAAAGAATTTTCACCTGAAGAAATTTGGATGACTGAGAAGTATCTTAAAAAATGTTCAACATCATTAGTCATTAGGGAAATGCAAATCAAAACAACCCTGAGATTTCACCTCACACCAGTCAGAATGGCTAAGATTAAAAACTCAGGAGACAGCAGGTATTGGCGAGGATGTGGAGAAAGAGGAACAATCCTCCACTGCTGGTGGGATTGCAAGTTGGTACAACTACTCTGATAATCAGTCTGGCAGTTCCTCAGAAAACTGGGCATGGCACTTCCGGAGGACCCTGCTATACCACTCCTGGGCATATACCCAGAGGATTCCCCAGCATGCAATAAGGATACATGTTCCACTATGTTCATAGCAGCCCTATTTATAATAGCCAGAAGCTGGAAAGAACCCAGATGTCCCTCAATGGAGGAATGGATACAAAAAATATGGTATATATACACAATGGAGTACTATTCAGCCATTAGAAACAATAAATTCATGAACTTCTTAGACAAATGGATGGAGCTGGAGAACATCATCCTAAGTGAGGTAGCCCAGTCTCAAAAGAACACTAAAGGTATGCACTCACTGATAAGCGGATATTAGCCTAGAAGACTGGAATGCCTAAGACACAATTCACATATCAAATGATGCCCAAGAAGAAGCAAGGAAGGGCCCCTGACTCTAGAAAGGCTTAAAGCAGCAGTGTAGGGAAATACCAGAACAGGGAAGAGGGAAGGGGTGAATGGGGGAGCAGGGGAAGGGAAGAGGGTTTATGGGACTTGCGGGGAGAGGGGAGCCTGGAAAGGGGGAAATCAAATGAAATGTAAATTAATATATCGAATAAAAAAATTAAAAAAAAAGAAAAAGAAAAAAAAAGAAAGAAAAAACAACAACAAATATTAATCTTCTCATTCTCCCCAACCTTTGTTACAGTCTCCATTTGTTCTCCTGGTTCTTTCCACAGCAGTAAACAAAAGCACCTTCCCTTTTCTTTCTTTTTCAATTGTAAATTCATTTAAATTTGATACTATGTAAAGTAAATAAGATACTTTACAGCTATATAGAAAAGTAAAATAAAACTGTGTTATACCAAAAAAAAAAAGAAGAAGAAGAAGAAGAAGAAGAAGAAGAAGAAGAATAAGAAGAAGAATATTGGCTTACCACGATTCAGCAGCAGCTGGAACTGTGATCCCTGTGTTAACAGTAAGGATCTTACAGTCTCCTGTGCCCGATGAAGGACGAGGGAAGGATTTCAGCTGACATCTGTATTGGTTACGTGTGTACATTTCTGTTGCTGTGCTGGAAGACCTTGAGCAGAGACAAGTCTAGGAATAAAGAGTTTATTTGGGCATACAGGCTCAGGAGATTCCATAGTGGTGGGGAGGCACAGCACCAGGTATCCAAGCAGGAAGGTGAAACACCTCAACCACAGACAGCAAAGAGAGTGAGTCAGGAGTGGTGCAAAGCCCTTCCCCGGTAGGTAGCATGCTTCCTTTGGCCAGGCTCTACCCTAACAGTCCTTTAGCCTCTCTGAACTGTACCATCAACTGGGAAGGCAGTGCTTACATCCCTGAGCTCGTGGGGGACCACACAAGTTCTGTTTGGCATGTGAGTCTATTATTGTCACCATATAACACTGCCTCTAAAAGCTGATGAGCTGTGCAGAGACAGGAGGCTGAGTGACAACCGTGGGTATTTATAGGTTCCTGACATGTATAAAGGGTCTAGATGGCTGGTTTGCTTAGAAGTCTGCTTTAAAACACATAATAAGCATAAGTCCTGTAGCTGTGGATCCATTTACATTTGTTCTTTTGTTACTATAGAAAATCTCTCTAAGCAACAGAAAAATCTGCAGTCCGTGTCTGCATAGGCATATACCTGCCCTGGCTAATTATTTAAGAGATTGTCCAAAGTGCTTCTAATTAACAGTGCACATGGTCTCTGTGAAACATGAGCCGGTCACCTCTAACAGTTTGTAATCCACCTGGTCTCCAGGCCCACACACCAATGTCAGGTATGGCTGCTGTCCCCACAGTTACCTACCTTCTTTGGGGATGGTGGTAAAAGGAGGGGTTCACCGTGGGTAATGAATCAATAAACACTCAGTCAGCTCCCTGGACTCTGTCGACATGCACGGCCAGTTTTCTCTCGCGATTAATTACACTTGTTTTTGCAAGAGGATTAATTCACTTTTCTGAAGTGTTTTTTTTTTGGGGGGGGGTTCTGCCATTAGAAAACCAATCTCAACAATCCTCCTGGCTCAGCAGGAAAGAAATCTGGTTCAGTATGGCTGATCAAAACTGTCAAAATCAATGGCTTTAAGAACAAAAACTGGAAGGGGGCATAACTATGTGGGTGTAGATACGAGCAATATATACGAACATAAGCAGAAACCTTTTATAAGTACTGTGGTTCTTATTAGGGTATGCAGTATATACCTCTTTATGGTTTCCACCTATTTCAAAAAGACTACTAACTTAAACCTATGAGCAAATCAGACACTACACCTTTCAGATAATAATACAGTCAAAGACTGTAAAAGAGCAGATAATAGTGACACATTCACAAGTAGACTTAACTCTCTTCAAACAAAGACCAACCCTCAGTTAATTAATGTTTGTCAAGAACTTTAAAATCATATAATTCAACTGCCTAGACATTCCCACCTAAGGACAGAAATACAAAAGAATCGGTGGGGTGGGGGAACCGCCTCAGCTGGTTGGAGGTCTTGCCTTACCCCTTGGTTCCTTGAATTTGCCTGAGAGGAAGAGAGAAAACACCAGGCACGAAGTAGCTTGAACTGCATTTCCTTAAAAGCTATTGCTCTGTCTCTTCCTCTCATTTTTCTTTATGAGTGAAGGGGGAATAATTCTACTGAAGGTCATTTCATAGGAACAGGACCATCAATTCTTAATTATTAATATCACAATTTGTTATGTATTGAGCACCAACAGTGCATTAGATGTCCAAAACACAGATCGTTCCGAGTCTTAAATCAAGGTCACTCGCTTAAAAGTGTGCATCTTCAGCAATGTTGTTTTGAGCGTTTTGTGGGTGTGGGTGGGTGTGGCACACATGTGGGCATGCACATGTGCGGGTGTACATGTGTGCAGGTGCACACACGCTGATGTGAGCTTGGGAAGTTAGTTGTGTGATGGGATGTCCTTCGCCTTTGCCAGCACATCTTACCAACACATTCTCACCTACTGGTCCTGTTATTTAATCTATAAATCACAGATTGGAAACTTCATGGGTAGGGAGAACCTTAAAAACCTATAGCTGACAATTTCCAAATGCATCTGGCCATGTCTTTATATCAGTAAGGTATTTGAAAAAATACTCTGTTGGTTTGTGTGTTCAGTTACAAGCGATATACAAACACTACTGAACTGACATATCACAGTCATTATAACGCATTTGAAGGAGAAAGACTATACAGATGACATAAAAGTAACTGTTTTAAGATTATTTTACTTTAGTGTGATATTAGGAACAAAGAAAATTTGGTCTCACTTAAAGGATACTGCCACGGATGACATTTTGGAACTAAGAAGAATGCAATAGACTATATCCTTGGTTTTTTGAGGTTTTTTGTTTGTTTGTTTGTTTGTTTTGTTTTGTTTTTTGGTTTTGTTTCTTTGTTTTTGTTTTGAAATTTGGGGGATACTGGGATTCTAAAGTCCAGTGCAGACTTCATGGCTGTTATTTTTTTGAGAAAGATTTTTCGAAAACAAATGTCCATCCAAGTACTGGGGGAAAAGAGCAGCACTGGCTGCCCTCATACAACGTCGAAAGTCCACCAGTAACTTTGTAAGCTTTTGTCACGCATCACCACGAGCTTCTGGAGCCTCCTTCCCTCCTCTCTCACTCCCTCCCCGCAAATTAGAGCTCGCTACATTTTTATTTATATACATCTTTATTATATGTGAGTTCTTTGAAATACAGGGAAACTAATTTTAAACTAGTTTTGAAATTCGATTACTATATTTTTGTAAGTTTACAACATCATGATTTTTAAAGAATATACTTAGACAGCCTTGGCAACAAAGATAACATTAATGATGGAAACATTATTTGGCTATTATGATCAAAATCCTTTGTCACCCAAAAAATCTTTAAATGATTTCTCCTCCTTAGAAAGCAATAGCAGTTTAATTGACTAATTAAAAGCCTTCATTTGCAGCCTTGCCTTCCTTTCTTAACTCATTTCGTGGCTATGGAGAAGTCTCTTCCTTCTTCTGGGCCTCTCGTTCCTCATCTGCCCATGGAGTGAGTTAGTGTCCTTTTCTGCTTCCTTAAGCCTGTGTGATGAGCAGTGAGTGAGAGAGCTCACAGCAGACGCTGCCCGGCTCAGGCATGGAAACGGAACCTGTTCAGTGTGCAGTTTGTTTGCTCGTATATGTTTCTAAGATGCCTACCACTAGTAGCCGTTTATGACCACAGAATAGCATAATCATATATGTCTCTTGTTAAAAACAATTAAAAGCACAATTTGACAATTTTCACTTGCCCCAATATGATCCCCAAACCTCTTTGTGATGTAATAAAATATGGAACAGTTATCGCCTGCATTAAAATCATCATAAAGATTATATTTGTAATTCTGCTATTTAAGATGGTATAGCCCATAAGTTTTGTTAACAAAGGCCAAATTGACTACAGTACACAGAAATGTGATACGAACAAACAAATAAAGATAACTGGAACAGCCTTTGGGGTTAGAGGACTCAAGCCCTTGCTAGGGTAGCCCAGGCTTGAGACATGGTTTGTCTGTGTAGCCCTGGCTGTCCTGGAACTCACTCTGTAGACCAGGCTGGCCTCGAACTCAGAAATCCGCCTGCCTCTGCCTCCCAAATGCTGGGATTACAGGCATGCGCCACCACTGCCCGGCTAGAGCTTACTAATATTAAAAACTAGTAATTGTTCTTTCCCTTTAGATAAATACAAATGCACAAGGGATTACATTTCTCTTCTATCTTCCCCTGTGGAGTCTGCTGCTCTGGTCCAGAACTTTACTGAAAAGGCTTCTCTGGATTCTAGCACAGATTTCTCGGGTGTAGTCTGCTGCTCCACCTTGCACACGTTAGCCTGACAACTCGATAGCTGTCTACACTCTCCGTATGGGAAACCCCTGGATCACACTTTTGACAGGTGACCATCTTCTTCAGGTATCTCTGATGACAAAGAGCTACTGACCTTCCTGTGTCGTTCACCTCATTATTAGACAAGCCCTGGCTGTCAGAAAACATATCCTTCACTGAAGTTTTATCAATATTGTAATATTTTGCTCTCTGGTGTCACAGAGAAACCAAGTCACCATGATCCTATCCCCCATTCTCCCCCTGTAATGGATAGTTATATGTCAACTTTACACAGACTAAAGTCATCTGAAAGGAAGGAACCTCAATTGAAAAATGCTTCAATGAGATCAGGTTACAGGCAGACAAGTATTTAGGGCATTTTCTTAATTAGTAATTGATGATGGAGCCTCGCCCACTGTGAGTTAGGGCACCCCCGAGCTGGTGGAGCTGTGTCCTATAGAAAGCAGGATGAGCAAGTCAGGACGAGCAGGGCGGCGAGGCAGCACTCCTCATGGCCTCTGCATGCGCCTATCCTCTCTAAGCCCTTAAATCAATACCTGGTTTATTTTGTTCCTACCATGTTTGTCCTATTCCAACCCTCTTCTCGTGGCTGCTCCAACTTAGACACGTTGTCCTATATCACACCTGTATATGCCATCAGATCAAGTCAGAAAACTGTAGGTGTGTGACCTCTCCTGATGACTGCAGTGACTTTGTTCATTCCAAAGAGATTCATCATCACCAGTGAGGTTTGCCTGCCCTCTCTGTGTGGGTGTTTAATGCAGAAATATCTTTCATAATTAAGTTGAAGGATTTTTTCTTCCTCTCTCAAAGACACTCCTTCTGTTGTCAGCATGTATGTAATACTCTGGCTCACAGTGCACAGTCCTAATGACAGGGAAGCTGTTTATTGTCCCAATCATAGTGTTACTGTAGAATATGGTATTTGAACAAAAACTGTGTGTAACTAGGGTTACACATCAACTGATATCAATGAAGCAACACCTCTCCATGGTCTGCTGTATGACCTTCAGGAAGACACTTTTCTATCCCCTCAAGCCTCCTAATAAGATGAGTACATTAGTGACTATCCTCCAGATCTCAGAGCATCTTAGTGATAATTAGATAAATGAGCTGGGTGTGGTGACTCATACCTGTAATTCTAGGACTCAGGAACTGAGGAGTGCTTTGATGGATCACAAAAATTCAAGACCAGCCTAAGGTACACAGTGAGCTCAGCACTAGCTTGAGCTACAACTGAGACCCAGCCTCAAATTATTTATTTTACAAAAAAATTAATTAATGAATTAAATGAGTTATAAATGAATCCTTAAAGGGAGAGAGAGAGAGAGAGAGAGAGAGAGAGAGAGAGAGAGAGAGAGGAGGGAGGAGGGAGGAGGGAGAGAGATTGATTTACAATGCAACCTGTAGGTACTTAATAAATATTAATGGGAAAACAAAACATATAAATAAACAAAAATGACAGAGAGCACACTGAATAGCAAGAAGGGGGATCAGAGAAAAAGGTAAGACAGAACATCAATTCAAGCTCTTGGCATCTTAAGCCAGTATCTGTCGCTGATGGCAACACAGGATGAATCACAATGATTTTGGTCCAATGCAGTGTTTAAAGAATGCAAGGCTTACTTTCTGGCGAGGAATCGCCTTACCCATGGTTTCTACAGCTCTGTGCAGTTAATGAGCCGTCTAGTAGCACCTGTTCCGAATGTGCTCAGGAAGAAATGCAGTGAGTGAGAGACAGGAGGCAAGAGAAGAGGCTCACATCCATCAATGTGCACTTCTCATCTTCCCGGGACAGCAAACACCTAACTGCCAAGCAGCAAATCCCATTTGACTGTTTAAGTAAGAAGTAATGATTAATATCAGGCTAGAAAGTATGTGCCAGTTCCACAGTTTGTTATATAAAATATGTTAGTGGCATATGTGCATTTTTATCACGGTTTTCATTCTCACGTGACTAAAGCATCACAGCATGTCTGCTCCTATGCATTTAGTCATTCTCCCACTTTTCCAAAGGAAATGCGCTAGGCCCTATCCAAGCTAGAGCAGAACTGAGATGAATAACCTTGTAGTCTGGGTGTGGGAGACTGGGGGGGGGGTAGTATTTAAAAGCACTAGTGTGTGTTGAATCACAAACTGACAACTCAGGGCACAGTGGGCTAATAGGTGATCAGTTATGACCCTGTAACAGCTCTGAGAAACCACTCTAGCAAATTTCAGTAGAAAGAGATTTAGTGAATTAAATGTTAACGAAATCTTATGATCAGAAGAGACAGTTTCTGTTAGGATTCTGAAGAAATGAGTCCTAAAACAGTACTCAAGTACAGCAACCCAATCACAACTGCTTTCTATGGCACCTTTAGCATCCTGAAAATCAAAATGTTTGCCAGTACAACCGCTGGCTCTAGGAATGTGCTTTATTTGCAACTCTTCCTAGGTAGTAACAGTTAGTCCACATGACTTTCTCACTTAGGAGCAGGAAGTAGGAATAAAGGCTAACAGATTACAATTGTTCTCACTATTTAACTCAGATCCGAATTTGTCTTAAGGGTATGTAACTGCTTAGAAGAGCCCAAAGTCACATCCAGAAACCTAGCTGCAAAGGAGTCTCATGCCAACATCTGGAGTAGAGGAGCCCAGGAACGTTGTACGAGTTGTGGTTGTAATGAGCCATAACACTCACTTGATCAGCAGAAAATATTAAGATAGAGAACACCTGGGATAGAGAAGGGGGATAAACTAAAGATGGGAGGAATAGAGAGTTCTGGTGAGTTTGAACAGAGCCCAATTCCCCATTTGAAAAGTCCAATTATTTTTGGTCATTATTGGTCCTGACATAGTAAAACTCAAGTTAAATCCACATGAGTGCTGTGCTTTGGTGGAACAAGTATGAACTAAGGGTTAAGAGAGAGGAGTGCAGCAATGTTCTCCCAGGCTCTGCCACTGGGAAGTCACTTAACATCTAGTCTTCAGTATCCCCTGATAAAGTAGGGAGAGTTTCCATAAATTCTATGCTAACAGGAATTAATAAGAAATAGAATCATCAAAACTTATCACTTGTAAGTAGCTGTCCACAAAACAGCTAAACAGTCTACTTAAAGGAGTGAAGAAGATCTTCATAGTATTTGTGTGGAAACTTTGAAACCAGGAAATTCCTTTCCCAATGATACTCCAACTTTGCTAGGATAATTTGAGAGCAGTGGCTAGTCAATAATATAAAATTAAAGAGCAATGATGATGGAATTTGGTTTCCTTTGGAAATTTCTCTTCCCAGCTTTCCTCCCACGACATGTTACTGAAGTCTCTAGCCAGGCAGCACACTGACTGGGCAGGTAAGTGGAGAAGAGAGCCAGAGCTGTGCACTGTTTGCCAGGCGTTGTGCTCAGCCAAGGTGAGAGCTTGGCAAGGGAAATACTCTTCGCTTCTCACCGTTCATGAATATGTATTTCATCTAGTCACAATAGATATGTCTCAGGCAGTCTTGGAAATCACGTGTTGTTTCCTTTCTATAATGGCCTCCCCTGCCCTACTTAGCGGCTCGGCAGCTTCTGAAGGTCACAGTACCACTGAGCTGCAGAACCCAGAAGGTGTGAGGCCTGTAAATTATCCACAGGCATCAGATAATGAAGTAACTTGAGAACCCCTCCTCTCCCAGCCAAGGAGGAAAGATGACTTCATGTAAGTGATGAGAGACAATGTACAGTCAGACAACCTATGAAAGATAAAATAGGGCAGATAGAGCAAACATGAACTGGGTTAAATGAACTATTGTACTGGGTTAAATTTTGCCTTTATCTCCCTTAGTTAGACTCAATAGTGATCTAAAAGAAGAAAGCACTATGTATACCAAGAAGCCACAAATAACTGTGAACCAAGACTGTTGTGACAAAATAATAATAATAATAATAATAATAACAACAACAACAACAACAACAACAACAAAAGCCTGTAAGCAGGAATCTTCAAGGTCACCATCCACCTTACCATAGCAGACAAGCTGCAGCAGAAAGAGCAACTCTAGGTTTTCAGCTTTTCTAGAATAAAGCTGGTAACACATGCCTCTACTAATGTCTACTTTTGTTCATCTGCACATACACAGGCATATACACATTTGTGCACACATGCAGACACAGAGATGAGCTCAGGAAGAGAGAGAAATGGCAGAGAAACACCTTAACTGATTAAGTTACAAAAGAAGCAATATGACCACACTATAATTATCACCAGCAATACAGGAAATCAATGCCAAAGTTTCTTTGTACTTATGATGAGTTGTTTCTTATCTTCCTTTTATTCTACCAAGCATAAGCCAGTTCTTCCTGTCTGACGAATGAGAATAGCTGACCCTCCAGTTTCTTTCTCCCATTCATATCTGCCAGCATATTGTTATCATTCATCCTTCCTGCTTTTTCCCAGAAAGTAGTTGCCAGTCTTGAGTTTATAAAGAACCTTTTAAATATTTACAGAAAAGGAAGAAAGAGAGGGTGGGGTGAATGGAGGAAGGGAGGGAAGAGAGAGGGGAGGAAGGAAGGGAGGGAAGAAGGAAGGAAGGAAGGAAGGAAGGAAGGGAGGGAGGGAGGGAAGGAGGGAGGGAGGAAGGAGGGAGAGAGGGAGGGAAGGAGGGGAGGGTGGAAGGAAGGAGGGAGGGAGAGGGGGAGGGAGGGAAGGATGGAAGGAGGGAGGGAAGGAGGGAGGGAGAGGGAAGGAAGGAAGGAAGGAAGGAAGGAAGGAAGGAAGGAAGGAAATGTTTAAAACTTAAGAATGTTTCCTGTCAGTCCAGTGGTGGTGTCATGCACTTTTGATGCCAGCACTTGGGAAACAAAGACAGGTGGATCTCTGTGAGTTCAAGGCCAGCCTGGTCTACAGAGTGAGATCCAGGATAGTCAGGGCTACACAGAGTAACCTTGTCTCGAAGAAAACAAAAACAAAAACAAAAAAACAAACAAAAAGAATGCTTCATGTCTGCAGGGCAATCAGCACAGCTTATTAATAAGCACAGGACAGCTGTGTGACCAGTTCAAGCTGAGAATTTTTTCTTGGTGTTCTCATCTTTTTAATGTGTGGTAGCTTTTAAGAGTTTGACTAGAAATGTGAGATGGTCTTTGACTTGGAAATGACCCATGCAAGTGTCACAAAGCCTAACACCTTTGCCATTGGCTGGATAGCTCTCTTAGAAGGTGGCTGAGGAACTAATAAGGGCAAAGCAGAAACTATGGTGAGGAGCCGTGTGCAGGCCACTAAAGAGAGAAGTGAGCTGTTGAGAGTGACTGGTGCTCTTGAAAAGGACCTGGGTTCAGTTCCCAGCACCCATACAGTGGTGGCTCACAACCCCCTGTAAACTCTAGTTCCAGGGGATCCAACACCCTCTTCCAGCCTTTACAGGAAGTAAGCATACATATGGCATACATACATATGTGCAGACAAACACAAATAAGATAAAAAATAAATGGACTTTTTTTTAATTAAAAGAAAGAAGCAGACACAGAAGTGTGGAACCTGAACCCACAATAGAAAATGGCCAGAAGCCACTCCCTGGGGACCTTCGGCACCAACACCAGTACATTTTCTAGAAGAACAGCTTCCCAGGCTGCCAGTGATATCCAGAAAGGACTTTCTAAGGAAGCTTCTCATACACAAGCAGAGGCAAGATTAGCCAGAATGTGATGCCTGGGATGGGTAGGCCAGGGAAGAGGACTTTCTAAACATTCCAGTGAGCAATACTTTAAAAACTCAGAGTGAGGAAAGGCCCAAGAGGTCTTTTGCCTAAATACAGTCATGGTCTTTCTGGGTCACACTCTCTCCACTTCTTGAAAGCTGCTATTGTTGTTTGGTTTGGTTTTGGGGTTTTGCTTCATTTTGCCTAAGCAAGCTCAGTGCTCAGGAAGCACCTGCCATATGGAGGCGAAAGTCCCTACAAAGGCATGCGGTATTCATCACTAACAACACCTTTGCCCACTGAATATTTTCTTATTTTCCTTGAGTTGTTTACTTTACAGGAATTTTTTAAACTGCTTTATTAATTATTCTAACCATTTGCAGTTACTTAGGTTTTAAGAAGGCTATTATGTGCTTTAAAATCACATTGTGTTAAATACCAATGTAAATGAGGCACGGAAATGAGCCGAAACGCTGTGCTGTCGGGTTGTGTTCACAGAGAGGGTGGGTCCTCCCCCACTTCAGGCTATTTCACTCTGAGGACATTAAACCATTATTAAGATTGGCTTCCCTTCAGGCCTCGAGGACGGATTTAATTTTGTACAATTCAGACTCGATGGCTAGCAGCACTAATGCTGAACGCAAGCATCTGGACTCACTACAGGAAATCATTTCCTTCGGTGGGAGCTGGGGACCCACCTGAGTGAAGGGCTTCAGTGCCTCAGTTTCCAACCCAGAAACAAGATGGGAAGTTTGCTGTGAAGTAAGGCAAGAAGGACACAGAACTTCCAAGATTCTCCCTCTCCATTCAAGCCAGAATCTTGCCATTCGTTTGTTTAGAAAACATCAGGGCAAGAGAAACAGCGTGAAAGGTTTTGTTGTATTTTAAAGTAGCTCACAGCCGGGCAGTGGTAGTTCACGCCTTTAATCCCAGCACTTGGGAGGCAGAGGCAAGTTGATTTTTCTGAGTTCAAGGCCAGCCTGGTCTACAGAGTGAGTTCCAGGACAGCTGGGGCTACACAGAGAAACCGAGTCTCAATAAACAAACAAACAAACAAACAAATAAATAAATAAGTAGCTCAGAGAGGTTGCTAATATAGCTAGAACCCTGCACAGTACCCTAAAAAGACTGAGAGAGCCAAGTGACAGGAAAGATTTTTTTCATAATTACATTGTGCACTGCAGTCCAAGTCCAACCAGAGATGTTGCCAAAGCCCTAGACCAGGGACTGCAGAAGCTAACATAGACATGAGTATCTGTGGGTACAGAGGGGTGGTGTACATCTTCAGGGGTCTTTCTCCCAGATTCCCTGTCTGTATCGAATTGCTCTCTAGAAACTCTCTGTGATCTCAACCTGCATGTCTGCAGCTCCAGCGCTGGGACAAGAACTTCCCCATGGATCTACGTGTAACTTGCCTTCTCATCTCCACTGTCAAAACACTATTAGCACATCTATAGCTGACTGCGTAAATCACCACCATGAGTACTGAAGAGAGACATCTTTGTATTTTACTCTGTAAGAAAAGTACTTTGAAACCCCTTATCATCCACCCCACCTCTAGAGACTTCTTCTAAGCACCCCAGATACCTAACCTCACACAGTTTTTCTGACCCCTCCTACCTCCTTTCCTTAGAGTCTGTTATAGGTTCTGGAATTTACCCTTAACGCCCTCAAATCCCGATACCTGTAAGTGGGAAATAGAGTGTTTACAAACAAAAGCAAGCTAAGGTGAAGGTATTAAGGCAGATGCTAATCCGATACAACAATATTCTCTATGAGAAATAGATATCACGGTACAGAGAGGTACCTCGTGATAGAGGCAGAGCTGCATGGACGACACTGCTGACCAGGAGTGGCAGGGCTGCTGGCCACTTGCATTAAAAGAATGCAAGAAAGGAGCCGCATCTATGCGGCGCATGGTTCTGCTAACACTTTGATTTCCAACTTCCAGCATCCAAAACGAGAGACTTTAATAAATAGCCGTTGCTTTAAGCTGATCACTTTGTGGGACTTGGTTGTAGAAGCTCTGGGAAATAAATCCTCTCTCCCTCCTTATCTTCTCAGCAGAGATATTTAGCATCTCTTTTATTGTCCTGACATTTGCCCTTAGAAGCTCATCTTTGACCCACAAGCTGCTGGTGAATGCAATTTCCTCAATGAGCGCATCTACCTCCCTAAGAGAAATCCTGGAGCCAGAGGTTAAGAGATATATGCACAATGTATCATCATGATGCATTTACATCGGGGGGAAAAAAAATCAAAGTTCCCAGATCATCAGACTTGAAGATCTAGACTCTAGAAATCAGATGTTGTTCTTTCTAAAAATAAGCAGTCCTTTAACTCTCCTGAGCTGGAATCTTCTCACTGTGGATAAGGTAAAAACAACCATGCTTGGCAAAGCCTAGGACAGTGTTTCTCAACCTGTGGGTTATAACTCCCTTGGGGGATTGAAGGGCTCTAAGACCATCAGAAAACAGATATCTACATTGCATTTCACAATAGTAGCAAATTACAGTTATGAAGAAGCAATGAAAATATTTTAGGGTGGGGTCACCACATGATGAACGTTGTTAAAGGGTGCAGCATTAGGAGGGTGGAGGACCACCGGCCTACGAGCTGTCACCGAGTGCTCTGTCTTCCCACCAGCTAGCCTGTACCAGTCCTCTGCCACACAACCACTGGCTTCTTTCAGCTCCTCATTTTCAACACATTCTCCCCCAGTCCTCATAAAGCTGCCGCTGTGCTCTCCCTACGGACTCCTGCCCCAGCCCCTCTCCGAGATAAATCTAAGGGGCTTCCCTCTCAGCTCGAGTGAGACTCTCCGAGGCCTTTTCTGACTTCCCGAGGCAAGAGGCATCTCCTGACCTTTATGGCGCCCATTGCTTTTCCTTGAAATATTTATTAGTTTTTAATTATAATAGAAGCTCTTTTAATTGAGCTCCTCTGGGACTTATCTGATGTTTCCAAATCCCTTTGTAAGATGTATTGACCGACTGTCCGGAGTGAGGTGCAGGCTCACTTGTGGGTTCCGCCTGCCTGGGGTCCTCACCACAGCCACCGCCCCCCAGCTGACTTCCCTGTTCACTCAGAGTGGATTGTTTTTATTCTCAGACCTGTTTATGACAGTTGTACTTGATTACTATAATTATATCGTTTAATTAAGTATCACACAAACTGTTCGAATATGAGCATAAAAGGAGGGTTGTTTCTGTGGAAGCTAAGTTAAATACTTTAGAGAGACATGCACAGTCCGGGAAGTGGGTGGGGTGCGTTCTTAAATTAGCCTTAAGCAAGAGAAGTGTAAAAGATTGTGTGGATAATAAAATCTAAGTGAATACAATTAAAAATTTACTTCACAGTGTCTCCATAGCTTTCATTTTAAAGTAGCTGAAACCGAAAACTGTACATAATGTATACATTCTGAGTGGGCTTTTTACAATAAAGGTAAAGTAACACTTAGGTTTACTACAACAGTCCTCAAACAAGGAGCTTAGCTGGATCAAATTTGTCAAGTAGATGTGTATGTGTTTTAAGTAAAAAGTAAAAATATGTATATAGCATATATCATGTCCACTTTCTTTTTTTAGTATGTTAGTTACAAATATTACCCTCATTGGAGAAGGAGATATTTACAACAAATATTATTTTGTTTTGTTTTATTTTTAGATAGGGTCTTGCTTTCTGGCACAGGCTGGCATCTGCCTCTTCATTCTCCTGCCTCAGCCTCATAAGTGCTGAGATCACCAGTGCAGGGTTCCACCCAGCCCAGCAGGAAATACTTATCAACATGGCCATTTGGTTACCATTGATCTCCCTGACCTCATTCGACGGTGAGTTCCACTATAGGAGAGGCGCATGTTTATTTTAGTACTGTGGTTTTAGTGCTTAATGCTGGAAGCATTATGCTGAATAAATAAAGACAACTTCTCTATAATTTATGCTGAACACACATAGCAGATGGTATGGCTAATTTTTTTTATTATCTCTTGCTCACTCTCTCTTTCTCCCTCTCTCTCTCTGAAGGAGGGTCAAATTTTCACCATTTGAAAAAAATTGTACTTCAAAATTCTTCTAAGCAGTAAGTTGTTAGGCAGACTTGAGGATAACATGGTAGAATGTGTTTGAAGAGCAGCTCTTCCTGTTGGCTAGCTGCCCTGACTGAAGAGGCCTCCCTGGTGGTGTGGGTGTGCATCAGAGAGCCAGAGGAAGCTTTGTGTCCTCCTCTTCACGCTGTGAGAACCCTAGGCTCCTCCACGATCCAGCTTTAGTGATTTTAACAGAAGGGCTTAATCCATAAAAATGAAAAAACGTTTCCCATCTCAAAACCGTTTCCTGCCTCCCGAGGTAAAATAAAACTCTCCCCGAGGAAATTATATAAATGTGCTCAAATATTCTAAAATATTGTTTTGAAATAAGCCATAGCTCTTTGTATTCACACTTAAAAACACAAGTGAGGTAGCAGAAAACTACAGGCGGGAGGAGATGCTTTCCCTTCTCTGTCATTTATCATCTTCTCTAAGCCTCAGCCCCTCGTCTGTAAAATGGGATGACAAAAAATGTATATCCGGCCATGAGGAATCGTAAGCAGTCAGTTAACAAAGGGTGATATGAGTCTACACTGCTACCCTGGCATCACCACAATGTCTACTAGACCCCCTCTTTCAGCAGCTTTAGTCTCTGACCTTTTTCTCTGTGGCTAGCAGGCCACATCAGTTCATTTCCTTCAGCACAGACACAAGCCATCTCCTGTTATGAAACTCAAAAGGAGGTTGGAGGCTTCTGATTCTGGAGTTGACAACAACGGTCTGGTCCTAACAGATCTTCTCGGGAGATCCATGGATATTAAAACCTCCTCTCACCTCACAGTCTTTTAAAGATGGATAAAACAAGAAGCTGGAGTCAAGGCCCCTGTGGAAACAGTAATTTCACTGCCAGTATGAGTTTAAACTTTAACAGCTTTGGTATCCATCTGTGAAATGTCATTTCTGTTGGTTCCATCCTATAGCTCAAACAATAGAAAAATCACACACCCATCCCTGTAAAACTCTGCAATTTCTCTATAATGTATGGGCACTCAAGCTACACTAATTTATTCTACAATTTCTTTTATTTTTTTAGCATTTTTATTTGACTCTTATACTACATAATTAATGGTGTTTACATGGAAAGGTTGTTTAACTAATGTAAATGGCATAAGTGGATTACTTGAGCAAGCCTTAAAACAAATAAGCACTTTTCCTCTTTGAAATTTTTTTCACTCTCCTCTAAATGTCTGGCACATGAGCAGAGTTTTTGAAAATGTCAAAGGAGATACAGAAATCAGGTTCCGAGGTCCATTCTTTCCTGGTGAGCAGGTTTATAATTCTGTTTCCTCCTGCAATGGCTGGCCTGCAGTTAGTCAGCAATGACCCAATGACCCAACACATCCCAGACTCAGAAGCACATCTTTTCTTTGGGAGGCTGCCACTGTTTTTCTCCATGACCTTAAACATAACCTAATATCTGGCCCTTTCAGACCATTTCCTGCAGTTGGAAGAACCTAGAAAGAGTGGCGGAGGGGATAAACAAATAGGCTTAGCAGAAAAACACGAGGGAACTCCTCCCAGGTCTCTGAATATTTCTACCACTGTGTCACCCAACAGTGGCAGTAACCGATAGCCCTTCCTAGTCAAAGTCCAGGTTCCATGTTCTTTGAGTGGCAGCACAAACCCTGGGTACTGTACAATAGGGCAGACATGATGACCGCTCCCTGCCAGGATACTGCTTCTTAAAGCCGCCTGAAGGAAACACTATTGTACCAGCAGCCATTTCTGTACTTCTGCTTTTCTCAGAGACAAAGCCAAGGGGAAAGAACGAATCTACTGCCTCCCACACCCACATGTCTAGCCCCTCTGAGGCCTTAAATGAAAGGGCTGACTCCAAGTCATTTCTGGAAGAACCGATAAGTTATCATCTAAAGGAGTTATCAAAGGAGTTGCAGACCAGCCCTTTCAAGCAGGCTTTTCCTAGAGTTAGGCTGATGCCTCAGACATAACCACTGAGCAAACAGTCTTTTTTCCCCATTTTTTAGAGGCACAGTTTCTCTGTGTAGCCTTGGCTGTCCTGGAACTCACTCAGTAGACCAGGCTGGCCTCCAACTCAGAAATCTGCCTGCCTCTGCCTCCCAAGTGCTGGGATTAAAGCTGTGCACCACCACTGCCCAGCGAGCTACTAGTCTTGAGATCTAAGCAAAAAACTCAGGTTCCAAAGTAGTTATAACACGGATGGCCACTTGAGTTCTCCAGGACAAAGATTAAACTAGAGAACACAGAGGACAAATTAGTCAAAGGCCTACAAAAAGAAAACTCTGAGTAAACAAAATAGACACACCCAGTGCTATCTAAAGACATTCAGTCTTACCTTCACATCCTTTGAAACATACTAAAAGCTGTGAAATATCTCCTATTTAGTACTCTTTCCATAAAAATACATTTGTAATTTTGTTTTTTAAGTTATTTAGCTAAAGTAACACAGCAAGTCCACTGCAGTGTCTGAGTATCCATGGCACTGTGGTAGCTCTAGTGTGTTGTTTGAGTGTCTGTGGCACTGTGGTAGCTCTTCTGTGTTGAGTGTCTGTGGCACTGTGGTAGCTCTTGTGTGCTGTCTGAGTGTCTGTGGCACTGTGGTAGCTCTTGTGTGCTGAGTGTCCGTGGCACTGTGGTAGTTCTTGTGTGCTGTCTGAGTGTCCGTGGCACTGTGGTAGCTCTTGTGTGTTCAGACTGTCTCAACAAAGACTTGTTTTCAGGGAATGCTAAATCAATCCATTGACACACAATGTTCTACATTCCAAGTCCTGTGCTACTACTTAAAAACTGTAGAACCACCCAAGAAGATCTCACTAATGAAACACAAGCTCTGGGAGTGAACTTTGACTCCTTTGGGAAAATTACCAGTGCTGCAAAGCTATCATCATGACCTTTGAGAAAAAAAAATTCATCTTCAATTTGTAAAAAATCAAATTTCATACATCCAACTGACTAGACAAAGCTTCATTTTTCAGCAAATAAACATGAAATTTTGTAAGTTGACCTGGAGTTTCATTTCTAGGAAGCTTTTCTGTCATTCTCAAAATGTGCAATATGCACACTCTACCAAGATACTTATAGCGAGACACAACATTAGTTCTTAAGAAATACTCTATTTGTAACTATTATAGAGTGACATTTTCCTGCTCAGAAAGATTAGGACTTATCAGAGCATATCAACAAAAATAATCACAGGTCTTTCTAAAGGTCCCAAAACCTCTTTTGGCTGTCGACTAATGTTGAAATTATAAAGTATGAACTTAAAAGTTCTACTTTCAAATTGTGCCCTCTTCCAATATCATATAATCAATATGGTTTGTTTAGGGGGATCCATTACTAACCTGTTTTATCTTTTCTCTTTTTTAAGCACTGAATACAAAGTGCTTTTCCTTTGGCGATGAGCCCACAGGTACTGGGTGCAGAAATGGAATGCCAATATGCTATTTTCTATCTGTGAGGATATAGGCAAATTATTAAGCCTCCATTTCATCATGTTTAAAATGGTACTTAATAAGATGGTTCACAGGATTAAATATGTTAATGAGCACCAAGTTTTGGGTGAGCAGTCAATCAATATTAGGTTATTATACTGATTACCCATCATTTTCTTATTACTTACAATTCTACCCCACCTGTAGCCTACACAACTTAGCCTCTGCGGTCTGATTGCCCCACCTATACTAAGCCATTATCTTCCCAAAGCTGAGCGATCTTTTCAGAAAACAAAAACAATTATTCCAGCTCCCCTTTCTGAAGAGGGACATAGTCAATCAGAAAACATGACAGCACCCCCTAGCACAAGCCTGCCCTTACTCAGGCTTACACTACTCTTCTGCCTCTTTTCTTCTCTTCCCCACTTCCTTTAAAGTTTTAGCCATACTAGTCATTCGGCTATGCATAGCCCAGGGGATATTCCTTCTTCCTAGAGTTCTGCCCCTGTTCTAGGTCTGTCAGATGCCAGCCTAAAAGCTACTTCTCTAACTAGCTGATACGCCTATCTTTTCACAAGTTATATTCCTTCCCATCAAAACGCTTAACCTTAATAAATGCATAAACTATTTAAAGGATAATTTTCCCCACGTCTCTCTTGTCTGCAAGATTATAAGGTTGTAAATGAGAAGAGGTACAGCTCCCAGTTTTGCTCATCCGGTTCCTTATAACCCAGTTCAGCCCCAGCCCATAGGAGGAGGAAGTCAGTAAATACTACCTTAATAAGTGAATGAACACATTCAGGGAGTGGTTAAAAGGGCCCGGCTCAAAATGCTGCCTCCCAACCCCTAGGCTGTTTCCTAAACACACAGAGCCTCTTCTCTCTCTTCCCTTCCTCCCTTCCTTCTTTGCTTCCTCTTTCCTCTCGTTTCTATACTTTTTAACTGGGCTTTCTCTTCCTGTACTGATGACTCAAGAGCCATCAGACTAGGGAAGAGGGAAGGACCTGGAAGGAGCACAGGCGGCAGGGCGGCGCCCGCGGGCCGGAAGTGCGGCGCGCAGCGGAAGTGCGGCGGGCGGAAGTGGCGGCCTGGCGGCCTGAGGCTGAGGTGGGTAGTGGCGCCGGCGCTCAGGAGAGCGCGCCAGGTGCCCGGGTGGTAGCTCGCGCCGGCAGGACAGGGCCGCGAGCCCTCCGCAGTGCGGCGAGCTGCAGCCTTCCACCGCAGTTAGCGGGCATTTAATTAAGGCGGGAGCTCTACATCCCCGAGCCGCTGGGGAGACGGTAAACGCGCGCCTGCGGCGGCGCTCTGGGAACTGAATAAATGACGGAAGGGAAACGTTCAGCTTTTCGAAGAAAGCTGAAAATGTCTCAACTCATGCTTCTTGCAGTGATTCACAGATGCCCTGGTCCCGGGTTTAATTGAATTCTATGAAGTGGCGATATCACACTTGACAGCCTGCTGAGTTGACTGCCTTTTTAAATAAGTGGGTTTGAGCAGCCATGTTGACCTTTAATTGGGGTGAAAAGGTTGAAAAGTGCAGGAGGGAATATTGCGAGCTGAGGCCCTCCGGACCCGGCTGTCTGGACCCCATCTTTGCTTTATTGGGTAGAAGCAACCCTTGGGCCTGTGGACAATAAAAGAATAAATCAGACTTCACAGTTCCCAACTAGTACTTAGCCATGTCACTCACCCCTGACAAACACCAACTAATACAATTTTTAATAAGACCAAAAGTAGAAAAACCTCGGAGAGGCGCCACTAATGTGAATAGGTATCCAGTTGTTTGTAAGGCCCTCTTTAAGTGGGTTTTTGCCTATCTTTATCTTTATTCTTACGAATCATGTTTATGTAAAACTGTTTAGTGCTCTTTAAAAAACAAAAAAACAAAACACTGTGTGACCCAAAGATTCTCAGTTCCTTAAACACAGCGATGGCGTTTAGACGGCGTTATATATCCTATCACTAGTAGAACATTAAGATGGGCTCCTGTAACATCGGCTAACTAGACACTCCCTCCAGGTGCCTTGGTTGGACACTGAACAAGTTGAGATGGCTCTTAAAGGCCACAGCCATCTCATTTAGTACTACTTTGTGGAACAGCTTATAAAAACGTACATAATACTCTCTACCAATATTTAGAAGTATATACAGGAGGTGTGTGATAGGGCAAGAACAGAGAATAAAATGCGAGAGAAACAGCATGGTGGTGGTACTTGCCTCCAATCCCAACACTGTGGTTTAGGCTGACAGATCTCAAGTCTGGACCAGCCCTCAAGACTTAGTAAGACCTTGTTTCAACAAACCACCACCAGCAGCAGAGGCATGAAAACAAGTCTCGTGGAAAATGCTGAGTTATTGTTTCTCTGGGATAAGGCAGAGCTAATCATGTTTCTGTGTGAGATGTTGAAATCTAATCCTGGGTCCTGCTGTACTGAGGAATTGCCTGGGACCAGAAAGGCCCAGTTGTAAAAATTAAAATCTATGGACTACTTTAAACATGCCCCAGAATATCCTCTGTTTGCCCTAGTGCACTTAAAGCTACCTGCCAGAAAAGGATCAGTAATTTTTGTCTCTTTTGCTGGAGGAATATGCAGCTATGCGGTTTTATTAGACAGACTATTGACAGATGAGTAATAGGAATGAATATTTTTCTAACTTGGAGAATTTATTGAGCTGTGTTTCTATTTCGTTCCAGCTGGTTGGCTGTATTGTACTCACAGGAACACTGTACCCAGAGGCACTGTGGAAAGATCCCTTCAAATTAGTTTGTTTTAATTAAAGATTTTGTATTTCATATCTTGTATATATTCTAGCTGGCCAATATATTTAGTTACTAGTGCTTGTACTTGGGACTTCCAAGACATATCACTGAGGTGATATGGTGTGAAGTAGTGAGGGGGTTTTATGTTCCTTATTGTAAATCTAATTTTTTGCACTGCTTTATTCAAGGGTAATATATCAGAAGAAACCAAAAGCCAGCTGGAATAGTTCCTGAATAAGATTTTATTCCTGTTTGCAGTTTTTTTGAAGGGGGATACCCTCTGGATCAGGTATGTGTGGCTCTCCAAGTAGCAGGCCGGAATGAGTTTCTATAACTCTTTCCTTTGTATATCTAGCAAGTTCTAGGGAAAAAGCTATTTGGGAGAAAATATGTAAAATGAAAAGCTGTGGCTAGTTCACACAGATACATGATTGCACCTCTCTAAACCCATTCCTGTGATGGTAGACACCAGGGCCAGAAGCACAAAGACTAGACTCTCTTTTTATTCTAGTTCTTATTCAAGAGCTAATTTCCCAGAGAGATAAGCAAAATTTAAAATATCTGTTGCATTTAGAAAATATTAGTCTTTAGCTCATGATTCCTGAGGCTCCAAATTGCAAATACATGAATGCTAATGTCTTAGCAAGGGTCCTGTCTCTATCTCCATCACACTAGGAAACTAGAAAGGGAACCTTCATGTTCAGAAAGAAGCAATATTAATAACCAGAAGTACTGGCTGGTTTTGTGTGTCAACTTGACACAGGCTGGAGTTATCTCAGAGAAAGGAGTTTCAGTTGGGGAAGTGCCTTCATGAGATCCAGCTGTGGGGCATTTTTAGGGATCAGGGGGGAGGGTCCCTTGTGGGTGGTGCCATCCCTGGGCTGGTAGTCTTGGGTTCTATAAGAAAGTAGACTGAGCAAGCCAAGGGAAGCAAGCCAGTAAGTAACATCCCTCCATGGCCTCTGCATCAGCTCCTGCTTCCTGACCTGCTTGAGTTCCAGTCCTGACTTCCTTTTGGTGATGAACAGCTGTATGGAAGTGTAAGCAGAATAAACCCTTTCCTCCCCCAACTTGCTTCTTGGTCATGATGTTTGTGCAGGAATAGAAACCCTGACTAAGACAACTCCCTTTTTATTTGCCATGATCAGATATCCCCTAGGCTTTGCTTCTTAAAGGTTCTGTGACCTCATCAGTGCCACATTGGGGGTGGAGCGTCCAACACTTGAACCTGCTCAGTATATCCAACACGTCAGCAGCATCTAGTAATGGCTCTCTTACTTTATCAGTCTTCCTCACTGTGCTGTTGTGTTGTGACTCTTTCCTCTGCCCCAGGGTCATTAAGGGAAGGGACAGTGTCAAAATCACTTTTATGTTTCTAGTACCTGACTCACTGCATACACTCAGTTCATGCTATGAACATGAAAAGGCAGTGTCCCTCAGGGGAAGTCTACACCTGGGGAGAACATGAAAACATCTCTGGGGAAGCAGTAGAGAGAAAAGAAAAACAAGAATCACCTTCCAGGGAGTGACTAAGTGCAGTTAAAAGTAATGTGTTTATTAACAGCTTGGACCAGGGAAGGCTATTTTGAAAATCCATAGATTGTTGATAAACTTCCACCTGAGTAGCAGATCCACCTGGGAACTGTAGAGCATTTGTTGAGTTGGATACACAGGCTGACAGGCCCAACAGCTGTCTATATCTACACTCCTTCCAGACTCACTGTGCCCAACCCTTCACCCAGGTATCTGTTCAGCATATGTTTGAAGAATTAGCTATGAAGGTATGCCAAATTACTAACTTACTCAGGCCACCAGCATCTTGGTTTGATCCTATCTCAAGATCCTGTTTCAAGAACCTGTCAGGTTACTATTCCAAACTAAACTGCTCAAATGACAGTGAAGAAAATCCAGTTAGTTTTTGTCTGTTTGTTTTTGTTTTTTTATTTCCTTTCTTTTACTACATCCTGGTATAGTTCAAAGTTCACTTTAATATATAAACATTTTATATAGATATAAAAATAAATTACATTATATATATATGTATATATGTATATGTATATATAAACAGGACAATGGAGGGCTACATACTGCTGCAGTCTGTGAACTTGACTGCATCTAAGACCAGAATGTTATAGCTATAAACAAATAAATTTCCTCTTATTGCTCTAGTGCTTTCTCATATTAATAATGAAATAATGGGAAAGTGGATTTTAGTTCAGTCAGGAGGGAAGGACATTAAATTATTTGATTTTTTCTTCTTAATATATATGTTTTTGCTAAGCTAAGAGAAAGAAACTATTACATTACTTTATAGAAAGTCAGCTGAGGCCATCTGAAATATACACATGGAAAAAGAGGTTTTCATGTTCAAATAGAAACTAATGTGAATCTTCTTAGACTTAGAGATTAGAACCCTTATTTATACTAAGAGAATTTTCTGTCTGAAACGTACTCCTTTTTTCTTATGAACCTTAAAGTAGCCTTAAACAAAACATATAATCATATGCCCCTGTTCAAGGAAAAAAATAGGAATAAGCAAAAATATATTGTGCAAAAGAATTAAATATGGCTTCCTTATCTAAAGCCACTTTTCAGTTCCAAAGTATCAAAATATTCTACTGATAGCTGTGAAAGTACAAAATAAGACTCAGGAAATTGTAGGATCTTCCATAGCTCAGAGTTTCCAAGGCCTATAGTGGATAGTACTCAATATTCAAATTAGACTCTGTGTTGTACAGGCTTATGACTTAGTGATAGTGAAAGACTAATGAATTATTGGTTTTGCAATAAAATATCTTGCTGGTCTTGTGTGGTCAGATAAATTGGAAATGAATAGAATATTAGTGACAAATAGAAGACATTTTGAATTGCAAGCTTGTTTTTAGCAATGAAACTGGTATTACTATCTTAGCTTAATGTGACTAAAATGTTTTAATGAAATGGTCTTCTTTCTGAGTCAGTATTAAAAATTGGAGGAACAAGGTCATGTTGGGTAAGAAGGATAAATGTCAAAAGGAGCCTGCATAATTGCTTATGCGCTTTGTTCCCATTCCTTCAACTGGATGCGTTTGCCCGCAGTCTTAATGTTATCTTTATGGGAGGATGGAACTTTCAAATTGGTTTTTAAACTCTGTTAAACCCTTATGTCTAATATAAGCTAACCATATTATTTAGGTTTTCTTGCTTTCAGGAATGGGTTTGCAGCCATTATGTCATAACTGAACTGAACATTGTTGCACACTCTGATTTGGACTGTGCTGCTCTGGCTCTAGGCCAGTTGCTGAGTCAGTATGTGTGGGATGGAGGCTAGAAGGAGGAAGGCAGCACGTGCAGATCCCATTGTGATAACTGGTCCAGAATTCCCTCTGGACCACTCCTAGATGCTAGGAGGCTCATACTGTGGAGGGCATGACTTTTCTTGATTAGCATTGTTATATTTTTCTTAGCTGGATGTTTTCTTAGAAACCTTTTCTTGACATCGTCACACGCACCAATCCCATTCTGGAGTAGACTCCTCTGAAGTAATGATCTGGAAGGAGTGACTGCTAAGTTCTAAAGATTCTAAAATGCTTCTATGCACTAAAGATTCTTTTCCTGTCAGCTTACCCCAGGCCAAGGCAAAAGCAGCGGTGCTTCTGCACAAGGAGAAGAATGCTGAGATGAATAGGATATGTCATTTAAAATAACATTTTAAGTATGTCTAATAGAATGTCCAACTCCTATGATTAAACAGTTTCCAGATGAGTGCCACTCTTCCCAGATGAAGGCCCCACTTCTCAGTGTAGTGCTTTCGGAAACCACTGCTTCCTAGTTATGAGTAAAGAGAGAGAAAACAATTGACAGTAAGCAAGTATGGTTACACGGGTGCATGGCTCTCAAAGGGAATTCTTGGCTTCTCCAAAGAGCTGCATATTTTCAGCTTTGAAATAAAAATTTGTTCAAGGCCTGTGCAAGCATGGTCCATTCCTGTGCTATTTCTTCAGTATGGGATTGCTCTTTCTTGGGTCACAAGGACATTTGAGACCTAAAACCTGTGAACATGCTTCTCTTGAGTCACTGGAAAATGTGAGGTCAAGACAAATAGAATTTCCATTTCACAGTTGGCAAAACTAAGGCTCAAAGAGATGAGGTTTCCTGTGCCCTAGAACATGTTAGTGGCAGCTGTGTTTCTCTTTGGGATCTATATTTGTGAAATCCTTACCGATAGATAGATAGATAGATAGATAGATAGATAGATAGATAGATATTAAAATTAAAATAATGAAATAATGAATCCAGAGAATTCAAACATACAGAATTCCTATGTAAACTCTACATGAAGATGAACTCATAGCTGTAAATAAACAATTATGTGACTTATGCTTACTTCCTCTGATTGATAAGTTTGAGTGTGAATTGTGTTTATTTAAAAGTATTTTGATCTCTCGAGCAAATTTCTTCAGAACTACTTGGGACAAGTTTTATCTTTAAAGATGATCAATAATGCCAACTTAACACTCTCCTTAGATGGCTTCTGTTCTGATGTACACTGCTTGAGGAAATCATTTATATTATAGTAATGACTACTTTTTCTACCCATAAAAATATGGACAAGCACAGAGAAAGGGCCACTAGAAGGGGATTGTCCTTTGTTTAAAACCTGTCAATGGAAAAATTATTTTTGAAAAGCTCAGATTGGGTGTCCTAGTTTGTAATTTTCTGAAAGTTTTTGAGTGAATTAAGCCATGATCTCATGCCGGAGTTTTGCTGTCCAGTCTTACATAGACACAGTGCTGTTCAGTTTCAATAGTGCTCACTGTCTGAAATGTTGAGCTGTACATGAAGTGTTTTTCAGTCCTGCAGTTTCTCACTTCTGAAATACCTGTTGCTAAGGATGTTAAGTCTTTTGCTGGGGCCAATAAAAACAGTTTCAAAAATCATTGTCATTATTTATAAAATACCTCTTAGAATTAATTCATAATTAAGCTTTGATTATACAGCTTTTTAAGTGTATTGCCCTCTTTAAGTAGTCACTTTAAGATAGTCAACTTTTGTCTTCACTCTTTTCCTCCCACCAGCTATCTCTGTTCATACCCAAAATATCTTTTAACTTGTTAAATTAGGCAGGAACCAGTCGTGGTTGTGGTTTAGTATCACATTGGTTATAGGATTAATGCCACTGAAGCAATGTCAGCTATCTATCTTCTGGTTCATGTGTGGCGTTTCACTGTCCCATTCTAGACAAGACTTCATTACTGCTGGGCGATGGGCTGTTCCCTCATTCTGGAAATGCCCTTCCCACTGGCCTCTATGGAGACATACTTGCTGGCTTTCCTCTTACCTCCTCAGTGCTTGAGCTGCCTGTCCTGGCTTCTCTCTACCCAATCCTACAAGTGGAACTGCTGTAAGGTCTGCGTTGAGCCCTCCTCTTCTCTCCTACTGAGGTCATTTAGTCTAGTTTCATAGCTGCAGATACAATCTTGATACCAACAAAAACTGATTTTTATCGTTAGCTCTGGCTCCTCACATGAGTACCAAGCCTATATATGTCTCTGCCCACTTCAGTCTCAATGATTCTCTAATTACTAACAAGTTAATCTTCAAAGAATTGGAAATAAAACATTGTTCAAAGCCATCAATGGTTTCGAAGATGTCCATGACAAATCACTCATGGCCTGACAACTATTGAAAATTCTCTGAAGTCCCATCCTGGGACTTCCCAGCTTATTTCTATTATTCTTTATCTCTTTGCTCAATTCACATTTTCCCCAAATTTTGATTTAAGTGTCCAACCCAAAATTTGGGTTTTGTTTATATGCCCATAAACCCTAAGTGATTTAAAATCCTCTTGTGACATTATCTCCAGCTGTAGCCCACACTGCTCATCTTTCCCTTTCTCTTGAAGCTTTTTGTATGTCCCAGTGTTATACCTCCTGTCTTCCTTGTTTATCTGTCTATGCATGTTAATATTCTGACCATATTTTTAGCTCATCAATGAGGAGTTTCTCTTATTTACTTTTAACTACTTATTTCTTCATCACTGTAGAATTAATGAGTAAATGGTCATGAGTTTGCTAATACTATAAAGCATGATATAACTTTTATTTCAATGAAGAATCACCCTTCTGCCTTGATCCTGTGAAGGCTCAATGCCCCAGTGTAGGGAAATGCCAGGGCAGGGAGATGGGAGTGGGTGGTTGGGACAGCACCCTCTTAGAAGCAGGAGGAGGGGGATGGGATAAGGGGTTTGCAGAGGGGAAACCAGGAGAGGGAATAACATTTGAAATGTAAGTAAATAAATAAAATATCCAAAAAGAAAATCACCTTTCTGAATCCATAAACTCCATCTAGAATTCTTGTTGCTAGTATATAGTGTATGAACTTGATGTAAGCTTTATTTGGAGAGAAATAAACTAATCACCAGAATAGATAAAGGAAAATGTAATAGCTTAATATTACTGAGAATTAGAAGGGATGTTCATGTATTAGATGGTAGGTATGTAAATTATTACTTTAATAAAATTGTGATCTTACAATATAGACAAGTCCTGAGCTTCAAACAGGCAAAGGACATTTTCAAAACGTTCTTGCAGACTGATTATTTGTAAATGCAATTGAATATGGCACCAAAGGACTTGAAACAGAGATATCCGATCTCTAGTCCGTGATCTGAGGGGAGCCAGGGGAGCCAAGGAAGCCTTGAGTGAATGTGTATTGTATATGGCACAACCATGTCAAAGATGAATCTCTCAAACTCATGGTAAGCCTCATAGTCAGGGGGAAGCTGAGCAGCGTGTTGTATACAGTAGCCCACAAGTAGACATCAGGATCCTTGCTGTAACATCCTGTCTGGTTTGATGCCACCTTCTTAGTTCCCCAGGCCAGGTACCATGACTGTGGGGCTGAAGCATGGGAACAGCCCTGAGAGTCCACCCACATCAGTAAATTGACCCCTCGCCTCCTGCACCCCTTGGAATTGAAACACCTCAGAGTATCTGTTTACTGCAAAGTTTAGGTTTTGTCCCTGTCCATACAGTGGGACCTTTCCTCATCTCTTCCAGCTGCATAAGTGCCCTGTCATAGCTCTCCTGTTCCTGTACCCAAGATCTTAAGTTACATTCAGATTTATTCAGAAGGGACTGAGATTCAAATAGAGCTAGTTGCAAACTCAAAGAGGAGTGCCAGGGTTGTCGTTTGTCCCTGTTTCCATAGGCTATGTAGAACCCCGTGACCCAAGTCATCACCTCAGCAACCTCACCTGGTTACATAACTTTCAGTATCCTAAAATATGGGATTTGTTCCTAAAAGAGGGGTGTGTGTTTCTTTTCATTTGGGTAAAAATAGAAACACTATACCAAGATGGTAATGCATATGAAGTGGAGCATTTAACTTCTCACGTAGCACAAATGACTAAACAGAAGCCTTGAGCTAGCTCTCTTTATAGAACATAGGTTCAGCAAGAGCTATGATAATAGTATTTGGTTAATGTCAGCTCAGCATTAAATTTACATTATAGTCTTGTGCCGAAGCTCCAACATTATCTGTTAATAACCAAGGCAGTACCTGGGCTTATATAGACTACTTGATTTTTCACATGAACTAACACTGCAGCTTGCTGATGAATGATTATGTGAGCTTAGAGCTTTGGTGTGCCAAAGGACTCTTTGTATGAATAAAATTCTGGTCAGTGAAGGTCAGTTTCTCTACTCAAGCGAGAACAATGTTGTTTCCCTCCTAATCAGATGCATACAGTGTTTGAAAGATCCAGGAGCCCTACATAAGTAATATGCAGCCATAGCCTGGGCAGCTCGTCATGCTGAAATGAATAATCCTTAATAAAGGCTCAAACAACCATAGCATCTTCCTGTACTATAATCAGTTGCTTTCATGGTGTGCCCTTCAGTGCTTCTCAGGGAAATGCTATAAAGTTAAGCTATCTTCTCTATCTTGCTTCAAGGAAGGCTGAATTGGTTCAATCAGTCCTCCCCCCATGTTGTATTTGATTCTACCATAAAAACCAATGAAGTCTGCCTCAGTTGTGTTGGAAAGCCAGTTTCCTTTCTCTTTTAGGGGATCTGAGCCTCTGAGTAGCACTGGACTTGAAACAGCAGGAGTCACCATCTTTATTGTTAGGCTTCAGAATCTTCTTTAAGCACATTCTAAATCCAGTTTTATGCTTTTTCGACTTTCTTCCAGTCTGTGACAAAGGTGACCCAATTGTGCTTCTTTGATATTATGAGCGCAGTTCTTTGTGTTCCTGTCACAGAGACATATAACAAAATACGAAGGATAAAACTGTGTCTGTCTGTATAATAGGAACACTTATTTCATGACTAAAGTGACATAATTTTAAAACAATGCTGTCAGTAAGGCCTAGTAGTATAAATTTTTTAATCTCAGATGCTCAGAAGGCCAAAGCAGGCTGGAGGAAAGCGGGTTCAAGGCCAACCTGGACTACAGAGTGAGTTCAAGGACAGCCTGGACTATTTAGTAAAACTCTTAAGGCTTTTGCCCAGCATTTATGAGTCCCTAGGTTCAGTTCCAGTACAGAGAATGGGGAGAAAATGTCAACTCACAATTTGGAGCTAATAGGCAAAGACCACTTTTCAGGATGTTTTTTATAGTACTGAGATATGGTTCAAAAATAATCGAACTAATGAAAATGTCACAGTGATAGAGTAGCCCACATAAAGATTTTACTTCAAGAAGGCATAATTTGGTGAATGTGACTTTGACAGCAATGGTGTTGGGGTTTACAGAGTTAGTAAAATGATCTCAGAAGAGCATTGAAATGTTCCCATTGGAGTATATCATTTTTTCATTTAATTTTTACAGCCATAAGTGAACTTCAAGAATTAAGAAATTTTAGCTTTAATATCTGTCTAGGTAAGGAATAAGGAGCTTTTCCTTTATATCAGACTCTAATATAAATTTATAATACACTACTATGAAAGAAATAAGTTAATTGAGCAATATAGTAAAAATGCACATGCCATAGGCCATTAAAATATGCAAGTTGTAAAACTGCATAGCACTGATGCCTTGCTCAGGAAATAAACATGCCAGGTTTACGTAATTAAAAGTGCATGGGAAAGTAGCAGTAGAGGGGAGAGAACAGCAGTCGTAAGCTGAGTGGCTGTAGCATCACAGAAGCCCCTGCCTAGCTCTCTGGTTATTGAACAAACATTCTACCCACTCTGGAATGCATGGCGGCTCTGTTTACTACGACAGGCTTTATTTGTCTTGGCTGAAGCCAAGACCACATGCTGTGTTTTGTCATGTTGGAAATACTGAAGCCGTTTTCCATTGTGGATGTGAATTTTTTTTTTAAAGCCTTAACACCTCAGTCTCAAGTCAGCTAGTAATAAGTTTTCCTTTCCTTTCCAGCCAAACATCAATAAATCTTCTTTCCCTCCACCAAAGCAAGTAGCTGCAGTTCACAGTCCTAGTTACAGTATTGGTACACTGCCATGGAAGGGCCCAGCCCTCTCATTTCCAAGGACGGTATCTCCACCATTTATAAAGCTAATTTTTTTTTCATTTACATCTCCTCCATATATAGTACAATTTCTTTAATGTCATCTTATTCTACAAGAGAGTGCCACTGGTACCATAGAGTCCTTCCAAATCCAATGATTCGGAAATGTCTGTCTACCCATTAAACATCATCAGGTCACTTGCCTATGCATAGAAATGTGGGGAGAATAGATAAATATCTACCTTTAACATTCAGTTTCCCCTTCATTTGTGCCCTGTGTTGTCAAAGCTGTATCTTCAGCCACATTCACCTTTTGGAGTTGTTGATGCTGTTGAATTCACAGAAAATGTGGATGCTAAGACTTAACGGTTGAGAGTCTCACGGAATATTGTGGCATTGCTGCCATTCACTTTTCAAAGTAATTCTAAATAGCAGATTCCTGCAGGTCAGTTAGTTAGCAGGGAAATGTGGGTAGAACTGGGAGGGTAGAGGCTTGTGAGTAAAGGAAGATCATTGCTTTCATGGATCAGTGGCTGAGCTTTTTGTCCTGTGGTCTTCATTGTAGTTTGATATGGGTTGGTAGTTTTTTCTAAAGTCCTATCATTTGGTCTGAAATAAGTTTAAGGCTAATTTACACTGAGAGGCCTAGTAGCCCGGGAAGAGGAGCATGTAATAAAGTCATCCTCTGCTCTGTGAAGTAGGGCACAGGAGATTTGAAGTGGTGGCAGTACCCACGGCAGTGCTTCAGTCCAGAGTCAATAGGCACCCTGAAGAGCAGTAACCTTAAGTTTAGAGGGAGCCTAAAGAATGGCTGCTGTCCACACTGAGTAATTGAGCAAAGGAGAGATTACAGTAGGAGGGAAAGGCTCACTCTAGTATTTCAGCCCTCAAGCAAATATATGGGTACCTATTGTGTGTGCATTGACTGTGTGTGCTGAGGAATACTGGTGTGAACGTCTGTTCTTATAGAGGTCTACTGTAGTAGAAGGGACATAAATTCTGAGTAGTAAGGGACATCCTAAAATAGAAATGTATAATAAAATTATGCATTAGGTTGATTCACAAAAATAGTGACTCTGAGGATGGGGAATTAGAGGCTGGCCAGCACTGGTAAGGTAGACTCTTCAAGGAGGGAATTTAAGTCCTAGGGCAAAATAGGGAGAATCTATGTATGCTTCCTATGGAGAAAGAGAACAAGTGCAGTGCTGCTGGTGGGAAGGGGCTCCGGGTCCTCAAGGACTAGACGGAGTGCCCCCACAGCTGTCGTTCATCAACCTAAAGAAGGAGAAGCTGGTAAATAGAGTAGGAGAGGAAAAGTGAAATTAAGAAATATGATTCCAGGAAGTTCATCTTGGAAATATTGGTGAGAAAGGGAACTATGCATGTGTGCTTTAGAAGTTAAATTGTAACATTTATAGATTTAGCTAAAAAGCTAAGTGAAATAACTAGGAATAGTAGGGTGTCTTAGTCAAGGAAAGTAGCAGAATGAGGGAGCTTCAAAGCCCAGTGTCTGACATGCTGCTATTAAACTCTTCCTTCTGGAGTCTCTCCAATAAAAACACCAGTGTGTTTGTATATGAAGCTTTTGAAAACCATGGCTCTCTCCTTTCAGAACGCTTCTTGAACAGACTTTTCCCTCACAAGTTAGCTCAGACGGATTCTGTTAGTTTCTCTACCTGCAGCTCTGTGCTGCTCTGTCTCTTTCGGTGTAGGACAGAGATCTCCTTGGAGGTGGCTTGCTCTTTCAGGTTGCCATTTACTTACTACTTTACCATGGAAGGGCTGGGTGGGGCTGTGTGCTTGCCAGTAAGAGTGAGCCTACCATCCTTGGACTAAAAGCCATCTCAGGACACCTCCACTTATACGGAGTGGTCAGGATGCCGACAGCATCTGCAGCTGAAAGCTAATTTCATATTCAAATTAACAAACATAAAATTTGCTTCTAGAAACCAAGTGATTAGGTACAAAATTAATAGAGTTTGGTTTTTTATTGTTGTTTGTTTTGTTTTTAATTCTAAATTCTATTTTTCCTGGTGTACAGTGAATTTATTATGGACTCTTGCCAAACATCTGGGCCTCTCTGACACTCCTGAACTCCAAGATATAATTCTGAAACTTTCAGATTCAATCGTAAGCTTTCAAGTTGCTGCTTGTATTCTAAAGAGCAAAGTCAATGGTGCATTAACTTTAGTGGCATATTTTTCTTTTGGCAGAATTAAAATGCTCTGGTTTCAAGGAAATAGCCTGCAGATTGCCAAATCCTCCTTTGGACGCTTGAGAAATCTCTCTGCCTTTAACACAGCTTTGCCTGTGCTGACCTTATTCACAAAGGTACTGAATGGAAAAATAAAATTACAACTTATGTTATCATTGTTGGGTGAAAAGGTTGTATATATATCCCTGAGAAGGGGTCAGATCCGTAAAGAAAAGCAGTGGGAAGACTTCTTCAGACCTAGTCTTCAGTTTCTCTTCCTGAGACATTTCACTGTTTCTCAGTTATGGAGTGTACACTAATACACAAAGTGGTCATTTTACCCCTGCATTTAAAAAGGAACTGTAGATTATAGTTAGGATAATTAAAATTGTGCTATGGAGAAATAAGTCAGTTCTTGTTATTTGTGGTAGTTATGTCCTAAAAACACCATAAACATTGAATGAGCAAATATTAAACCTAGGAAAGTACTGGATTGGGTTCCCATGAGCCCTTGGACACAGTATTTTTGTGAACCAACTAAGTGCATAACTTTAGTTTATGTGAGTTTCTATTTAAAGATGCATTATTCAATCCGCACTGTTTAGTCATTAGTATTTTGCTCATGGCAAACAACACCACAACTCGTGCCTAAGTGAAGCTTGTCTAACAGTTGAGTTCTTTCTGTGAGGCACATTACAGCTTTCCTTTAGCACCAGGCTTAGGGATCTTTCAGGGGTTTTTGTTTTGTTGTTTGTAAAGTTACCAACAAAAAACACAATAGCAAAAAAATGCCACTGCCAATACAACAGCACCCATGGGAGTATTTATGAGAATACTAACTTATGTTTACAATAAGGGAGCTAAAACAAGAAGGCAAAGTGTTGGACCTTACTTTAGAAATGTAAGGTCAACTGGCCACTCAGACCCTTTATAGCTTTGTGCATAAGCATGTTCCTATTTGACTGTGCAAGTGCTTACAGTGTTGTTTGGAGGGTTGCAGACCTTATTGTATAGGCAAATTCACAAATAAGAATGAATCATAAACACTGATTGTACTTGCTTTCTTATCTCTGGCACTACTGTTAAGCTACAGGTATGTGCTAGCACACAGTTCAAAAATGAATAGTAAATGCCAGGGAAAACCCTCAGAAAGGCCATCCTGACTTATTCTTTCCAACATGATGAGCCTCTTCAAGATACACACTGACATATTTGCATTAATTTGTACAAGCTTCCACAAGCCTAATTCTTAAGATCAAAACACCTTCTCGAGCATCTACTATAAAGCAAACTATAAAGAGGGCATTTTGGTATATCTTCACTTAGTACAGTCTTGTTTGGCTTTTCTTTTAAGCTCTTATGTTGACCTTTTGATGCTCAGAAAATTTTAGCATGATTGCCCTGCAGTAGCAAACTATGCACAGTCTGTTTATTGTTAATGCAAATAGCAATTTTTGAGCTAAATCGGGCCAAAAAGATCTAGAAATATCCAAATCCTTATTTCAAAACATGCTCTCGGTTAAGCCGAAGAAAGGCCTGTCTTTACGTGATAGCTTATCTCTTTCTAATATATTAAAAAGCAGTTTTTATGCAGGCAGCAGCAATGCTGAGTCTATTTTCGGCAAACAGGAGAGAGCCTATGGCTAGACTTTAGGCAGTGACTAAGAGACCTTTAATAACTGCCAATCTGTGTTCTCCCCCACCTTTCCCACAAGGCAGTTGAAGAGTACAAACAGCAGACAAGCCTATGGTTCAGGTGGAACATTAGTCCACTGTGAATACCTGTAATACGAAAGCAGAAAAAACACTGTGAAGTGGTACAGTCACTCATCTGAATTGAAGAAAAAATATTTCCCTCTCCTTTTAAAACAGGCTGATGAAGTTCAGTACTCTCTGGTCAGGAAAGACCTAAACCATTTAGGTCAATTGTATGAAGTCACCAAGGTGCTCCTCGCTCAGGAAAAGGCAGAGCTCTTAGCTAGATAGGTCAGTGAAAAATAAGGAGCATGTAATATGCACACATAAACACATGCCAGTACGTATACATACATATATAAAACAATAAACAACAACCGAATGCAGAGAGCCAACTATCATGGAATAGTAGCTATTTATGAGATTCTGTGGTTATAATTTGTTTTGGAAATAAAGTAGTGTAATTAATCTAATAGAAAACTATCCTTTAAAAGTACGTGTAACATACTTCTTATGTGTTTGTGTTTTTTCTTTTCTACCAAATGCCTGCCTTTGGGACCAACATCTTTTCTTCCCGTAGGACCCATGCCCACTGTGTGATGAAGCTAAAGAAGTGCTCCAGCCTTATAAAGACAGGGTAACTTCCATGTGTACGAACGGGGTGGATGTAGTTTACTGCATAAAGTGTCTGCCTGGATCCTTTCCTTAGGAAAAGATGGTTTTCATTTAGAGTTTATTTCTATTCCTCAGAGAGATTAGTACTAATTTCCATGGAATTCATTACTTGAATAGTGCTAGACTTTTTTCTTGCTGTAATTCAGAGTTAACTATCGGTAGGATGTTCATGCTTACTTTAAACTTTGGTCCCACTGCTTTTATCTTTCTGTAACCTCCATGATGTGTTTTCCTTTAGCAAACTATAGTAGGTTGGCTATTCTTACCCCAAGACACTTATGTCCTGATTTCTAGGCAACTTCCTAGCTGGGACATGTTTTATTTCACCAGGAATAGAGCAGAGCCCTGCTGCTAAAGGGAGCAGATGTAACTGAAAAGTATGGAAATCAGAATGTAGAGTACAATGTAATGAAGCCAGTCGGACTTTGTAAATATAGGCCATCGGATCACTGTGGGCTACAACAAATAGGAGAAAACCTGTCAGCCTTACAAAGTCTGGGTCAGCGTATCACTGCAGTTGTAACATTGCTCCACAGTCCATAAAGTGGAGTGCTTTAACGTATCCATGTTTTAGTTTATTTTACAGGAGGTGGACATTACACTTCCAGAAAATTCTACTTGGTATGAAAGGTATAAATTTGACATCCCCGTCTTCCATCTGAATGGCCAGTTTCTGATGATGCATCGAGTAAACACCTCAAAGCTTGAAAAACAGCTTCTAAAACTTGAGCAACAGGTGCTGTAGACAAACTGATATCTTCTGATTGAAGCAAGTACCCAGATGAGAAGTTTACCTATAGGCATCTTGTGAACTAAGAAGAATACACTGTAGAGTTTGGGAAGCTGTAGGAACGAAGAGGTCTATTTGTAGACTTTATCTTTCCCTTTTGAGACTGTGGATCTACTTCTCATGCACTGGACAGTGCCTGACAGGAAGCAGGCTCTGCAGTCCTGCTTCCTAATGGCCCTGGAACCTAACTTTAGCAGAGTAAGTGCTCTTGCACTCATTAAAGTGGAATGTGAATTGTTAATAACTATGCATTGAGAAAGGGATGTTTTAACGAACACATCTGCATGAAGCCTATTTTAGTGGAATTTAATAATACGTATTTAAAATTAGCGTTCACTTTTGTTGAGTAGAATAGAATAATTGTCCTAGCTAAAAAGACTTCACTTCAGAAAGACAAAAGAGACTTAAATCTGCAGACTGTGTATAGCAGACTCAGGTGTACATGTCATCATGGGATTGATTTGTAATGTTGAGGTTACTTAATGTTCTTTCTCATGTATAATGTAAAAACATTATACATGCATTAAGATATCATCAATTAAATTAATTCAACTAATTGTAAGATAGTAGCTTTGTCAAATTTTTGTATCTTGGAAATTTTTATTTTAATCATAACTGAACATATCTAAGCATAAAGTATCATATGAATTATTAAACATGTGGTTTTGTACTCTGATTTATATTTTGTCAGATTTGGCAAACATCAGAATGGATTTTCTTAAAAACAAAGCTTTTTTGCTTAAATCAGCTCCCTAGGAAGTTCTGTGAACTGTTTGGGTGTCATGAGCCACTAGACCTGTAATGCTCAGTGTGAGTTAGTCTTAGAATTATAGGTTAGTGTAGCCCATGGACCTTAGACATTGTTGTTACATTAGACATGAGAAAGAATCCAAAGCTCAGGGAGTTTGAGGAACTTAGTCCATGGCCACCCAGCCACTCAGCCACTGGGCCAGATTCTTGACATTTCTAATGTTCTCTGGACTTATGTAGTGGTTCAAATACGACAACTCCAGCTACTCTGGGTTCAGCCCAAAGTAAGCCCTCCAAAGTCACTATTTAAAAAAATAAAAAAATAAAAATAAAAATAAAAAGCCTATAGTAGCTAGAGAGATAGATCAGTGGTTAAGAGCACTCCGGTTCGTTTTCCAGTACCCATATGTTGGCTCACACACATCCAAACCCCAGCTCCAGGAGCTCCAGTAGGTACATTCATGGTGCATATCCATGCAGGCAAGCAAAACATCCATATACTTGTTAAGCCCTGTGGTAAACAGACTTCTAGAATGATGCCAGTGTCCTCACCCTTGTATAATTCCCTCCCCTATGAGTGTGAGTAGAAATGATTTTGGCATAGCTATGTTATACTATTTGGCAAAGGGAGGGAACTACCTTGCGTGTCCCTGCTCTAATCTAAGTAAACTACTGAATAGCTCCACAGAAGTCAAAGAAATCATTCCTAGCTGGCCTGGAAAGCAAGAAAACCTTTCCCTCTCCCTCTCCCTCTCCCTCTCCCTCTCCCTCTCCCTCTCCCTCTCCCTCTCCCTCTCCCTCTCCCTCTCCCTCTCCCTCTCCCTCTCCCTCTCCCTCTCCCTCTCCCTCTCCCTCTCCCTCTCCCTCTCCCTCTCCCTCTCCCTCTCCCTCTCCCTCTCCCTCTCCCTCTCCCTCTCCCTCTCCCTCTCCCTCTCCCTCTCCCTCTCCCTCTCCCTCTCCCTCTCCCTCTCCCTCTCCCTCTCCCTCTCCCTCTCCCTCTCCCTCTCCCTCTCCCTCTCCCTCTCCCTCTCCCTCTCCCTCTCCCTCTCCCTCTCCCTCTCCCTCTCCCTCTCCCTCTCCCTCTCCCTCTCCCTCTCCCTCTCCCTCTCCCTCTCCCTCTCCCTCTCCCTCTCCCTCTCCCTCTCCCTCTCCCTCTCCCTCTCCCTCTCCCTCTCCCTCTCCCTCTCCCTCTCCCTCTCCCTCTCCCTCTCCCTCTCCCTCTCCCTCTCCCTCTCCCTCCCTCTCCCCCGCCCCCGCCCCCGCCCCCGCCCCCCCCCCCCCCCCCCCCCCGCCCCCTCCCCCCCCCCCTCCCCCTCCCCCTCCCCCTCCCTCCCTTCTTCCTGTGAACTGCCTGTTTGGAGCCATATAGCAAGATACTGAGAGAAGTCTCTAGGAAGTAAATAATTCTTAAGACAACAGCCAACAGGAACATGGAGACATTAGCCATAACTTCAAGGAGGTAAGTTCTGCCAATAATCAATGATCTCATAGAATCCATAGCCCTGGATAGCCCTGGATGAGAACTGCTGTCCTAGACAGCACCTCAACCTCAGCTTGGTGAGTCTCTGAGCAGAGAGTCCAAGTACTCCAAGCCATACTTTCAAACAGGGGTTTCAAACTAGGGTTGGCCTTAAAGCCTGGAATTCGAGTTCTCTGAAGCAGTATTGTGCTTAGTATTTCTCTGTTGTCATAGTATCTAGGAGGCACAGAGACTAAAGGTAAAATAGTGCTTCATATTTTGCTTTATATTTGTTTATATTTGCTTATATTGAACTGCAATATTCTATAATTCTAAGACTAGCTCGCACTGAGCACTTACAGATCTAGTGGCTCATGACTCCCAAACAGTTCACTGCACTTCCTTAGGAGCTGATTTAAGGGGAAAGGGACAGTTTTGTTTTTAAGTGAATACCTTCTGATATTTGCCAAATCTGACAAAATACAAACAAATATAAAATATAAACAAAAATGTTAGACATTATTCTAACTAAAATTCTACAATGTGGCTGGGTGCAGTGGTAAACACCTTTACTTCCAGCACTCAGGAAGCAAAATCAGACAGATCAGATCTCTCTGAGTTTAAGGCCAGCCTCTACATAGTAAGCCAGAGCTGCATAGTAAGACTCTTTGTCAAAAATAAGAATAAATCTACAATGTACTTACAAGGTGTTCAAACTAAGGGGGAAATTTCTGGTTTCTTTAAAGACTCAGTTGTGTCATGTGATGTTTTTCTGGAAACTGACTTATGAGACAATATTTTTGCTGAAGCAGACACGTGAGAGGAAGTTTTGCTGAGAACAGTCACGTGGTGTTTTCTGGAAGCAGCTAGAAAGCAAGCATATGACATTTTGCTAAAATGGATATTTGAGAGAACACAGGATGTTTGAAAAAGTTATAAATATAACCCAGAAGACAGTGGACGCTGCTGTGTGGCATTGGCTCACCTTGCCACTCTTCGCTAGTCACTGTTTGTCATGACTTCATTGAGAGAAGTGCCACCGGAGAACTTGTGTGACTGGTTTTCTGTTCACTTCTGGCCATGTCCACAGACTAGGGCTGATTGGCTGAGCTTCATAGTTTCTTCTGGATCTAACTGCCATTGCTGATTCATGGATGGTGTTTGCAAGTGGATCAAGCTGGAGCTGCTGATTTGTATAAACTGAACTGCTGATAACCTCACAGTGCAAATTGGATTCTCTCCAAAGAACTGTTTCTAAACAAGTCCACATCTTCCTTTGCCCTGTTAACCTTTTCTTTCCACTACCTCTGGTGGGTGATGGGCTAAAAGGAAGTGTAAAGCATTTAAGTACCCTTATTAAAAGTAGGTTTAAAAAAAATCAAAGCCTACATCAAACTAACATATTGGCTAAGACATTAAAAAATATGCTAAATCCAGAAACTATTAGGTCACATCAAGGAATGTGGAAGACTGAGGAAAAGATATTGAGAAGGTTTGAAAAATAAAGGTAAAAAAGGTGGGCTTTCACTTAGTTCCTACCTAAGTTAAAAGTATGGAGTCTTCAGTTAGCAAAAGAGGGCTATGAGAATATCAGAAAGCTGGATGTAAGTACCGAGTAAGAACATAATAGTCTATGTTTTTGGTAGTCATCTAAGAGATGGGTTGTCAGGAGAATTTGCTGTCATAAAGGAAGTTACAATTCTGTTTGTCCAGAAGTGTGTGTGTGTGTGTGTGTGTGTGTGTATTTGTGTGTCTGTCTTCCCTGACCAAATGGGGGCAAAGCATGAAAGCTGGTAAAGTGTGTGTGTGTATATATATATACATACATATATACTAACTATATATATTTTTTATATATAATAGCATATATAACTCATAATTATCCCATATTCTGAATATTGATTACATAGACCTAATGTTTTTAATTTTTTACTTATAAATTTCAACAAATTTACTTTTCACTTGAGGGAGAGGTGGTTATGTAATAAAGATTCCTAATATTCCTCTGGTCCCAGTAGCTGGTAAAGAGGAACGTAGATACCTAGAAATGTGGTATCTAAAACACAATTTGATATGCCACTGTTAACAAGTACCAGATGTCTCTTAGAGTCATTTTCCTGAGATATTTGTAGCAACAGGTACTTGTCTGAAATTATGTCCATGGATTGATTTGTACTTATGTAAAGATTTATAGCACAAGCTCAACATCTACCCCCCAAAGCGATGCAGCTTTCCCTTTATTCTTTCCTTTTAACTAATACTTTGAGAAGGATCAGAAAGAGCATTGAGTTTGGAACTTTTGTTTCTGCTCTCAGTCATGCAGTCCCTCACTGTAATGTGCTAAGGACTTACTGAAACACATGGACACTTCATTTGAGAAAACCAGATTTGCTCAAAGGAGGGTTTGGGTTTGGGTTTGGTTTAATAATGTAACAACTTCATGGGCATCTACAACAGAAATCACAATTCAGCATGCTGTTATGAGCCATGGGAATGTATACTGTGCATGTCCTTTTGGGACTTTGTTATCTCACTCAGGATGATATTCTCAAGATCCATCCATTTGTTTGCAAATTTCATGATGTCTTGTTTTTCACAACTGAATAGTATTCCATTGTGTAGATGTACCACATTTTCTTACCATTCTTCAGTTAAGGGACATTTAGCTTGTTTGAAGTTTCTGGCTATTACAAATAAAGCTGCTGTGAACATAGTTGAGCAAGTGTCTTTGTAGGATAGTAGAGCATCTTTTGGGTAAATGCCCAGGAGTGTTATAGCTGGGTGTTATAGCTGGGTCTTGAAATAGAACTATTCCCAGTTTTCTGAGAAACCACCAAATTGATTTTGAAAATATTTGTACAAGTTTGCACTCCCACCAGCAATGGAAAAGTGCTCCCCTTGCTCCACATACTGGCCAGCATGTGCTATCACTTGAGTGTTTGGTATTAGCCATTCCTATAGGTGTAAGAGTTGTTTTGGTTTGCATTTCCCTGATGACTAGGGGTTTGAACATTTCTTTTAGTGTGTCTCAGCTATTTGAAATTCCTCTGTTAAGAATTCTTTTTAGCTCACTGCCCTATTTTTAAATTGGGTTATTTGGGTTGTTGGTATTCAATTTCTTGAATTCTTTATAAATTTTGGATATAAGCCCTCTGTTAGATGGTAGGGTTGGTGAAGATCCTTTCCCAATCTGTAAGCTGCGATTTTGTTCTATTGGCAGTGTCCTTTGCCTTACATAAGCTTTGGAGTTTCATGAGGTCCTGTTTTCAATTAGAGCCTGAGCCATTGGTGTTCTGCTCAAGAACTTGTCTCCTGTACCAAGGAGTTCAAGGGTATTTCCCACTTTCTCTTCTATGAGATTTAGTGTATCTAGTTTTATGTTGAGGTCCTTAATCCACTTGGACTTGAGTTTTGTGCAGGGTGATAAATATGGATCTATTTGCAGTCTTCTCCATGTAGACATCCAGTTAGACCAGCGCCATTTATTGAAGTTGCTTTCTTTTTTTTTTTTTTCCATTGTATGGTTTTGGCTTTTTCTTTATGGAGGCACTTAGTGATATGAACTTTAATCTTAGCACTTCTTTCATTGTGTCCCATAACTTTGGGTATGCTGTGCCTTCATTTTCATTTAATTCTAGAAAGTCTTTATTTTTTCCCTGACCCCAGAGATCATTGAGAAGAGGATTGTTCAATTTCCATGAATGTGTAGGCTTTCTGGTGTTTCTGCTTTGTAGAAGTCCAGCGTTAATCCATGGTTGTTTGATAAGATATGAGGCATTATTTCAGTTTTCTTGTATCTGTTGACGCTTACTTTGTGACCAACTATATGGTCAGTTTTGGAAAAGGATCTATGAGGTACTGAGAAGAGGGTATATTTTAGGTTTGGGTGAAATAATCTATAGGTATCTGTTAGGTCCATTTCATTCATAATGTTTACCAGTTTCATTATTCTGTTTGGTTTCTGTTTTGATGACTTGTCAGTTGGTGAGTAGGGTGTTGAAAACAAGCAGTCAAAAGTGTTCAAGTACATAATGGCACTAAGCAAGCTGTTGGTTGGAAAGCCCTTACACAGGACAGCTTACTCCTTGGCCTAGTAAGTAAAGCATTGCTCTGTGCTCTTTGTTATGAGTTTAATACCAAGAAGAGAAAATAGATGCTGACAGAGACAGAGTTTGGGTGGGGGATGGGGGTGAGAAAGAACTGCCAGAGGAGCTGAGGTTTAACTATAGTTCATTCAATATTACTTTGTAAATTTATTCTTAAAGCTAGTCTCACTCTGAAGGTTCAAGAAATTAAGACATTCAGAGACTACAAATTAGAAGATTTATTCCCATTGTGACACTGGCTTGTCTTCCATTCTGCATGGCATCTCTTGCCTTGCAAACTAGCAAGATCCCTGAATTTGGCACGGATCCTGCTCTATGAAGCATTTTCAAGTTAGGAGTTTTAGCAGTGGCAGATTTCTCAAAGCCAGTAATAGAGAAAAGGTGGAGAGGGTCATGCGGCTGCACAGTTCTCACCTGACAGCACAGGATAACCTCTCTGCTGGAAGATGCAGGCCTCAACCTATCCAGGGAAGTCAGGGACTTTCAATTACATGTTCTTAAAGCTTCTTCCATTATTAGCAGACAAAACAGTTCAGATATTCCTTCTCTTACCCCATTTGTGTATAATGGTATTTTCTGTTTATACATGGAGAGTATATTGTATAGTTCTTGATAAGATTGTAGTCTTCACAGAATGAGGCCAAATAATGCCTTCAAAGGTAGCGAGAGACACTATTGCCATTTAAACTAAATTGTCCAATGGGGGGAAGAAGAGTAAAGTTGGTGATTTTGAATACTTAAGAAGAGACATCACTTTGCCACTGGTGCAGAACCTATAATTATGTGCAATTCCCTGCTTAAGACTCTTTAGTTATGCTGAACAATTGAAAAAACTAAAAAATGGGGAGGAGAAAAGAAGGAAGCTTTAAGCACTCAATATGGAGATGTTCATTTAAATAGAGACATTGCCTCACCAGAAGTGAGCAGTTAAGGGTCTGATTGTCCCACTGGCATGCTATTATCAAATCATCATCTTTAAACCACAGATTTGCAATCCTAAATCTTCATCATTAGTTTGAAACCAGGACTAGTTCCGTCTGTTCACAAGGTATGATCATTTTTCATATCTTTTTTTACTCTCTGCAAAAGATAAAACTTTAAACCTTGGAAATAAGTCCTTTTTTTTTCTTACCGAACCCATAATATGATCCTCTTTTTAATCACTGACACAGCACTATCAGATCGGAGAACACACCTTGCTCAGTTAGAAGCATACTGTGATTTTCATCAGAACTAAGAACATGATTATAGACCTTGGTAAGACATGTTCGGCATAGACTTGTCACTGGCTTTTTAAATTCTGTTCAGGAAGTGTCCTCTGAAATCCCAGGCTGACAAGGGGATGGTTTCTGGTGGTCAAGTCAGATGTCCCACAGAAAAGAGAGAGCCTCCAAACGAGAGACACAAAACTTGGAGACAAGTTGATTACAGAGATCTTAGTTGCTCTTTCTGTCAGTGTCTAAATACCTGTAGAGAGTAGCTCAGAAGAATGTAATTAATGGTGAGGGAGACATGAATGAGGGGCACCATCCACATAGGAACTTGAACTTGTGGCAGGAAGCTTACATTTTGGTAAATCAGGAAGCAGAGGACAAGTGAGGGTAAGCTCTAACACATAAGGACCTAGCTAGGCCCCATCTCCTCAGAAGTTTCCACAGCCTCCCAGAATAGCACCAACATTGGGACCAAGTATTCAAACACAATACCTGTGAGGACAATTCACATTCAACCTACAACACAGTGCCCTGGCCTCTCTGATTCCTCAGGGCTTCATCCACACCTCACACTGGAAACAGTTATACCATAAATAAATAAATAAATAAATAAATAAATATGCTCTGACCTGTGTGGCTGTCCAAACTTTTGTCCCAGCACTCAGGAGGCAGATGACGGTGAGTTCCAGGTCAGCCAGGCAACATAGTAAAACCCTGTCTCAAGTAAATAAGTAAATTACTTGGGAAGAGGCAAATCCAAAGATGAGTGTGGTGTTCAGCTTTCTGTTGCTGTAATATCCCAAGAGAAGTAGTACACTGCAAAGAGGAAAAGCTAATTTTGGCTCAGAATTTGGAAGGTTTCAATGCATTGTTAGTTGGCTCTGCTGCATTTAGACCATGGTAAAGTACTATATGGTAGTAAGATATGCATAGCAAAGCTCTCACCTCATATTGGCCAGGAAGCAAAAACACAGGATTCCAAATTCCTAACATCCTTCCCAAGAATACACCCCCAGTGACTTAACTCCCTCCAACTAGGCCCTACCCTTAAAAATTCTATCAGTTCCCCATATACCTGTGATGATTTGTATATGCTAAGCCCACGGAGTGGCACTAATAGAAGGTGTGGCCTTGGAGTAGGTGTGGCCTTGTTGAGTAGGCATGTCACTGTGGGTGTGGGCTTTAAGACCCTCATCCTAGCTGCCTGGAAGCCAGTATTCTGCTGTTAGCCTTAAGATGAAGATGTAGAACTCTCAGCTCCTGCACCATGCCTGCCTGGATGTTGCCATGCTCCTGCCGTGATGATAATGGACTGAATGGAGCCTGTAAGACAGCCCCAATTAAATGTTGTCCTTTATAAGAGTTGCCTTGGTCATGGTGTCTATTCACAGCAGTAAAACCCTAAGATCATACCATAAGCTAGGAACCATTTGAGCAAATCACAGAACTATTGAGAGGCAATGGAAAATGAAGCACAAGGATCCCCCTGACAAAACTGATCCAGGACTAGGAGGAGACAGAGACTGAGAGTCTCAAAGAGCTGAGAAATTAAGGGAGGGTCAAGCCATTGACTGATATAACAGTTGGAGAAAGAATGCGCTCTGGTACCAAGGACATTTGTTCAAAAAATCATGCAAAAGTGGCCTCTTGCCAAAACTAGTTAGATAACAAATTACATGACAATATGTTAATTATTTACTTAATTACTCCTCGAATAGCCAGTGGCAGCCATTTTAACTAACTCATTCCAGATAGCCGTTTCAGAGCCATGTTATTTAAACCTTTATCTGACCCTTCTGACCCTTATTCCGTCCATTTCCACAGCAGTATGAAGAAGCCCATTGCATACCTGAGACTCCCGTTTGAACCTGTGATGGCAGCCCTCAAAAGTGACTGCTTACATTCTCACCTGAGACTGTTGTCATTAGTTCTGCTAGCAACTGTCATTTGAAAATGAGTTGCAATCATTGTTCCCTGGTGGGCTTAGGTAGGCACATTTCAGGCGTGCTGTTCTAAATGGTACAGTCTTGTAAACTCCTGGCAGGCATCTTTGGGGACACTGTTCTTAAATTCTACAAACAGCAGGCAGTGCCATTGCAACACTTTCAGAAGCCCACAGAGAGAACCTTACCAGATAGATCCCCAGGAGGCATACCAGCATTCACTGGAAGAAGCCGTTTCCATCTTGCTAGGGAGCTGGCTGCCTCTCCTCCTAGAGGAAAGCACAGGTGAGGCCTTACCTGACTGGGACAAACAGCAGGCCTTGTCTCCCTTGTCCTTGAGAATTCACCTTTTTAGATCTTCCCTACTGAACACTTGTAAGGGAGAGTTCAGATGTGTGATACATTCAGCCCATGCTTTTCAGAGTCTGCACCTTTATTAGAAATGAAACAAAATGATTCTTACGAACACCTGTTGACAAGGACTGAGCCAAGTTGCAGTGTGGGTGGTGGATGGGAGGTGTTGCCGGGGCAGTAAATCCAAGTTGCTCACACCAAAGGAAGTGTTTCTAGGGAAGCTGAGTAAGTGGTAAATACTTAGTCATTTAAGACAGGCCATAAAAGACCAGTTCATCAACAAGGGAAGGTCTGTTTTTAGAGGGCTCACAGAATGGTAGGATATTTTTCTTCTTCAGTCCACTCTTGATGCATAATGCACGGTCCTTAGTTTAAAAATGTAGGGGTTTCTGTAACCAAATGTTTGTCAGCAAGGTGTTCAACAACTATAGCTGTTGGCTATCATTTGAACAAAAAGTTTTGAATATTATGATTCTAAATAACAAATTCAATCAGCTCCAGCCCCGTCGAAGGCTGAGATGGTGAGGTGCACACCTGGGCTTTTTCACCTCCCCCGCTCCCCACCTCCCGCCAGTGTCAGTGAGTTTTATAATTCTACTTAACAATCTTGTCACATCTGTCTCTGCCTGCATCCTACATCTCTGTTACACATTTCAATAACCTTTCTTCCTCACTGCTCTCACCCTACCTGCAAACCAGCCCCAGTAAAAGAAAAGAAAACTAAATTCTGGGGTTCAGGTTGTCATCCAGACCCCACCTATTGTCCCCTTCATGTGTCTTAAATGCTATTTATTCCAGGTAACTTACCCTTGCATGAAAGCACCACCCCCCACTTTTGTGTCTTTGAGCATGACTGACTCTATGAAATATACCTTTCAAAGTCACCTGTTGACTCAGCTCAAATGCTACTTCCTTCACAGCGTTTTCTACTACTTTCTTATAGTCCATAGTAACCACCTCTTCCTGTAGGAGTCTCTCTCTCTCTCTCTCTCTCTCTCTCTCTCTCTCCCCCTCCCTCCCTCCCTCCCTTCCTTCCTCCCTCCCTCCCCTTCTCCTTCCTCCTTCCCTCATTGAAAAAATTTAGTAGCTTTTGGTATAATCAACACATTTAAAGATTTTTCACCCCCTTTCAAAGAAACCCATGTCTGTTAGGTGCCAGTCCACACTCCTCCTTCCTTTTCCCAGCTGACACAACCATACATTTGCTTATTCTGGACATTTCATATAAATCAAATGATAAATATGTACTCCTAGTCTCTTTTATTACACTCCTTGTGGCTGATTTTTGACTTAGCATAATGTTTTCCAAGCCCATCTGGGTAATAGTGTGTACGCATATTCCATCCCAGCTGATTGTGGCTTTTGGTGGTGATAGTCTGTGCTTAGGATCAAACCTTACACATGCTAGACATGTGTGACCCTGCCATAGAGCTAGATCTACAGCCCAACTTTATTGTATCTTTTTATGCATTACTCTATTATGGACGTTTAAGCAGTTATAAAGAGTCCCAACTCATACTTGATTTTTACTTTTTATTATAATCTCCACATAGCAAGCATTTAATAAGTGTTTAACAGGAGGATGCATGAACAAGTATCGCTGGTTCTCCCCATGTGGGTTAGGAAGCAAGACAAGGTACTAAGAGTAAAGACACTAAAACGAACCAAATAAGAACTGCACAGTGAATCAGTAAATTATAATCTCAAAGACTGATGGTTCTCAAACCTTAATCTCTACATGACTTCCTGGGACAATACGTGGTTGTTATAGTTACTTTATGCATGTGGTTCTTTTGCTGATAATAATCATGACCTGGTTGGTTAGAAACCTGAAGACCCCAGACATCCTTCCCTAAATGGAACCACGGTTTTTGTGATTGTACTTAGCTTATGATTGAATTCTAGAGTTCTTGGTTCTGGCTGAGCATCAGACCTCTCCCCCCAACTCCCAACCAAGAGCTTTTTCAAGGTACAGATGCTCTAGCTTCCACCCGGCACTTACCAATCTAGAGGCTGAGTACGGGTGAGGTATTCATGCACTCTTCAAAATTTCTGGTTTGAGAATGACTATTTCAGAACCAGCCTACAGTGGAGAAACTTCATGTCATGTGGAGTGCAAGCCCTCTAGTCCTGGGAGAGTGCTTTATGCCTCCTGAGAGTCTGCTACCATCAAGGCTGCTTCACATTTGTAAGCTCTTTTTATTTGGAAAGAGTTTGCAGTCATCTTTTATTAGCTAGAGTCACATGCCGGGCGACCCTGTACAAATAACATAATCCTTTTGTGTCTTAAATTTCCTCACATGTAAACTGTAGGTGGTAATGCTTGCCCCACCCTCAGGGGGTACTGTGGAGACTAATGAGGGCCTATAAAGCAGTCACCAAACACAAAATGTTCCATGCATGCTTATTAGACAGGAATGAAGTCCTAGTCACAGCCTTTTAAAATGAGACAAATACCAAAAGAAACACTTAAGCAGGCCTCCCTGCAACCTTATCATCATTTGAAAGATCCTTTCCCAGCATCAACATATTCCTTCTCACTACCAAAACAAGGAGACACAGACTATGGTCACAGGAAGACAGTAGAGTAAAAAAAAAAAGTCCAGAAAGAAGCCCTGTAATCTTTGAAAGTCTGATAAAATTCTGCACTAAAACCATCTGGTCCCGTACTTTTTTTCGTTGGGAGACTTTCTATAACCCCTTCTATTTCTCTAGGGGTTATGGGACTGTTTAGCTGATCTAATTGATCCTGATTTAATTTTGGTATTTGGTATCTGTCTAGGAAATTGTCCATTTTCTCCAGATTCTCCAGTTGCGTTGAGTATAGGCTTTTGTAGTAGAATCTGATGATTTTTTGAATTTCCTCAGTTTCTGTTATTATATCCCCCTTTTCATTTCTAATTTTGCTAATTTGGATACTGTCTCTGTGCCCATTGGTTAGTCTGGCTAAGGGTTTATCTATCTTATTGATTTTCTCAAAGAACCAGCTCCTGGTTTTGTTGATTCTTTGTATGGTTCGCTTTATCTCTACTTGATTGATTTCAGCCCTTAGTTTGATGATTTCCTGTCTTCTACTCCTCCTGGGTGAATTAGCTTCTTTTTGTTCCAGGGCTTTGAGGTGTGCCATTAAGCTGCTAGTGTATGCTCTCTCCTGTTTCTTTTTGGAGGCACTCAGGGCTATGAGTTTTCCTCTTAGCACTGCTTTCATTGTGTCCCATAGATTTGGACAGGTTGTACGTTCATTTTCATTGAATTCTAAAAAGTCTTTGATTTCTTTCTTTATTTCTTCCTTGACCAAGGTGTCATTGAGTAGAGTATTGTTCAGTTTCCATGTGTATGTGGACTTTCTGTTGTTTTTCTTGCTATTGAAGACCACTTTTACTCCATAGTGATCTGATAGAAGGCATGGGATTAGTTCTATCTTCTTGTGTTTGTTGACATCTGTCTTGTGACCAATTATATGATCGATTTTGGAGAAGGTACCATGTGGTGCTGAGAAAAAGGTATATTCTTTTGCTTTGGGATGAAATGTTCCATATATATCTGTTAAATACAATTGGTCTGATGCTTCAATTAGTTTTACTGTGTCCCTGTTTAGTTTCTGATTTCCTGATTGGTCCATTGAGGATAGTGGAGTGTTGAAGTCACCCACAATTATTGTGTTAGGTGTAATGTGTGCTTTAAGCTCTAGTAGAGTTTCTTTTACGAATGAGGGTGCTCTTGCATTTGGAGCATAGATGTTCAAAGAGCCCAGATGTCCCTCAAAGGAGGAATGGATACAGAAAATGTGGTATATTTATACAATGGAATACTGCTCAGCAATTAAAAATAATGAATTCATGTAATTTGTAGGCAAATGGTTGGATCTGGAAAATATCATCCTAAGTGAGTTAACCCAATCACAAAAGAATACACATGAAATGCAATCACTGATAAGTGGATATTAATGAGCCCAGAAGCTCTGAATACTCAAGGCACAATTAGCAAATCAAAAGATTCCCAAGAAGAAGGAATGAGAAGACACTGGTCCAGAAAAGACTGGTTCCAGTTTTGCAGGAGAGTACCAGAACAGAGAAAGGGTTGGGGGGTGATTGGGGAATGCGGGGGGGGGGGGACCTTATAGGACACATGGTGAGGGGGGAACTGGGAAAGGCAAAAGCCTTTGGAATGTAAACAAAAATATAGAAAATAAAATTTAAAAAAAAGAAGCCCTGTAATCTGTTTGCTGTCTCTATCAACTTAAGATGCAACTAGAGATTTGCCTATAAATGCTCTCATTGGGAAAAAAAAAAAGACTATTTTTAGACATTATTTATGCATGCTCGCACAGGTCATTCAGCTGAAAGCACTTACGCCTTGATGAAAGCTGGAATTTGTATTCTTCTTCACTGATCTCTTCTGCGTAGCAACATTTAGCCTCATTTCTCCCATGTGACAGAAAGAATGTGGTCATAGAGACCTTCACCTGTATTTCACGATGAGACTGGGTAAGAATGAGGAGACAGGACTCCATAACTTGGGAATCTGAGTAGGTTTTATAAATATGCTGTCCCACAACTAACAGCTCATTTGTGTGTGTGTGTGTGTGTGTGTGTGTGTGTGTGTGTGTGTGTGTGTGTGTTCAGCTTCCTGGGAATAGGAGACAGAAAACAAGCCTAGATTTTAAAATAGTTCTACATTTTGCTTTGAAAAGTTAAAAGTTTAAAGGTCCAGGTCCACTTTACAACTATTCAGTCCACAGTTACACGGTTTCTGTGACTCTCCACTGTAGCTGATGTGTGCCCTGAGTCTTAGGGAGAAGGCCCTTTCTGGGCCACTTGATCTTGATCTCACTCATACCTCCTTGGGAATTTAGCTTAAGTTTCTGAGGACTGTTTCTCTGGGTAATTTGAAGATTTGTGAAAGATTCTAATATCTGTAGGCAACACCATAGCCCTTGTTGTGGAGGTTACCTGAAGTTTCTATAATTCAGCAATTTACTTATAAGAACACCAGCCTCCTACAGAGACCCCCAGGATTTGGTTGGCTGATGTGCCAGTTTTATGGGGACTCTTGAACTAACCTTTGACAACAGGCAAGTGTAAATGTACTTTATTTTTATTTGTTACCCTGGGACAGCTTTTAAACCCTGGTCAGTATTCAGAACCTCCAGGGAAATAGAGCCCTGGTTCAGTGAGCCTTGTTGGTTAGGGAAATTATCTGCAGCTACTGTTTTAAAATAAAGTTAATTCAAGTATGTTTCTACTTCAATAATCTTAAAGGGTCTGAGTACTTTCTGTTGAACATTTTAGGAGAAGAAAGAGCCACGTAGACTTCATTGCAATAGTCAGAAGATATTAATGCTAATCTATGCCTTCAATGTTAAATATACTTAAGTATCTTTAACATTTTCTTCCACTAATATGGAAAATCCCCTGAAGTCTGTATTGTAGATTTTTCCCTTTGTAAAGAGATGCAAATGATAATAGGTTATATGATTCTGAGTCTCCCAAATTTCTGTTCTTCTAATACCTCAAAGTGAGTGCTCTCTGCTTTGCAGATCTACAAGCCTAAGCATCATATATTCATTCCATCACCTTCCTTGGTCACAGGTAGGCCACCAGTCCTACCCCACTGCTCTTCTTGAAATTGCAAGACAGAGTCAAGGCACTTTGAAGACTGGACAGCATTCAGGTACAAGTTTATGGCCTAATGCATGCTCTCCACATCTCTTAAGGGGAAACATAAATGCCTAGATGAAATTTAATCATCTTTGTGCATTAACTTTGCTTTTTCTCTTTCAAATTCTTTAAAAGAAACATAGAAAAGCTCTTAACTATTCTTGATGACTTGGGTCATATGATCTGAGCTGAACCAAACACATCACTAGAGGATAAAAAGGCAAGTAGGGGGCCCCATTCGGAGACTTTGCTAGTTTTCTGGCCCATTATTTATGGTGCCTATTTGCTCTAGCGGCTTTTCTTACTGGTTATTGATAAGAACTTTTTTTTTTAACTCTTTCTCTAAATCAGATCAGTGAAAAGCATCCTATTGACACACATAAATTTTTGTGTTTTAAATTTTGTTATCTAAATAACCTCCTTGGAGCTTTTCTTCCTTGTAAGAAGATTTAAATAAACAATCTTTTCATTTAAAAATATTTGTGGGTTAATGATAATGTCCCTCTTGTTTCATTTGTGATTAAACAGTAAAAATGCTGAAGAACACCCTAGGTCTCAAGATCTGGGGTGGGAAGGGGGCAAGGGGAGAATTGAGGGGTAAAGCTTGGAACAGAAATGGGCAGAGGATAAATGGATTCGGTTGCAGTGTTAAGAACAGGGACCAGTGAGTGAACTGACGGTGTTTTGATAAGGTTCTGAAGTAGAAAGACTGGGCTGAGGTCAGAATGTATGCAGGATCCACAAGAAGAGTGCCAACGGAACCGTAGAGTAGGAAAAGGAAAGGAAAATGTCCTTTCTTTTTACACTAGAACTGGATGTAGACATAAAATGCATAGAATGTTAAAGCATCATTTTATTTCTGGAAAGATATTCAGCTAGGGAAGGGGGTGTGCTATTCTTTGGGTATCCTAAGTGCATGCACCCTCCAGAACCTGTGCCTGTCCTTCCCCCAGTCCTGCTTTAGAGTCCCATGTCTCATAGTTATTAGGTATGTGATCTCATGGAGGACCCTCACAACACTTGTAATCCGTGCTCCAGAGGATCCAGTGCTCTCTGTAGACACCTTTGAACACATGTAGGGACACACACACAAACACACAAACACACACACACACACACATACACACACATACACACACACACACACACACACACACACGAAATAAGATACATATCTTTTTAGATTGATGTGAAGTTTAGAAAGCTAATATGCAATGACATGCTGGTGGAATAATCATATAACCACCATTAGAAAGTAAGAGAAATCGGAGATAGTCTGTTCCAGCCCCTGAGGCCCACCCATGGGCTTGAAATTCATATATTTTATATGGGCATTTAAATTACCTGGAAAACATGTTCCTTTTCTACCCTCTGGTCCTTTCCCAATACATACTCTGCTCTAGTTGGACATTCTCCTATACTGTGTTAAATTATGTCTTCCACCTTCATGTCTCTATGCTATTCCCACAACCCACAGCCCATTAGTCAAAACTGACCCAACCTTCAGGGGTTTGAATCCCACTGTTTCCAGGAACCTTGGCATGCTTTCACTTCCTCCTCTATATTTTGGTCCTTTCTCATTGGGGCACCTTTGATTGACAGATCACTTCCTAGTCCAGCAGAACTCAGGTTGCTGCAAGAGAGTGGCCCCACATAAGGTACACAGATTGTGCACGGCCACCACACAGATGTTGGTGCCTTGCCAACAGTAGTATTGAATAGGCATCTGATTGAGTGAACAATTTTGTACCCTGTCCCTATTGTGCTTTTGGACAAAACCCCTTGCCTCTTTCAATCTCCGATGCCTGTGCTATGAACAGAGGATAACAGCACAGGCATACTCCCCAGGTGTGCAGGAAGAATAAACCAATGACTGAAAAAGCAATTTAAAATTGTAAAATGAGATGCTATATATAAATGTTACATAATCAAAATCATTTCCTTCTGTATTATGTTTTATTTGGCTTTATATCTTCAAATCCTTTGTGGGTTTCAGGATTTCACAGATGCAATACCATTCACATTAGTACCTGGATTCTCCTGGGTAATAAAAAATTTTGTGTATTATAGATCACAGCTACTTTTCTTTGGCACACTTACATGTAAATTTGTCATAATTTGGGGTATTCATAGTAGCTAATGATAAAATTCATTTCTAAGGGATAGTCCATTTTTTTCTGTCTTTGACTCGCCAGTTATTATTCTAATACTGTTGCCTCCGGGGAACTAGCTCCCATTAAGTCTAAAATCTGGGTGATGAACATAGGTTTTTAGGAGCCTAAATTTTCTATGAGCTTTACAATGAGACCTGAAAATGGCTTGGATTTTAAAGCTGTTTGTTTTCTATGGCCTTCTCGATCTTCCTTTTGATTTGAGTGTTACTAGTCACTCATTGCAATGTGATATCCTAGGAATCAGGAAATATATGGATTAGGTCTTTCACATGAAAGGGAAGCAGTGTGAGTTTAAGATGCTATTTTCTTCCTTAATATGTTCAAGAAGTTGCCAGTAGCAAAATAAATTTTCCTGTATTACCTCTGGTACCTATAGAGAACTTTGGACCTTCAAGTATATAACCTACTACTGTTCCTAGAATAGTTCTTCAACTTAGAAATTCTGAAGAAGGATTAAAGTAGAACACTGTATTCAATAAGTACTTAGTATTATCACTAGAGGGACTTCCTCTGGTGCTGTGCTAGCTCTCAAGTTTCATGACAAACTAGTGGAACAAGCCTCATCTCCTCAGTACTCCTGGTCTCAGCAACTAGATTTCCAAAGAATAGGACTTCCTCACATAGCCTGAAATTCTTCCTGTTTTAATTCTCTCTGTAATAATTTTATGTATCAATTTCACCAAGCCACAGTATAGCCTGATTAAACATCATTTCTTGATCTTTTTATAGGCGTGTCCTGAGTAGGCTGACACAAGCTTCAGTTAGTTATCTGCGATGGAGTTCAGTAGAGAAAATGCTTCCATCCAACTGCCTATAAGCAAGGCATTAGTAGGGCATCTTCTTGGTTAATGATTGCTATAGTAGGCAGAGCCCACCTATGGATAGTGCCACCCCTGGGCAAGAGTCCTGAGTTGTATAAGAAACAGGCTAAGCAAGCTTCGGGAACCAGCCAGTGAGCAGTTCCTGACTCCAGATACCGCCCTGGGTTCCTGCCCTGATTTTCCTGCATGGTGGCCTAAAACTGTAAGCTGGAATAAAGTGGTTTTTGGATAAAGGTAACATTTGAATAGGTACCCAGTAAACCCCCCTCTGTAACATGAGCATCCTCCAATCTGTGCAGGCTTGAAGGCACAAAAAGAATTGCAGTTTTGCTTCCTGCCTGCCTGCTTGAGCTCGAACAGTACACATTTCTTGACTTTAGACTGGGCTCTGTGTCAACAGTTCACCTGATTTTTTAAGTCTCTAGGCTTAAACATTTTAGAGAAAAGTTAAATCACTGATTTTCTGACAGACAACAGATCACAGGACTTCTTGGCCTCCATAACTGAGTTGATTCCCAATAGTGAGTTTCTGTGTGTACACTTATAGATCCCATTGCTTCTATTGCTAGAGAGCTCAACAGTGGGGTCAGTTTCAGATCCCATGTCCATATCAAACACATGAACTTCCCTTTCTCAATAGCTGCCTAATCCCTCAGGGTTGTTCATTTCATTATGAGGGGTTTTTGTTTTGGGTGTTTTGTTTTGTTGTTTGTTTTGAGCTCCCAGCTGTCCTGGAACTCACTATGTAGACAAGACCGGCTTCTCATTCAGAGATCCACCTGCTTCTGTCACTCCAGTGCTGTCACTATGTCCAGCTTCATTATGAAGTTTTAAAACTAGGAGTATATGTTTGTTCTGAATTTCCCTTAGTTGATTCCTGGCCAGCTCTGTAATTTTATCCCAGGCCATCATTTATCAAGATTATTAGAGTCTTCCAGCAGTCTCATCCTTAGTGGCATAAATTTTTAAGAAATTGAGTGTAGTTTTTCTTCTGAGAATGTATGTTGAAATCCCAAGTTTCTGTGGAATAAAAACTGTTCTTCCCTACCCATTTCTGCTAGCACATTTTATCATGGTTGGACCTGTACCAATCTAACCCTCAAATGGAGAAGTTGGTTTAGCATCCAAGTAGAAGAAGAAAACATTGTTTTGTGGGTGGTGACACACTGCCTGAAGATGCTGTGCCATCAAAATCTCTTAAGAAATTCTCTCCTAGTTGATGTGTCCAACTAACACACTTCAGTTTGCCAAAAACACCTCCATGATATTTTGTAGTCTGTGCAGAAATTAACATTTCAGACTGCTTCGTCATTAGTTATCTGTGTGAAATTGGTCAGAAATATTGCTGCATTGTCATACATGGGAAACTATTAATGAAGTTAATGACTTGTTCAAGGTTTCAAAATGATTCCCAAGCAAAGCTGCTGTTAGAGTCGATAGCTTCTGGCAGGAATTTAGAAAATTTTTGCATTTCCACGCAAGATCTTTTGGGTGGTCCTTTTAAAAAATATGGACAATTTTTAAAGTAAATTTATGTTGAAAGAGATGGTGGTAATAGAAGAAAGGGAAATATGTCTTTAGTTAAGCACATTTTCCAACGCTTTATCTGCTTTAACTCTTTCCATTTTAACTATGTATCATCTCCCTTTGAAGTGTACGTGTGCATGTATATGTGTGTATGAAAGAGAGAGAGAGAGGGAGAGAGAGAGGGAGAGAGGGGGAGAGGCCATTTTACATGTGCCAACTTTGTGCAGTAGGTCCACTCCTTCCTCTTTCCTGGGAATCAAGCTCAAGTTATTAGGCTGTGCATCAAGGACTTTTACCTGATGAGTCCTCCCACCAGTCCCTGTAGTGTGTTTTTCTTACAGTGGCAACACACGCCCTTAGTTCCAGCACTCAGGAGATAGATCTCTGAGTTTGAGGCCAGCCTGATCTACCGAGGGAGTTCCAGGACAACCAGAGCTACAAAGAGAAACCATGTCTCAAAACACAAACAAACAAAGGAAGCAAACAAACAAAAGAGCTATGACCTAAAGCAACCTGGGGAGGAAAGAATTTATTTGGCTGACATATCCTAAGTCACAGTCCATTGAGTAGAGGCCAGGCAGGACCTGAAGCAGAGACCACAGATGAACACTGCCTACTAATTTGTTTCCCATGGCTTGTTCAGTTTGTGCTCTTATACACCCCAGGGCCACCTGTCAAGATCTGGCACTGCCCACAGTGGTCTGAGCCCTTCCACACCAATTATCAATCAAGACATTGCCACAGGCCAATCTGAAAGCAGTTTCTCAATTGAGGTCCCCTCTATTCAGATGACCTAGCTTATGTTTGAAAAAAAAAAAAAAACCTAACCAACACAGTATGTATTCTCTTTAGCATCTTTTTTAAATGCTTGGCAACCAAAGAAGAATGGTAAAGGGTCTTTCCCCTTATTTCCATTTATAGAACAAGAGTCCAATGAGATTTAAATAGAAATTGCATATGTAGGAAATTGTCCAGAGCGTACTAGTTCTCCATTTCACCCTCATATCCTTCCCCTTTTCAGCACTCAGTACCACTAGAAATGCAAAGCATTTGCAGTGCATAGTAACCATTGTCATGGGGTCCCCCTTGAGCAGCTAAACACAGTAAGACAATTCTGCCAGCTGTTTTACCGCCAAGGAAAAAAGGGTAAACAGAGGTTAAGTGACTGCCAGAAGCATTCGCCGTTAACTGCTGTTCAGATTGGAACTCATGGCCTATTGAAAGTCTCTAAAGTATAGCTTGTCAGAGAGGGATGGTGGTCTCTAAAAACAAATTTGTTTAACATCCACAAAGGGAAAATCCTGCATAATGGTTCTGATTCTTCCCACTTTTCAAAATGTTTGTTTGTTTTAGAATTTTATGCATGAGCATTGTATGTCATTTCCACCCCTCTGAGAGTTCCTTCTGTGCCCTCCCTAGTACCTGTGTGTGTGTGTGTGTGTGTGTGTGTGTGTGTGTGTGTGTCCTATTTTGTCCATTCAGTGTTGTTCATATGTGAATATGTTTTTATGGCTGACTTCTTAGGCTTGGATAACCTATAAAGAGGCTTATCCCTGAAGAAGACTGACTCTCCTTCTCCCAGAAGCCACTAATTGCCTGTAATTCTCCATCTAAGGGTAGGGCCCTATGAGATTCCTCCCTCCACATTTGTATGTCAACTCGTATTGTTATAGTTCAGGTCATGTTTAGACAGCCATATTGTTGAGGTTTGATGGGTATAGCCCTCTGTCATACATAGAAGTCACAATCTCACAGTAGACATTTTAGTCCTCTGACTCTTCCAACTTTTCTTCCCCCTTTTCTACAATGTTCCCCAGGCCGTGGCTGTGGAATTTGTGACGTGGATGTATCAGTTGGGGTTGAGCATCCAGTGGTCAGTGTTTTTCTGCATTTTGACCAATTGTGGATGTTTGTAATAGTCTCACCCACTAAAAAAGCTCTGATTAGGGCTAAGAGGTTTACTTATCTGTGGGTATAAGGATAAATATTTAGAAAACAGAAATTGTATTAGTTTGGGAAAGCATAGTTAGTTCCTTTTAGGGTCAATAACGGTCACCAGCCACAGGTAATTGGAAAGGTTTACAGTACCAGACATGAATTTCCTCCTAGTGAGTGGGCTTTATGTCTAATTAGTTTTTATTAGCTAGCCTATGGCTCTTGGGAGCATTTTTACCTCAAGATCTATATCTCTACTTATATCTCTATCCGTATATCTCTATATCTAAAACTCCATACCTATCTCTATATGGGTCTGCCATGGACAAGTTAGAACATGTAGCATTTGTCTCTCTGGGTCTGGGTTAACTCAATCATTAGAAGATTTTCTCTAATTCCATCCATTTATCCATTCACCTGCAAATTCTATACTTTTGTTTATATCTGAATAAATTTCATTGTGTATACACATCATCCACTCATCAGTTGAAGGGATATTTAGGTTGTTTCCATTTCCTACTATTGTGAATAGAGTGGCATTGAATATGGCAGAAGCAGTTATCTCTGGAGTATAATATCAAGCCCTTTAAATTTCAGAAAAAAGAGATTGTGAAAGGCATGAAAGATGGAAAGACATCCCCCTCATAGTTTGGCAGAAGTAATATTGTAAAAACAACGATCTTACCAAAAACAATCTACAGACTCAATAGAATCCCAGCCAAAATCCCCACAATGTTCTTCACAGTAATAGGAAATTTCCTAAAATTCATATGAAAACATAAGACCCCAGATAGCCAAAGAAATTTTGAGAAAAAGGAAAAATGCTGGATGGATGACATGCATATTACAGAGCCATGGTAATAAAAACATGGTACTCGGCACAGAGACTGACATGCAGACCAATGAGATGAAATACAAGGTCCAAACACAAGTGCACATAACTATTGCATTGGATGTTTGATCAAGATGTCAAAAATGCACACTGGAAAAAAGGCAGCATCTTCAACAAATGGTGCAAGGGAAACTGGATGACCACATAGAACAGAAGAAAATGAGACTTGTATCTGTTCCCCTGCCTCATAAAAATCAACTACAAATCGTCCAAAGATACCAATGGGAAACTTCTAGAAGAAAACATAGTACCCTACAAGATACAGGTGTAGGAAAGGACTCAGAATTGGACACCATTTCCTTAGGAATTAAGTCCGACAACAGACAAAGCAGACATAAAACGAAACAGTTCTGTACAAGAAACAATCCAGGGAAGAGGAAGCCTACGAAGTGGGAGAGAACCTTTGCAGTCAATTATCTAATAGAGTATTACTACTCAGAATATATAAAGAACTTAAAAAAATAAATCAACAACCCAACTTAAAAATGGGTTGCAGAACCAGAGTTCTCAAAAGAGGAAATATAAATGGCTGAGAAATATCTTTTAAGTGTTCAATATCCTTAGCAATTAGACAAAAAATGGAAATTATAACTACTTTGAGATTTCATCTCATCCCAGTCAGAACAGTGAAAACCAACAAAACAAGTGATAACTTGCTGGGCAGGATGTGGAGAAGGTTGAACCCTCACTCACTGATAGTAAGACTGCAAATGAGCACATCTTAGAATCAGTGTCAAGAATTCTCAACATGCTAAAAGTAGGTCTACCATCCAACCTGGCTGCTTCACAAACTTCTCACCCCTTTGAGCGGAAGAAATTTTATGAAATAGGCTAGAAGTAAACAAATGACTTTCACACCCAGACTGTGGGGGTTTTCTGTTTGTTTCCTATCGACAGTGTTAGCCTAAGTTCCTGATACAGGAAGAGATCTTGCTTCCACTCATAGAATATCAGGATAACCCAAACTCAATAGATTATTATGGGAGCTAGCAACTAAAGAAATGTCCAAGTGATAGGCTCTAATAGAAACTGCACATAATAAAAATAAAAATATAACGAAAATAAAAGATGGAGAGGAAACATTTGGTTGTCCAGTGTCAAATGGTCAGCCCTAAAAAACAAAAATACAAGTAACATTATATAGAGTCAACAGATTATATTTATATATTTATGTATATATACATGTGATATCAATTAATGAAAAAAGAGGCCATGAATTTGAAAGAGAACAGGGAGCAGTATAATAGGAAGGCTTAAAGGGGGAAAAGGAAAAAGAAATGTTGTATAAAGCTGGGCGTGGTGTCGCACGCCTTTAATCCCAGCACTTGGGAGGCAGAGGCAGGTGATTTCTGAGTTTGAGTTCAGCCTGGTCTACAGAGTGAGTTCCAGGACAGCCAAGGCTACACAGAGAAACCCTGTCTCGAAAAACAAAACAAAATGTATGAATTTTAATCTCAAAATAAAAATGTCTTTAACTTTAAAATTTTTAATCTCAAAATAAAAATGTTTTTAATTTAAAAAGTGTGGAAATGTGAAGATAGTATAAATGGACTGTCTTTTCCTTGCCATCTGTGCTGGCTAGTTTTAATGTCAATTTGACACAAACTAGGGCCATTTAAGAAGAAATCTTAATTGAGAAAATACCTAGATAGGATCAACTATGGGCAAGTCTGGGAGGTGTTAGTGATTCATGTAAGAGGACTCAGCCCACTGTGGGTGCTGCCACCAATGGCCTGTGGGCTTGGATGGTTTAAGAACAGCAGCTGAGCAAGCCATGAGCAAAGCAGGCAGTAAACAGCAGCCGTGTGGCTCCTGCCTCACTTCCTACCTCCTTGACCCTGCCTTGAGTTCCTGCTGTGACTTTGTGGACTATGAACTATCAACTGTAAGATGAAATAAACCTTTTCCTCCCCAAGTTGCTTTGATCATTTTTAAAGACACAGCAAATAGAAACCCTAACAAAGACATCATTCATTCTTCTTAAAGAAAAACTTAGATGTACAATTAATCCCAGAACCATGGATGGATATATCTATCTATAGAAGGAAAAAATAGGGTCTGGAGAGATGGCTCAGCAGTTAAGAGCACTAACTGCTCTTCCAGAGGTCATGAGTTCAAATCTCAGCAACCACATAGTAGCTCACAACCATCTGTAATGGGATCCAATGCCCTCTTCTGGTGTGTCTGAAGACAGCTACAGTGTACTTATATATAATAACTCTTTAAAAGAAAAGAAGAAATGGAAAATTAAACATGGAAGTTATCTATTAGCTAGATGAAATGTCTTTTATTTCTCCCTCAGCAACTAATGTAAATGAGACTTTATGTGGAATCATCAGCCAGTGGTTGGCTCCTATACCAAGGTGATTTAAACTTTTCTAATGCTCTTAAGTAGACCTATATATCACAAGTGTTTCCCTAGCTCTGCTAAATGATTTTTAATATTATAATCTGTGTGTGTGTGTGTGTGTGTGTGTGTGTGTGTGTGGTATATGCACATGCCCACACACATGCACCATGTGGAAGTAAGAAGTCAATTTGAGGGATATATTTCCCTAAGTGGAGACCAGAAATAGAACTCAGGTATTCAGGCTTAGTAGCAAAATACCCTTTACTATCTGAGCCATCCTACCAGCCAAAAGAGGGTTTAAAAATAACAATTAGCACCTGTGAAAACCCTCACAGGGTGTGATCATGATGAGCGCTGATAGCCAACTTCTCTAATTACATCATGAGTGTGAATGGAAAATCCCAAAGAAACACTTCCATGGGAGCTTCCTGATTGTCCCAGTCAAAGACGATGTTTCATGACAGCCTTCAGTGAAGGGGCTCCAGCAGGGTCGTCAAGAGCATGGCCTTAAAAGGAGATTGAAGTTCTCCTGCTTACTGTAGTTTGGATCCAAGACACATGTGTTGAAGGGGTCCAGCCTGTGGTACTATCAGGAGGTTGTGCCCCCTTTAGGAAGCAGGGCTCACTGAAAGGACACTGGAGCATTTCCATCTGTCTTCCCTCTCTGCCCAACCCCCTATTCTTGGTCACCACTGAACTGTGTGGTGTTTGTTCTGCCTAGGCCTTCCACTGGAGGCCCAAAGAGGCCATGAGATCATAAACTCTAGCTGCAAGCCAATACAACATACTTCCTTGGGTATTTTGTCACAGTGAGGAAATCTGACCGAAATACTACTAGAACCGGGGAGTACTCTTCTGAACCTTCTTTTCTATCTGCAGACCTGTCCTCACCCCACTCCCACTCCATCCCAACATGAAGATTGTAGGCAAAGGTCATTCCCCTTAGTCACTCCATAGCTGCTAGTGACTGCTGGGATCAAATCTTTCTTATCTCTACCAGTCTTTTTGGTTCAGTAAGCAAGAAAGAACTTAATGTTCACATTTGACATTACTATTTTTTTTTTTACAGCTTGTTAAGGGCTACCCGGGGTCCTATGTTTTTCCCCTTCTGACAACCTACCTATGCACCTCTTTCCACAGTCAAATCCATGCCAGAGCTCACCTAAGAGTTGCAGCTTTCTCTGCTACTGGTGCTGTTTCATTCCTTGCCAGATGAAGGCTGGCCTTTTCTCTTCCTTCTCCCTGGTGACCTCATGAGAACCTTCTCATGAGGCATGAGTTATATAGGAGGAAGTTGTAGAAGCCAGATGGCCATTGAAATTATACCTGCAGCTCTCTCACACATGAATAGTCAATTGCCTGTACTAAAGGCCACATACTTCCTCAGAGTCTCTCAGAACTGAGACAGTGATCTGAAGTGCTTGGGTATCAAGCAAGAGTACCAAGGTGGGGCACACGAGTGGCAAACCATCAGGAAGTTTGGCCCCTTTCCTATATTGTTGTGCATTCCTATTCACAAGTTGGATGCACAAGTACAGGTCTAAACACAAACTGGATCTACCTATCCCAAGAAGATAGTCTAGGACATGCTCATATTCTAAGCCTTAGACAGCAATACTCATCTGCCTTCCCATTCCCTTCCTTCTCTCTCTCTCTCTCTCTCTCTCTCTCTCTCTCTCTCTCTCTCTCTCTCGTGTGTGTGTGTGTGTGTGTGTGTGTGTGTGTGAGAGAGAGAGAGAGAGAGAGAGAGAGAGAGAGAGAGAGAGAGATCTTAAAACCTGGCTAAAAAGTGCATTCGGGCAAGACCTAAAAGCTCCCAGTGCACTCCCAACTACCAGCTATGAGCTGCTTTATGCCTTCAGCCTAATCAAGGTTTTCCAAAGGGGAAAGAAGGGAATGCAGAGTCCGATGGATGGGGCTTGCTCTGCTGCAGTTTTCTATCCAAGCAGACCGGATGGTTTTGGCTTCTCGATATTCCTGGAGGAGCAAGCAGACAGCAGCAGAAGTCACTGTGGAGGATAGAAAGTGTATGGGGGCGCCTTGGGCATGAGAAGAACCAGGCTTTTGCTAAGATGTCCCTAGCGGAAGGAAAAGGAGAGCCTTGCTTTGTACTTTCCCAGAGGTTGGCTGAGCCAGAGTTCTTGTTTAGAAGACAACCACCAGATTGTGCTCAGAACCGTTTCTAGTGTAGAGCTGGACCTGTGAGACTCAGCCTGTGTGAGTACTCAGCGTCCTTCCTTGGCTGGGGTGCCTTTGGAGCCAAGTTCCTTGCCTCCTCGGTGTCAGGTATGAGGGTGGTTTTCCGCAGCGTGCCCACTCGCGACTGCTCTGGAAACTCCTACCGTCTGTCAGCAAGATCCCTCCCTGGCCGCAGCCTGGTTCCCAGGGCGTTCGGGTACCACTGCATCAAACTGTGCAGGAGCCACCAGACGCGACCATCACCACCACTACACCACCATCATTACCACCACCACCACCACCACCACCACCACCGCTGCCGCCGCCGTGGCCGCCACCACCACCGCACTTCACAACTGCCAACTTGCGGGCAGCTAGAGCGTCTCCGGGCCAACGCTCAGCCGCAAGCGATTGGACATTGAGTGAGAGGCGGGACCACATTCTAGGCACCTCCTACGTCCTCCAAAGATCCTAGTGACCTGACGATTGGCTATGGTCTCCGCCAGTCAAACGCTAGTAGACGCCCCGCCTTACGGGGGCTGGCCCGAAGCTGGCCCCGCCCCCAGCGTTCCGCCCCCTTCGGAGCCTAGTCAGCGCTGCGCGGTGTTCCGCCTCATTCGCTGAGCGGGTCCGTGGTTTGTCAGCGCGCTCCGGGCGACTGCTGAGCCAGGCGACCGCCGAGCTTGCAGCGATCCCCGTCAGGTGCACTGTAGAGCCAATGCGCCCAGGTCCCGTGGGGCAAGAGCAACCGGCGGTTCCGGGCAACTTGGGACTGAGGATCTGCAGCAGGGGCGTGGATTTGGCGTCTGGACTGGGCCAGGAGGGTGAGTAGCCGCGCCGCGAAAGCGGCTCCTCCGCGCCGCGTTGCCAGCGAGCCGAGGACCGCGTCGGTGGTGGCGAGTGGGAGCGTGGCGGCTGTGGAAGGGCAAGGCGAGGTAGGGAACACTTACTCTCTGTCAGCGTCCCGGCTCCAGAACTTCTGGTTTTCAAAGCATCCCAACTCGGCCCAGGACAAAACTGTGCGTCGGAACCGACTCGGCGTTGGTGGTTAGGTCCCAGACGCGTCCCTGCCCCTCTGTGGCGGCCACACGGCGCGCGGGGACACCTCGGTGCGCTCACAGCAGTTCCTAGATGGCTGAGAGTGGTTCCTAAACATTAACCGGCGCCCGAGCCGGTGTGCGCAGCGAGCGCTGGTCGCGTTCCGACTGAGAACTGGAGGGACCCGCTGGGGACAGAAGCAGGCCTCTCTCGTACTCTGCAGATCCAAAGAAAATGACAGCGGCGCTGAACGTTAAACTTTGGGAGTAATTGCTCCCTGTCAGCCTTTGAATGTGCGCCCCTCTTCCTGGGTTGCTCAGCCCTCCGCGCCCGCCTCAAGGAACTTGGTTAGGACCAGCAGGGAGCCTAGAGGCCAACACCAGGCTGGGAAGACCCAGCCTGGTTTGGTAGTGTTCATTAAAACACCTGCGGGTTTTAAGTGATGAAGTTGTGGTTAGAACTGACAACTGAGGCTTCAAGGTTAGACCTGACACTTTGTGACTAAGCTCGGGTTACATCTCCCCCTTTTCCTCTTGTAGAAAATGCAGCTTGATTTTTCCGAGTGCAGTTGCGTGCAGCTAATATTCTGTGTGGACTAAATAGAATTCAGTGCAATATTGTCTTGCCATTCTTATTTGATTTGAATGAGAGCTTATTAAGAAGACTATGGAGAGTTGGCTCCGGTCTTGGGAATAGTTCTGTCTTTTAAAATATATAAAATGTTGATTTATAGAGTATACGGATGTTCAAGTACATATATCTGAGGGTGTGTATCAATGTGCAGGGTTGATAGGGGAATAAGGTAGAAGAAATAAAGAAACTCAGCCTTGAACTTCCTCTGGCTTGTAGAGGCGAACCCTCTTAGCTATGAGGTATATAATCCTGTATGTGTAAGCATGTCTGAATCTTGTCTGGTCTGTCTGGGTCAGTATATGTCCGTGAACTTTACGAGCACTCAGTTCAATACCACTCAGTACAGATTCTGCGTTCCTGTTTTACAGCCCAGTCGCTGCCAGCCAGCCCATCTGTTAAAACATAGCGTGTACACTTGAGCCAGCACACACTGGGGTGGATGGTGGGTAGGGGGCAACCCTTAGGAAAACAGCACGCTACAAACAAAGCATTTCGCTTGCGTTCTGTTTTCATCTATTATTTGGCCAGAACTTACAATTTTAAGGAGGGTGATGCAGGGAATTGTGTCTCCTAGAACAGGGAGAGTATTTTTCTGATATAATTGTAGCCATAATTTGAGGAGGGGGAATTAGAGAAGGAAAATAAAAACATAATCCCTTGAGAAGAACTGTGGTTGTTACCTCAATAGCAAGGCTGGTTTGCAGTAACATGTATATCACAAACTTGTCTTTTGCTTCAGAGAATGCACTAAAAATAAATTGTTTCACACACACACACACACACACACACACACACACAGTTTAATAAAAGTAAATAGAACTTTATTGGCAAGACTGAAGTTAAGATTGCCTTAGTAATCCTAATGAAGCATACCTTTAGGAATTTATACCCTCGAAATAAGTTCATATTTGGCCTAATCACTAGTAACAATGGTTCACAATGTATAGTTTTAAAATAATAAAAAAGGCTTTATCATAAAATTTCTGATGACTAAAAAGGTATGGGAGGAGTATTATTATAGCAGCTTGTTAAGTTCCTGCCGGCAAGTGAGTGATACTTCAAAAAGCTATAAATCCTTTAATAGTGACAATAGGGACAGCACCTTCCAGAAGCACAGCTGATCTTTTTGGCAGTAATTTTATGCTCTTAATTACAGTTTAATAGTGGTGATCATTATAAACTGGAGTGGTTTTAAGAACCCATCAGAGGTATTTTCATTTTTATGTTACATAAACATTTGGAGGAAATCTGTAAATCCCTAATATATATGTCTGAATTTATGAGGGGCTATACAGATCCTTATGGCTTCACAGGAATCTTCCAAGTAGACTGAGTGGCCCCATGGGAATTCAATTCTTGTCCTAGAATTCACTTCTGGGACCTAGGGTACCTTGGGAATCTACATTTTCAAGCACTCAAGACAAGTTCTGATACAAGGGACCACTTGAACATCAAGGAGTAATGGCATGGTGTTTAGGATATGAAATAACATGATCTGTGAGCTGGCATAACAATTGATTATTCAGAATTTCCAGGGGGGATATTTACTGGCTTTATAAAATTGATAGTTTATTAACTATCTCAACAATGGGCCTCTTTTGCCCGGTGCCTGTAATCTTCAGTTATTCCTATTCTGAATAGGCCCCAATTTTAAGGAAGTATGCCTGGAGAAGCAAGATAACTTAATACCTCTCCTCAGTCTTGCTTCTTTGAAGTATTCACATAATCAGGGCTAGAGGAGACTTAAACCAGAATCAAGTGTTTCCTTGGGACACTCTAGCTACTTGGCTGACTAGCCCTGTGCCCCACCCACCATGATATATTCTAAAAGTCATCCCTAAGCTGTCCCTCAGAAATGGGTTGAAAATATACTGCTTGGCTGTATTCTTACTGAAGTCAGTGTTTGTTTTTATTTATAAATTATTAACAATTGGTTTTTTTTATTTACTTACCTTCTGATCCTGACATGTGCATTCTGTGTTTTGTTCTTCTATTCCATACTGACAAAATTGTCCACATTAGACTTTTAGGTAAGGTTTGAAAGAGAATGGATCTGTATCAGAAGTTGTCCTCACTAACATTCAGGTTTAAAAAATATCTCAGAGGTCAGAAATGTCAAGAATATTTACTTCCTTGATGACAAAAGGATTTAGATAGGTTGAGACATTGAACTTACATATTCCAGATCATTGGATCATCATGGAGACCTTTATGGAGCAATTTCTGTTTAGAGGAATACTTGGCATTTGATAGGTCACTTAACAATCTTTGGAGGACAATGATTTTTTTCCCCACTTAGTTCCAGATGAGCAGACAGCAGCCCCGAAAGCATAATGCTTGGATTCTGTCTCTCGTGTTTAAAGATAACGCCAATAAGTAAGATACTGGCCTGTACTGTGAGCTGCCTGCCTTTGTTTAGTTTGTGATAACACTTCTTCTGAAACCATTTTCTTTCCACTTTTCTTTATACTGGATTTGACTTTATAAGTCTTCCTTATAAAGTTAACCAATGTATATGATGAATGTTTGGGTGACCCTGAACTTAATCAGCCAACCTTGACATGAAGAGGCAAATAGTTTCCTAAAGGTCACAGAGCACAGTTGGGGACAAGGCATACATGAGGAAATCTTAGGGCCCACATTTTAGCCGTGTGCTATTTTTGTCTGTGGTCACGTTATACTAATACTTCTGTTTCTACACTAACAAAAATATTACTTACTCTCCATTTTCCCAGCTTCTGCATGAGGTGACGGATTTAGAGTGTTTGTAAAACCTGAGGTATACCACAGCCCCCAGACAACAGTACCGACTTATTCCCACTTTAGCAGACAGACAGATGGGGGTGGGGGGAGAAGAGAGGAGAAGAGAAGAGAAGAGAAGAGAAGAGAAGAGAAGAGAAGAGAAGAGAAGAGAAGAGAAGAGAAGAGAAAGAAGAGAAGAGAAAGAAGAGAAGAGAAAGCTAGCAACTACTGTAGACTGCAGCCTTTCTTGAAACTGGGCCATAGGTCATTACGAGCTTCTGTGCAACAATTCTTTAAAAAAAAAAAAAAAAAGGCATACTTTTGGCATCTTTCATTTGACAAATTCTTTTCAAGTATTTGACCCTTTTTTTTTTCTTTAGCCTTATTCCCACAGTGAAGTCATTTTTGTAAAGGCTCACCCTTCAAGTCAATCTGTACTAACATCCCCTAATACATAAACTTCAACCACTTTGAATAATACCCCTTTGCATTCCTACCTTTGCTAGTGTAGTGGTATTCAGTTACTGAGCTAGAGAACCTCAGCACGGGTTTAGCTTTGTGGATCTAACAATAAGGAAAAAGAAAACTGGGGAAGGATGGTATTGAAGTAATAGTGATATGTGCATCATCCTCCGTGTCCCCTGCTTACAGTGTCAGGGTTATATTTAAGATCCAGATGAATGAGGTGACAGATGCACTCATCTGTGGCTCACAGACAGTGCTAATACAAGCTGAAAACATAGCTGTAGACAGCAAGGCCCTTACACAAGAACAACAAATGCTGAGCTCTGAAAAAAGAGCTGGGCCGAGAGTGAAGGGTCAGGGGTGGGGGCGGGATAGGGAGGGTGTGGGAAAGAAATACCTCCAGGGAAATGCCAGACAGAGTGGTAAGAAATTTATAGAAGTGTGAATGGTTTGGTGTTTCTTGCGGGCATTGATTCTGTTTTATATTGTCTTTACAACCCACTCACCCTGTTTGCTTTTAATGATTTATTATAGCAGCAGGCCTTCCCCTGGTTAGTTTCTTTTTTATATAACTTTTTCCTTCTCATCTCAAGGTCTAATCAGAGGCATATATAATAGTGTGGCTGGTCTCAAGTACTTAGGAAAATCCATGATCAATATCACTACATCATAAACCCCTGACTGTTTCATTCTGTTGTACAATGTTTCCTTCCCTGTTATATTTAACTTGGTATCTGTGCTTTAAACAATATTTTATTAGTCTCTGCACAATAAGATGTCTGATCTTATTCTTCTTGGCTAGAAATATCTTCCGAGTAATCCATCCTCAGACCACCATTGATCTAATGATGTATTTATTGCTCAGTATTGCAGCCCTGGCAAGAAACCCAGTATGGTTCTAAAAATTTGATTAAAAAGAAATCAAGTTTTTGCAAGGCGTAGCCATCCAATTATATTAGGACCTGCCAAGTATATTTTATGCTAAAACACACACATATTTCAAGTGAGCAAAATGTGCTCTTTTTGAAGGTTCTTCAAACTTTTTTTTGCATGAAATAAATAGAAAAAGAAGATGCACATAATTGGAAAATTATGAGTGTATTATGCCAATATTTTCTTTTGAGACAAGGTCTCACTGTGGAGCCCTGTCTGGCCTGGAACTCACTGTATAGGCCAGGTTGGCCTCAAACTCACAAGAGATCTGTCTGCCTCTGCATCCTGAATACAAGGATGGTAGGCAATGTTCCACCATATCTGGTTCCAGGATTCAGGTTTTTTTTTTTTGTTGTTGTTGTTGTTGTTTTATTCTATGCTTATGAATGTTCTGCCTACATGTATGCCTGTGTATGATACTCATGCCTGGTGCCCACAGAGGCCAGAAGAGGACACAGATCCCCTAGAACTGGAGGTACAAACAGTTGTGAACCTACCATGTGATGTGGTTGCTGGGAATGAATCGGGGTCCTCTACAGGAGGACCAAGTGCTCTTAACCACTGATCCACTTCTCCAGCCCCCATGATACAATGTTTCTTAAAGATTGTGCTCTTGCATTTTAATATAGATAAATTTATCTTTTTAGATGGCATAAAAACAAATAGGATAAGAACTAGCTCCCAGTCTAGAAATCAAAATAAGCTAAACTTAATTAACAAATACTAATTAAGTACCTGTCATGGGAAGAATTTTTTTTTTTTTTTTAAAGAATTACAGTTGACTATTGGGCTTGTCTTCTTAGCTAGCTCAAAATTTATTTCACATGTTAATACTTTGGGGAAACTTTTCTGTACATGCTCCCATGTGGACTAATCTCATCTGATCTTGTCTTCTGCATTCTCTTCTCCAGCCTGGAACCTCTTAAAGGCAGGGAACTATTTGCCATCTTATAATCTCTCAAGAAAGCTTGGCAAGAAATAGTGTCTATGTGCACTAGGTTCAACAAAGAACGACAAATGGTCGTTGCTGGGCTTCCAAAGAGTGTGCATAAAAACATCCACCCTAAAGTACAAGGGTAGCAGGAACAGAATTGAAGGACCAATCTTAGCCCTTCATTGAATGCTCATCCAATCCTGCTCCACCTTCAAGTCTCTTTGCTTCATTCCTGCCTTACCTCCTCCTCTCACTCCCACCTGTTATGACTTCTTGAAGGATGCCTCCAACACTCGCCCTCCTTCTCTCCCCACTCCTTCCCTCCCTCTCTCCCTCCTTCCCTCCCTCCCTCCCTCCTCCACTCTACCTTCCCCCATGACCATTCTTGTTCTTGGGCCTCTTGTTAGATCCTGAAAGGCAGCTTTTCTTGACACTTGGGGCTGCCTCATTCAGGTCTTCAAAAGCTACTGATGCTTTAGTTCCTTTCACTGTCCAGTGTAAGTGACTAGGCAAGGGGGGGGCATTTGGGGGCCCTTTGAGGAGCAAGATCTTGATGAGCCAAATAGCCACTGTCATCCATATTTACTGCCATGAGAAAGCTTAAAAATAGTTGTTGAAGTATATTTTTAGCTTCAAGACTAGGTTTTATAATAGTGTTCATTTGTAAATCTCTTTTCCTTGAGGTAGCACCTTCAGCATAGCTGTAGCGGTTTAGTGACTTAGATAAATTAGTGCAAGGAGTAGCATTGCTAAAGTCATGTATAGACCATGCATTCAAGAGCTTGTAGTTTAGTTGACTTAAGCATAACTGCCTGAAATAAAGCCATTAAGATAGCTTTCATGTTAGATCTTATGGGACCTTAGAGGATTCAGCAGATCAAGAACCAGGATTATCTGTCTTATCTGGGAAATTGAGTATCACTTAATATATGTGCTTTATTCTTGTATCTTACAAGAAGACATTAGAAAGTTGAACAGTTTAAATCCGAAGGCATTTAGATATTAAAGGCCCCTGGCAAGATGAGCACCATGAGCTCAGACACTGGCTCTGGATCCTATAAACCAGGATCATTTCTCTTCATACAGGAGGCCTTCCTTACCCTTTACCCTTTGGATCTAGCTTCCTGAAAGACACGAGAGGAGCTTGAGGTAAAGTCCAGAGTCCAACATCTGTGATACAAATAATATTGTTCACCTTCATGCCTGCAACAAATGAGCACCTCCCTGTGGTATTGTGCTTTGTAGATTATCCTGTCTTTCCCCTGTATCTTCAGTAGGAAATTTCTTTCTCTCCTTGAAGTTGTGAGGGGATGAATGATGGTGAGGTGGAAATAGTTGTCAGGGTCGGGGAAGGTGTAGATAGTGGTAGTGCTGTGTGTAGTAGGGGTGGGTAGGTAGCCGTGGGGGAAGGTGTAGATAGTGGTAGTGCTGTGTGTAGTAGGGGTGGGTAGGTAGCCGTGGGGGTTAGGTAGTGGTAGTGGTGTGTGTAGTAGGGGTGGGTAGGTAGCGGTGGGGGTTAGGTAGTGGTAGTGGTGTGTGTAGTAGGGGATAGGTAGTGGTGTGTGTAATGGTTGTGGGGTAGGTAGTGGTAAGTGTAGTGGTAGTGGGGATGTGGTAAGAGTTGGAAGGTAAAATTGGGTGAATATGATCAAAATACATTGTATACGTATTTGATGGTCTCAAAATATAAATTTAAAATATTATCTATTTTTTAAAGAAACTTATTCCTCTTACACTTTGTGTGCATGCCTCACAAACAGATGCTCATGGTCTGAAAGCTGTTATCCCTTAAGCTTTTAGGCACCCCTAATTTCAACCTTTCTTCATAATTCAGTCCCCCACCTTCTACTATTTTCTTTCCTGTGTATTATTTTCCCCTATTTTCAGGTAAAACACTTACTGATAAAAGCTCTTTCATGGTCAGTGTTACCATTAATCTCTTCCCTGTAAGTAACTACAATTCTGACCATTTGCAAAGGGCTTTGTGCGAGCATTCTCTGTGATTTTCTAAGGAGCTATTAGATGTTCTGAGAAGCTTATACAGCACAAGAGTAATTAGCTTCACAGAACCTGTTCACGCCATTCTTATCCACACGCGGTGGTGGAATTCCCCTTTATCTGTTGGCTTTTTTCTTTCTCTTAAAAATATTGACAGTAACTTTCAATTTTCCTCACTTGTCTCGCTTCGCTGTTCTTTTTGATGTCTCAGTTTGCTCTCCCTGATCTGCCTAATTAGGTTGTATTGTTCCTAACCTACTCATCTATTTTTCTACAGCTTTCTTTCACTGGCCACATCTACACATTTAGATACCATTCACACGCTTCATGAGTTTCCCCCTTTGCTATGCATTAATAATGAAGACATGAGGTGGGGTTCCAATGGTGTCCCTTTCATGCGCTGAGGCACCATTTACTATTTCAGTCTTATACCCAGTTAGAATGCTTACCCCATTTCCCAAGTAGTTTTTCTTAAATACTGTATGAAATTATAAAATCTGTATTCGTTACATTTGTGCTTGCCTTTATGCTGTAAATTTATAATTCTATAATTTTCCTGTAGGAAAATATACATTAGACTGAAATGGTTAATTTAGGTTTAAGCCATTCCGGCTTCAGCATATTGTGACTCATTAGACATTATACCATCTCTTAATATATTCCCAGGTCTTGTCACCATCTCCCCTACACAGTGACCCTGTTCCAGCTCCTCCAGCTTAGGCTTTATTTTGCAAAATGAGTATATTCCCAAGCCCTATTACTTACTTCACTTTAAAAAAAAAAAAAAAGAATAAAAACAAGGAGATGCCACATCACTGGGAAAAGTAAACAACGGTCTTTGATGGTGTCTGTGATGGTTTGTATATGATTGGCCCAGGGAGTGACTCTATTAGGAGGTGTGGCCTTGTTGGAGTATGTCACTGTGGGTGTGGGCTTAAAACCCTCACCCTAGTTGCCTGGAAGTCAGTCTTCCACTAGCAGCCTTCAGATGAAGATGTAGAACACTCATCTCCTCCTGCACCATATCTGCCTGGATGCTGCCATGTTTCTACCTTGATGACAATAGACTGAACCTCTGAGCCTGTAAGCCAGCCCCAATTAAATGTTGTCTTTTATAAAATTTGCATTGGTCATGGTGTCTGTTCACAGCAGTGAAACCCAAACTAAGTCAGTATCTTAGTTTCTTTGGGCTGCCATAAGAAAATACCTGAGATTGGATGATTTATAAACAACTAAAATGTTCTGCTCACAGTCAACAGCTGGGGAAGTCCAAGAGCAAGAGGCTAGCAATCTGGCGATTGCTTGGCGAGGTTTTCACTGTAACATCATATGACAGACTGAGTTTGCTTGTCTCTATCCTCTTTTATAAGGGCACTAATGCCATTCCTGAAGGCATGGTCCTAATTAGTTCCAGAAGGCCCCATTTTCTGATACTGTCCTATTAGGGATTAGATTCCAATGTATAAATGTTAGAAGTATACAAGTATTAAAAACAGCAAGCAGTTGCCTTTCCTTTGGGTGGCACATATTGGCAGGGCAGCCATGCAGATTTCCAAGAAAAAGGAAGTCTGTGGCTGATGGCCACAGCTGAACTGAATGAGTTTCTCACTCAGGCGCTGGCTGAAGATGGCTACTCTGGAGTTGAAGTCTGATTTACACCAACCAGGACAGAAATCATAATCTCAGCCACCGGAACACAGGATGTTCTTGGTGAGAAGGGTCGTGGGATCAGAGCTGACTGCCATAGTGAGCCAGAAGAGGTTCTGCATCCCGGAGGGCAGCACAGGGCTTTCTAAAGAAAAAGTGGCCACAAGGAGCCTGTATGCCTTTGTCCAGTCAGAGTCTCCATGTTACAAACTCCCAGGAGGGCTCGCTCTATGAGGACCTGCTGCAGTGTGCTATGGTTCCCTATGGAGAGCAGGGTCAAGGGCTGTGAGGTTGTGGTGATGGGGAAGCTCCAAGACAGAGGGTCAGGGCCATGAAGATTGTGGATGAGCTGATGACGCACAGTAGAGACCCTGTCAACTACTGTGCTGACACACCCATGTGCCATGCGCCCCTCAGGGTGTGCTCACGTCGCCCTGGGACCCAAGAGCTAAGATTGGCCTGAAGAAGCCTCTGTTTGACCATGTGGGCACTGTGAAACTGAATGAGGAAATGCAGCCCACCACCCCATCTCAGAACAGAAGGGTGGGAAACCAGAGCCACCTGCCATGCCCCAGCCGTTGCCTACAGCGTAACAGGGTATTGGCAGCTGTTTCTGGATGCTGTCCTTGTCCTGTAAAGACATTTAATAAAATCTTGCAGAAAGAAATAAAGAAACAAAAGCAGCAAATGATCAAGATGGTTTCCTTTTCAGGTAAATCTGCCTTCTAACTTGAAATCCTAACCGTCTCTGGAATGTTTGGGGGATTGTTGTTGTTGTTAATGTTGTTGTTGTTATTGGTGTTGTTGTTTTCCAACTTAGTCCTCTTATCTAAGTATAATATGAAGCCGCTTTTGCTCCTTAACGTCTGACTTGTGCCGGAATCTGTGACTTCCTTGTGTGGTCTCTTGAAAATCTTGTAATGGGATAAAGGCTTAGTTGCCAACTTTACAGAACAGAAGATCAATGAAAACTGCTCTGTTTAGGCATCTGGAGAACAACTGTTGCAGACAGGTAAAAGATAAAAGCGAAAAATCTTGAATCAGGTAGGGAAAGCCAAACAGAGAGCATTTGGTACTGGCTACCCATGTGTTTGCCTGTATGCCTGCCCTGGCGATGCAGTCAAATGTTGTATTATCCTATATTCCAAAATTCTTAAACTCCACTGAACTAGAGTAAGACTCCTGCTTCTAGCCTGGGACCTTCTCAGAGAAGAAGAAATGTGTAGGCTCTTTTTCCTTTGGAGGTCTTCTGCATCCACTTCACGTGTGTGGTAAAGAAATGTTAAGTCTGGAGTAAATCACAGGGCATAGAGGAAGAGTGACTGATTAAGTCTTTGTTGTCACAGACCACTGTGCTCTTCTTGTATTTGTGACTTGGTTGTAACAGCTCAGATGTTACTTGCAAACAGGACAATGTGGAGAGCACAGAAAACTGGAATCACCCCCACCATTTCAAAGTTTCCTTCTGAAGAGTATAAAAACATTTCTTAAACGACTTCCACTTGGGTCCTCACAGGCTGGTCAGAAGTGACTCACACAGCCACCTCTCAGTCAGTCAGTCAGTCACTAGCCATGGATCAGCTCCCGAGGGGGGAGGGATGAGCAAAATCAACATTCTGTTAACAAGAAAGAGGCAGAGATTGGGAGAGGCAGGGTACAGAATAGACACTGAGAGGCATATGTAACTATCTGCTGCATGCTACCACTTCAAAAATAACTCTGGAATTCCTTGGGAAAGCGGCTGTGTAGTTGGTAGGTACCGCTGATGGGTAGAAACAAAAAGGGGACAATGCAAACTAATTGAGGACAGAGAGTGAGCCAAGATCAATGATTATTCTGATTACAGCCACAATAAACCCTAATGAGTTTAAATGTACTAATTTATGTCTTCTTGTACTCAAAAAGTATATGCTTTTTGCTTAGTGAAAAAAAATGATTAAAATAATTTATTCCTCAATAAATCTCTCTAGTATATTTTATAGTATAAGTTTATATGAATATAAACAATTTTATTAACTTTATATATCATTCCGTTAACAAGACTGATAATTATGGGTGATTATAACTGGCGATGATTTCTTATGTATGCTTTTATACAGTAAGAATTTAGCATCCAAGAGAAGTTAGCAATTTACGAGATCACACAACTAGTAAATGGCTAAGCTAGGATTCAAACATAAATTCCCTTATGTCCCTTCCCAATCAACATGACTGCCCATTTTCTTAGAAGACAGTCCTAGGACTATCACGTCCGGTAGAGCATTAAGTGATTGAACCCTGCCCATCTCTGTGACATCATTATTTATCCTGTGGTCCTTGCTCAATTTTCTAACCACATTCTTTCTTATTGTTGGTGTAATAAGCCAGTCTCTTTCCCACCTGTGACCCTTTGCAATTGTGGTACCCTCTGCTTGGATGACACAGCCTCTGTTCCTATGGCTACATCTGCTCTACCCAGGCTTTTAAATATCTCCTCTTTATAACGCTATCTATCTGTTCAGGAGTCCTCCTGGGCCCTGATCCCACCCACTCTGTTTGCTTCATGTTATTTGCCAAAGTCTCATATAGTTTACTTAGTTATCTAGTTTTTGATCTGTTGTCTTCTACCTATATTTTTAAATGAATGATCAAATAAATAAGTTAATGAATTAACGAGTACTTAGGAATGTAAGTTTCTAGTAATCCAGAGTCGGCCTTCACCTCTCACCTGAGGTAAGATGCCAGTTGTCGTTTGAGCCTGAATCTATCAAGCTCAGAAAGTTTTCTTAAAAAAAAAAAAAAAAAAAAAAAAAAAAAAAAAAGAATTTTTTTCTTGGAAAATTTGAAAACTAATTAAATCTACTTTTTATTCTGTTCAAGGGTAAAAGAAATTAATATTAAAGTTCTCTGGAGAAAAGATACACTTACTATAGTTATGTACATGTGGGTTTTACTAGAGCCTTATGCTGGGACCATTTGAGTAATAAATTCTGAATTTCTTATTTAGAATAGTCTATTGACATCAACACTTTTAATTTGGTATAAACTGTTAAAAATGAAATTACATATTTTAAAGTGGGAGTGAGAATTACAGTTGCATTTAGAATGGTAAATTCACTTAAAATTGATTTCTCTGTATACACATAATTTTCAACTCATATATGTACTTAAATGACTCCTTTCTCGGAACTGTGTTCTTAATTGTTCCAAAGTAATTATGGAGGTGCAAATTGAAAAATAGCTTTGCCGCACATGTTAATTCCTAAGCAACTAGAATACATGAAGCAGTATTTTATTCCAAAGTCCTTTTGCTCTGACTTCTCCTTTTTCATTAAGGTGAGTGCTTTTGTAAATGTGTACAGTTTTTTATTTTGTTGTTCTATGGCTTGTTTCGTGCTAATTACATTGTAAGGCATTGTGTTCTGAGGCAGTGCGATGCTGGCATGTAATTAAATTATCACTTTAGTTGGTCAAAATCTTTGCATTCCTTTCGTGCCTGCTCATCTTCCCTCCCCCAGGGGACCGCACGAACTCAGGTATCCTGGCCCATAGTATGAGTCAATCCACTTGAAGTCACCTGATGTCCCCTTGTTGGGAACGCCTACTGCCAGTCCCTTACTGTGAAATACACTGCTGGCTAGCCTTCTTGAGTCTGATTTCCAAAAGACAGATTTCCATTTTATGGTAACACGCATCTGTGCTTGAGAGCACTCTTTAGTTAGGGTCTTGCAGGATGTTTTCCCCTGAAGCCTTAGAAACAAGTGAAAAGAGATGAAGGGAGGCCATTTCAGTGTTCACATCATACCTTCTCCCTGGGCTGTTGGTGGAGACCCCTTCCTCCTTTGCTGTATTCTCACTTTATAACCTGAGTAAAGTTGGAAATACAATTTTGTGAGTGTACACTGGGATCTGGTGAAAATGAGAGCATGAATTAAAGGGCTGGGTTAATGTATCGTTATTATTTAAATATCATTATTATTTAAGATTTATAGGCTTACGATTTCTGGCTCTTGGGGGCCTGCTTTTGACAGGGTAGTTTTCATGTATAATGTATTGGCCCTTTTATGGATCAACTGAAACTTTTCTTTTCTTTCTTTCCTTTTTTTTCCCTCTCTTGTCAAGGCCGTGTAGGTGAGAAGCAGCATGGGCTTATGGAAAATGTATAGCAAAACAGTGGCGATGAGAAAGACTTCATAATGGGTACACACATTGCTGGAGTGCTTCCCAAGTCCTTTGCAGGGTGCCAATGAGGTTTCTTTGGCAGAGGCAAAGTGGAACATGTGCTTCGCCATGGGTGAACACAGATTTGGAAGGTCCTTTATGGTTCACAAAAGCAGCTGCTTTTGAGCTGGTGTGGTAGCCATAGCTTCAGAAATTCACCTAAGTATGTGTAGTGCAAACTCCTGACATCCATTTGGAGATTTGGTTGCATGTTGGAAACTCACTTTGTTAGATGGTGGGGCCTTTGTTCATTTTCCTGGGCATTGGAATGCCAAACCTATATTCTGAGCAGTGTTTGCAGTGTTCCATACATATGTAAATTTGAAATGATGACTTTCTTCTTAATTTTGGAAGCTATGGACAGCAGTATTACTTTGCATAATAGAACAACATTATTATTGAGTTACCTTTAGGCATATTTCATTGTATAGACAGACTTTCTTCCCTGGGGTTTGTAACTTCTACTGCATTGTTACTCAGTGAGATTTTAGGCTTTGCTAAACTTTCCTTTATGAAACCTGGGGGTCTCTCGTGTGTTTCTAATTTGAGTCTTTTGTCTACCCTTTTTATTGATTTTAGTGAGTTAGCTTCCCTTCCCTAGGTGTGTCAACTCGAGATGGTACAGGTAGCATTGTTTCCTTTTGCTTTCAACAAGACATGTATTTCCGGTCCCCCCCCCCTTGAGTAACTAGGACATGAGTTTTTGACTCATTAGTTTTCTATATATTAAATACTAATACGCCTTAGCATCTTCACAGGTTGCTTAGAAAACAAAGGATGAATGCTTTGTTTTTAGTAGACCATAACTACTGTATTTCTAAATGGCAAAGAAAAAAATTACTGCAAAACAGGATTAGTGCAGATAGCTTAAACTGGAAATCATTTTAAATGTTTCATGGCTACATTTTTGTGCTAAATATAAAAATAATTGTGTTTCCCATGTGCGAGCATCAAAAGCTCTGGTTGGAAAACCACATGGTCTAACAAGTAGGTCACTATTGATGGTAAAACATGAGACAGGAAATGTCACAGCTAAGATTAGAGACCCAAGCAGTATGTCTCCCCGTGCTTACACTGGCCATCCAAAGCAGTAGACGGGCTCAACAGGATATAACTAACTTTAGCCCAGTTTGAAAGTATTAGCAAGGATAGCCTTTTAATGTCTGATTCTCATTTGTTTCTGAATATTGCATTTCTCCAGTTGGGCAAAATAATTGAGCTGCTTAAGTTTGCACAGTGACAGACTTCAGAATGTCAATTAAAATGACAGTCATTACATTCTATCAGTGTACACAGAAAGCCATAATCAGCTGTATACACTTACATGGATGGGTTCACTTGATGTTTGAAAATGTTAACAAGGAATAATAGATTGTGAACACTTCTCACGGGTTCTCTTCCAAGTCGCCTTTGTCTTCATATTTGATGGTGTGGAAGCACATCTGGGAAGAGTGCCTTTAGTAAATCCAGCTATCATTTCTTTGTCTTTGGGGACAATATGAGGAACATTTCATATTTAAAGTGGGAATGTTCACCACTGGAGATATCTGAGTTTTGCCAAGACACTTGAATATTCTCATTTTTAAGCAAAAACCTGAGGGAGAAAGGAGTAGTACTCCCTAGCCTTTGTTTTGATGAGAAACAATACTCCATGAGGGAAGGGGCTCAAACCAAAACAGAGCCTTGGATTCTGAGCATCCACTCCCTCATGCTGCATTAAGCAGTTGAGTGCATGCCCAAAGAGCCTGTGGTTATTTGGATGAGTAGATAGAGGCATGCCGTGATGATTGAATTTGAATCTGTCATTAGAGCCTTATTCATTCACTTCCAGCCTAGAGTCCTTCACAAACATATCCTGGCTTACGGACTCACTGTACTTTGAGTGGAGAGTTTTATTGCGAGGCCTCCCTAGGCTTGTGTTTTCAAAGGTTATTAATGCAGATTAAAACACTCTATTTTGTACTGGAAATATTTTGTGCAGGTTACAACTTTGAAGAGGGCAGAGAAGTAGAAGGAAATCTGAACAGAATAAGTACTTTTTTATAATTTACCTTATTAACCTTTAAACTAAGCAGTTCAGTTGATACTAAATACCTTTATAATGTGCACCTGTTAACACTATCTCCAGAACACTTTGTCTTGTATATAAATAATCACATAATCTTAACACCAGAACATAGAAATGATCTAGGTTTTTGTTCCTTTCCCAGAAAGGAAACATAAGGCCCTGGAAGGAAATGTACACTCATATTAACAGTAACTGCCTATTCTCTCTTTCCCAACACCCTGAAAAGCACCATTCCCTATTTTTGTCTCCATCTCATTTTAAGTGGGACCGTGGAGTTTTTGTCTTTTTTGTGTGTCCGAGTTACGTCACTTGGTATAATGGTCTCAGCGCTTGTGTATGCTATTATATATACACCAGACTCCTTCTCTTGAGGCTGAATAATATTCATAAGTGAGAAAAGTAGAGACAGTATTTTTAGTCTATATTCCTTCTTCAACTTAAACACACAACCTAGATCTTCATGCCTGATCCAGGGAGAGTATTCTGGGGAACAGGTTGGAAATACAGCCCTCAAGAAGCAAAATTCTGAGAGTTTTTCCCTATTGGCAGTAAAAAGTCTGGTTGATTTTGATTGAAGAAAATCAGAAAGTATGACAAGTGAGGTGACAGTTGGCCCTTTCCCCTTTAAATGCCTGTTTTCAGCCATCACAGTGTGAACTGGTTGTGAGTTATAGGGTCAGCTCTTTGTCTAGACCTGGGATAGAGAATGTGTGGTGACAGGTTTGTGGAAACATCCTAGAAACGATCTGGGGGTGTCTGAAAGACAGTTTTGCTTTTAAATAGAGGCTTAGATTTTTGGCTGTTCTTTCTAGATTAAAGAATGTACAAACAATAAATCTTTAAATCCTTATATGCTTTGTGAAATCGCTTATCATCTTATAAAATTATTTACCTGTTTCTAGTTTCTACTATGACATTTCTAAAATGTGAATGACCAGATGGTCAGGTCTCCTAGTCTGCTTTGACCCCAGTAAAAATTCTGCCCCTGACTCTAGCTCTGCCTCCAACTGGAGGTGATATAGACGGCCACCAGACTCCTTCCAGGGCCTTATGTTTCCTTTCTGGGAAAAGGAACAAAAGCCTAGATCATTTCTATGGACCTGTTCTGGTGTTAAGATCATGTGATACTATTCATGTCTTAAGCCTACTGACTGACTTCCTTCCTGTAAGTTAGAAGGTTCTGAAATCAGTATCTGGCTAGGAACGTTTAATTGTGAAGTCAGTGCTCAAGGTTACTAGCTGCTTGCTTAAAGTGGCATTTTGGCGTACTATGAAACCTGTGTTGCACTGAAGAACTCCATTAAATGTGTGTGATCCCAAAAGAATAGCCAGAATGTTTCATACCTGAATGCAAGAAGAAGCAAGGCTACTTTTCAGCTGAGTCGGGTGACTGGAGTTGGTGGGGTGTGGAGGGTTTAGTTTCATAGGAAAATAAAGAGGGGAAATTCAATATGCAAACGTGTAACCAGAACCCGGTGAGGATTCACATAATTAGTTACTTCTGTCCCTTCATGTATGAAATATAACACCAGTGCTTATAAGCCAACATTGGTAAGGTAAGAAGCACAAACAACAAAGTTGTAAGAGCCACGCTATCGCTTTCCAAGGCCTAAGGAAAAGGTTATTACGGCTCTAAGTGAGATGCAGCTCTTTAATGATTTATCTGAGTCTTTTGGATAGACAATATTGGTTGGACCTCTAACAGAAAACAACTTAGATTTGATAGGTTTTCTTTCTGCTAACAAAACTTCTTCCAAAGATACTGAAAAGTTAGATACAGTACCTGTTCCACAGACATAGACATAGCCAACCTAGTTAATTTCCTACGAATGAATTATCCTTAGCTTTTGTGAAGCTCTCTAGATAGTAGAGTAGTTAGCCTCTGAATGGAATGAGAGGCCTTGGCATCTCTGCGGGTTCTCTTAAAACAAGAGGAATTTTGATGGGGAAAATGTGACCAGGAAGATTCTGGAGGTCGTCTTTTGGTCTTGTTTATTTTTAAACCTACTAAGTTATTGTGTAAATACTTTAGGAAATATTACATAGGGATAACCAGATACTCCTGCCTAGAAATAATTTCTTTTAAATGTTTGACTGTCCTTTCTTAATACAGCTTTGGTCATCAGACCAGGTTGTCTGGCTTCTATCTGGCACATGACTTTGTCACTGCTACCTACGGTAGTACCCCCTGGAGTTCTGAGTTGCTGCCCTCAGGCTGGCACATATGGAAAACAGTGTTCAAAGCCAAGAATCCAGGTGATAACAACTAAATTTAGAAATCTTTTATTCCCCCACAGAATAAAATGCAATTTGTTTCTTCTTTCCACACAAAGTAGAGCTGCCCGGAAGAGTGACTATGAAAAGGCGAGCCCCATCCCATCACTCCACTTGCAGCTGTGACGGCTTCCGAATGTGATTTGTATGTGTTGGATAAGTGTGCTTTGAGCTAAGCTTCATGACATTACCAAGCATTACTTCTAACACAGAGCAGATTCCCCCAGCTCCTGGAATGGATTCACTCTTCTCAGTAGCCACAAGTAACTCTCCTTGGTTATTCACTCGGCCCTCTGAAGGGAAACCTTCCCTGAATCCTCAAGGTCATAAATGTGACCTTAGACTTTATTCAGGAGCTCCCCTGCAGCTGGAAACCGAAAGCCACCGGTACTTTTTAAGCACAGGGCCCATTGCTTCCTTTAATCTGTGGGCTGGACAACAGGGATAACCTAGATTCAAGTTTTCAGAGCAGAGTTTACAAGATTAACCAATGAAGACATAAAAAAAGAATACTGGAATTCATTCACTTACATTCTGAGTCAGTGTGTGTGTGTGTGTGTGTGTGTGTGTGTGTGTGTGAGAGAGAGAGAGAGAGAGAGAGAGAGAGAGAGAGAGAGAGAGAATGAGAATGAGAGAGATTGACGGTGTATGTATAGAAGCCAGAGGACTGGCTGTAGGAGTCAATTCTCTTTCTACCATGTGGGTTCTGGGGATCAAACCTAAGTCACCAAGTTTCTTTATAAAACCTTTTTTTAAAGATGATAGGCACCTTTATCAACTGAGCTATCTCATAGATCCTCGATTCACTTTTAGTCCCACAAAATAATAAAAATTAAAGTAATACATAGATGAATTGACAGTTGCCCTTCCCCATAAGGTGTTAAGTGAGGTGGGAGGTGTTAAGGTGAGACTTTTCCTGGACATGCAGAGTTTGAAGTTTATTCCCTCACTTGCTTTGCAGGATGTCCTGCTGGATGTATACAGTCCAACTAGGTTAACTTGTAGAATGTTACATATTTCCAGCTGTACAGCACAAGGATAGTAGCAGAATACATCGAGTCGCTTTATTACATCAAAAATATCAACCAAAGTCAGGTGAAGTGTCACACACCTTTAATTCTGGCACTCAGGAAGCAGAGACTAGTTGATCATGGATCTCTCTGAGTTCTAGTCTAGCCTGGTCTACATAGTCAGTTCCAGACCAGCCAAGACTACATGGTAGGACCATGTCTCAGAGGAAGGAAGGAAGGAAGGGAGGGAGGAAGGAAGGAAGGAAGGAAGGGAGAGAGGGAGGGAAAGAGGAAGGGAGGGTGGGAAAGAGAGAGGGAAGGGGGGAGGGAGGGAGGGAAGAAAAAGAACCAATATAAAATATAATAGAAGATGTTATGTTTTATGTAAACACCAATAAGCAATACAAAAATGGAAATGACATCTAAGATAAGTTTCTTGTTAGCCAAATTATTAGCTAAAAATGGTAACAATCCAATCATATTTTATAAGTTGATCTTCACACCTCAAAACTGACATAACTATTTGAAATATAGGTCTGTGCCCAATATCATTAAGAATGAAAATATTGGGATTAAACTTACACTTAGCCTTGAAGCACTTCCTGATGATAATATGAAGGTGTCATTAGAAAAACATGGACTCTTTTCAACTTAATGTAGCTTTTAAACTAATGCTTAATTCAGAAAGTATTTGCAGGGCCTCTTGTGGTCACTTGGTATGAGTGCTGTGGACTGACCCTGGGCCTTGAGTGCATTAGACACATGCTTCCCCATTGAGCTGAATCTCTATTCCAGCACAGTGAATTTTAATAAAATTTCATTAAACTATGTTATGGCTTTGAATCCTCTCCTGGGATTTCTTTCATTTGCAAAAGTAGAGAAACTACTTATCTTTTGGACACACTTGTTGCTTCCTGGTTTTTGTCCTAAGTCCTAACATAAGATAAAGTAAGATGTTGAAAAACTATTATCTAAAATGGGTGTCTTTATTAGAAAATGATATTGAAAGTATTAGAGAAAATGCTACTGAATCCCAAAGAAACAAATTTTGCAGGACAGATGTCAGGGGCAAGGACTTGTGGAAGGCGCGTGCGTGCGTGCGTGCGTGCGTGCGTGTTATCTGACTTCCTGCTGGGGTTATGAAGTGTGCTAAGAGCTTCTGCTGGTAAGTCACCACTGAAGAATCTCTCACAGTCAATGAAACATGTTTTATGAAAAACAACTGAGTAGTATTTCCTCTAATGCAGATGCTTCCTTGAGAATGACCCCAGGGTAAAGTGACAAAAGATTGGCTCATTCGCTGTGCAGTTGCTTCGAGCAGCTGGAATAACCCAGTGTTGGGAATGGAAGTACACAGCATGCCTTGGGACACTACTAATAGTTTTACCAAAAAAAAAAAAAAAAAAAAAGAAAAGAAAAAGAAAGAAAGAAAGGAAGGAAGGAAGGAAGGAAGGAAGGAAGGAAGGAAGGAAGAAAAGGGAAAAAAATCATCTGTTGTGTCAGAGAAGCCACAGAATGTTGACAGTTCATGAAAATCTTTTGTACCTCATGGAGATTTGCTGATTATCTTCTTGAAACATTTTTAAGAGTGGTTAAAGCTACAGATAAGTTATATTTATTTTTCTTCTTCTTCTTCTTTTTTTTTTTTTTTTTTTTTTTTTTTTTGAGACAGGGTTTCTCTGTGTAGCCATGGCTGTCCTGGAACTCACTTTGTAGACCAGGCTGGTCTCGAACTCAGAAATCCGCTTGCCTCTGCCTCCCAAGTGCTGGGATTAAAGGTGTGTGCCACCACCGCCCGGCTTATTTTTCTTCTTATGAAAAAGAAAGTGCCCTGCATTTTTGTGATAATATGCTACTTTACTGCTATGCTACCTAGCAGAGCAATGGGGGTGGGGCGCAGCAGCAAATATGTCCTTTCGAGATAAAAGTGTTCTAAGACTAACCAAGAAAATAAATACCATTCTACACAGAATATTATAAAAACAGTGTCTGGAAATGTTTATCTTAAGTGTGATTTTTATTGCTTAAAACTATGGAAAAGCATTAAAGTCCACATATTATAATAAAAAATTGAACTTAGAGCTACATTTCCAAATTAATGTATCATGAATAAATAAATATAGATTTTCAAAGGTATCAAAGCATGTTCAGTCATATTCCTCTTGGAAAAATGATCATTTAGGATGATAAAAGGTTTTATGTTCAGCTATATTAAAATAAATGCTTCTTTTTCCTTTTTATTGTAAATAGATTCATCTTTCACAAAATACATTCCAACCAAAGTTTCCACTCCTTCTAGCACCTCCTCTCTCCCCTCTCCCCCAGACCCACTCCTGCTTTTGTTTTGACTTCAGAAAAGAGCAGATATCTAAGATATGACAGCCAAACAGGGCAAAACAAGATATAATAAAACAAGGTGAGAGCCCTCATATCAAGGCTGGACAAGACAACCTAATAGAAGGACAAGAGTCTCAAGAGCAGACAGAAATTCAGAGGAGTCTCTCAAGAACACTAAGGTCAGCCTTACCGTACACAGAGGGCCTGGTGTAGACCCTTGCAGGCTCCACGTTTGCCGCTCCACGTTTGCCGTCTCAGTCCCAGAAGCCCATGTAAGTGAGCCCTTAGTTGATTTGGTGAATGTTCTTCTGGTTTTCTATGTTCCCTCTGACTCCTAAAATCCCCCCCTCTTCCACAGGGTTTCCCAATCTCCAAGGAAAAGGACCCAATGGAGACCCCAATACCCAATCTCCTCTTCTCTTCTCTTCTCTTCTCTTCTCTTCTCTTCTCTTCTCTTCTCTTCTCTTCTCTTCTCTTCTCTTCTCTTCTCTTCTCTTCTCTTCTCTTCTCTTCTCTTCTCTTCTCTCTCTCTCTCTCTCTCTCTCTCTCTCTCTCTGGTTACTGTCTGGCTGTGGGTCTCTGAACCCACTCCCATTTGCTGCCTGAGGAAGCCTCTCTGTGGATGACTAGACAAGGCGCCCATCCAGTCTCTGGTGCCAGGCAGTGTAGGACATGGGCTCCCTCTCTCGGCATCAGCCTCAAACCCTTGTTTATTTTGCACTCATCTCATGCTTTGTGATTCTGATGTGTAGCACATTTATCTACATATCTGTATATAGACACACCACACATATTCTAAAGTTTCTCAGTGTTGAAAGTCATGATCCAGTCATTTTCCAAACTGCTGCTTTAGGCTGAAGATTCTTAAACCTGTAGAGACAGGGAAGAATCATAGGCTACTTTAGAACAATAGAAGATACATGCTCTCTTCTCATAAAAATTACATTCAGATTCTGGGAAATAAAAATGTTCCCATAATTTCAGGATGTTCACATGCCGACTAATGGCTGTTGTCATGGATATTACTTAATACTCCCACATGAGGACAGGGATGTCCAAAGGGCTTAAGTGACTTATGTCAGAGAGTGACATAAATAGGACATGAATGTCCTAAAGACTTATGTAACTTGCACAGCATCACAGAGTGGCATAAACTAATCTTTCAATCAAGTGTATGTGCCATTGCAGCCTTTGCTCTGTTTCCTAAAGATGCACATATAAAATGGGACTCCCCAGGACCCCACCCCTAAGGTTCACAAATCTACTGGGGACTCAAGTGTTCACTAATACTATCTGTGTTTAAAAGAAACTTGTTTTTCTTCTGAGCAGCATCCGCTCACAACAACCATATGTGAGTTTTATGCTGGAAACTCTATAGGAAACACAGAAATGGTAAAGTACCCCTAGAGAGAGTCAGTTCCCAATTACTCGCTTGGGTGCTCAATGCTATTTCTAATACACCTTTTATATTGTTGAGCCTTGTGGTCCTTCTCACTGGGGTTCTGCAGCTGTGATTCATCTATGCACTAAATGATGTTTTAGTAAAGAAAGGTAAAGCTGAGGGTCATAGTCCTTCTCATTTCCAAGTAACTCCGAGCTTTCTCTTTGCATTGTGAGCCTGTGGGGTAAAGAGTCAAACCTTAGATAAATTGGCAGATGGAAGAACACAAGGAACACTAAAATAAGTATAAATTTTATAAGCTTCATGATCTTCTTCCCCAAAGGCCTAAATCCATGTGATAAGACAGTAGAACAAATGCTTATAGAGTCTGAATTTATTACTATTTTTTAAAGACATGACAAGATTAGAGTAAATTAATTTTTTTCTTGGCTGCCCTGATCTTCAGTCGGTAGTACTCCTGAAGGTGGTATAAAGTATTTGAAGTTTTTCCTATAAATATTGGGCTCTGCATAGAGGCTAAAAATAAGCAGAGCAGCATGGAGAAATGGGCAAACATTATTGATCTGTGTCAGTACTATTTCTGCTTTAATGTTTGCAAAAGGCACAGTGCAGCTTGGCAACCTATTTATAGAGAACAGATACACGGTGCTATATATAGATGATAAAAAAGGTGGGTCCTCAGGTAGATTGGAGGTTATATTAGTAAGTCAAACCAGAAGGAATCTCCCATGAAATAAGTAAAAAACAGAGCGCCTGTAACATTTCGGTAGAACAAAGAGCCTTACTGGTGGGCATGCCTCCCCTTCTAGAGTTGAGGGCCTTACTGGTGGGCATGCCTTTCAGTGTGTGCCACCCCCAATTGTTGTTGGCCTTAATAGCTGCAAGCCAGCTTCCTGTGAGCAAGGGCTAAAGCCAACATGAACAACTCCAAGAGCGCTCTGCCCTTTCATCTTTGCAGCAAGTGCTAACTCCTGTGTATTTACTGTGTTTGTGTGTGCGTGTGTGTGTGTGTGTGTGTGTGTGTGTGTGTGTATGTGTGAATGTGTACCTGCTACATTAGTGAAAACATGTACAAATGTTTTGTCAGATCTTCCTTTGACATTCAATTCTCCATCCATTGTTTGTAAATAGTAATATTGTAAATTGTAATATTTACCCTCCACTCCTCTGCTACTACGATTTGCTTGTCTCCAGTAACCTAATTACTTATTCTTCTTGTCTCCCACCCCAGTCACCAACCTTCCCTCTCTGGACTATTCTTTTTTCCTTTTGTTCCAATTGTCCATTCAACTCAACAAGCTTTTTTTTTTTTTTTTTTTTTTTTTTTTTTGTGAACACAAGGCACCTGCTAGGTTTAACAAGGCTAAAGAGCTAAATAAGATGGAAGCCCTGCTCCCGAGTTGCTCTGTCCAGAGAGCTTTCATTCATTGCTCTGTTCTCTTCTCTACTCTGATTATTGATTGCTCCCTCCAGGCAGAGTTTCTTCCAGCATACTCCATTGTAGCAACAGCTAAACATGGGGCTGGCAGAAGTTAATTTTGTCTTAGACTCCTGATTATGTCTGATTTACAAACTGGGCTTTAGAAAGAAACTCACCCAGCCTGGGGGAAAATGCGGGGGGGGGGGGAGGTATAAGTAGTCAGTGTAGGTGAACCATGGAATTCTGTGGAGGTGAAGCATGCCACAGGGAGACTAATGGGCCCAGCCACCTCTGAACACCTGAAGGATGCTGTTTTACCTGAAGCAAAGTTGTCCAGGCTCTGGAAAATGGTTTCTCAACAGTTCCCTCCTCATGCCAATGCAGCAGTGGAATGCTGAAATAACTAACCATCTTTACATTCATTAAAGAAAATAAACCCTGACTAGCCATAATAACAGCTGGCTCCAGTTTGAAGCTGGTGACATTGCTGTCCTCCATGCCCATCTCTTTTGCTCAGATATTGTATGCATATGAGTTTCTTTGGCCATGTGAATGTAAGAAGCATCATACTTCTTTCAGTGAGAGACCCGCCAAGAACAGAGATAGGTAGGTATGCTTTTCATATCACAAACTCTGCCAGTTGTATGTAGGCCAGGCTTAAGTGGTAAGGAAGGAACTTGAAAACAAGCATTTAAATATAACTCTCATCTCTATTGCTGAGTCTTCTCAGCAGACAAGTGTTATTAGGGCTGAGATAATGCAAGATCTTTTCCCCTAAAGGCCATGTGGTATGGCTGGAATTCTTAACCAGTTTCATCACTCGCCACAGAGTTAACATCTTCCTGGTATCTGGCGTGGTTTCCCAGCTTCATTCTTTAAATCCTTATGAGCTATGTCATTCTTCAAAAAGTCCATCCAGCTCCTCCTCAGTCCTCCCATTTCCCACTCTAAATCCTTAGGAATGTGTCACTATGTGCAGTGTCCATTCTGTAGTGTTCGAAGTGGCATACATCCAAATGATTACAACTGTTTTTCCTTGAGTCCCATGTAAAAGGATTCATTCTTGCCTTTCCAGAGTGCAGTGGTGGTGTGAGGGCTCTCAGTCTAACACATCCAAATGCCCCTTATCCCCATAGATGCATACTCAGTGCCATATTGCTGGGGCCAAGTTCACCATGATCTATTTGTGTTTTCCTGGGCACTCTGATCACTGGCTGCTATAAAGAATAATAGATTATATAGTGACAAAAAATGGAAGCAAAGCAGCCACCATGGTCACTGCTGTAGTTCAGGTAAGACTAGGGGCTGGTTTGGGTAAAGTGATGGCAGCAGCAATGAAGAGAACTTATTTCAGTGTAGCAGAACAAACAAGACCTGGTAATAGGTTGGAGATGTGGGATGAAGAAAGCAAAGATGACCTAAGTTTTAGGCCTGAGCAGCTAGCTATATGATGGCATGGTAGGAGACAGAGGTTTTGTAAGTGTGAATCAGGCCATATTAAGTTGTAGTACTTTGTGCACAGCTGTAAAGTTCAGGTGTATACATTATGTATGTTTGAACACTTTAACTAGACTATCTAAACAGAAAGAAGCATCATCTTTCTGACCTATTATGAATAACACTAAATTGCCAAAATTTCTACTTTCCTTCTCAAACAATATCAAAAGGCCTGAGTTTTTTATAGAAAAAATTCTATAAAGAATTTTTTTTGATAACCAGGATTTTCTTGTTTAATGTTTTCAATTAAACATGTATTATTATTAGCATTTTAATAACAGGATTATCTTTATTCTTAATTGTTTTTAATTGAAATAGAATTATAAACACCATAGGACTTTTTAAGAGGACAGCTTGAGAGCCTCGAGTGAGTACAGTACCTCGTTTACTCATAGAGGATTATAAATGCCTGTGCTGTCTGCTCTGTCAGTGACGGGACTCCAAAGGTCTCTGCCTTAGTGATCCTGTCGAGAGAATGGGCTCAGCAGCATCTGCCTCTCCTTCATCCTTCCCTGTTTCCCCTTTCTGTGTGAGATCTGGTCCTGCTACATTTATCTGAGCATTTAGAATTGTTGAGAGATCTGAGAGCCTGTGGCTCTGTTGACATCTAACTCGGTGACTAAGTTACTTAGTCACTCAGACCATTGGATTCTGTGATTAGATCAGATCTGTCACACTACTTCAGGCCCTAAGTTGTTTTCTCCTATCAGTGAGAAGCAGCGGATGAGAGCAAGCGTTGAGGGCGGGGACGCCTAGGAAACATGTTTGCAAGGGATTCTTGTTGAAGGAAGATTGATGAGGGAGTTATGCTAAAGGGGAACAGAAATAGCACAATCAAGGTGGTTTAAATGATATTAAAGTTCTCTTTCAACTCACTAGTGAAAACTTAAGATCATGAATATTAAAAGCTTAGTTTTCAGCCCTCTGAAAACTAAGCTTTAGCCTGACTTTAAGGTATTATTACTATTTTGCTCTGTTTCCATAATTTGACTTTGATGAGATAGGCAGATATCTACCTGCTATGGGACATCAGTAAGTGCTCGAGGGAGAAGACCAAAAGGGCAAAGCCCCATTTCTTATAACTTCAGCATAAGTCTTATAATAATAATAGATGCTCAGTATATTTGCTCAGTGAATATGTTATACCATACATGTTACTTCTAGAAAAGTCTGCCATATGGAAACAAATAACTTTTTTTGAAACTACACCTTTACTGAAGGCTGCCTTGAAGTGACCAGGTACCAGACAGAATACCAAAGACGAGTTCAGCAGGGAGACAAGCTGAGGTGACTGGATAGGACAGTGATACTGTCATGGAGGTGAACTGCTGACTTGGCGTAGATGATACGTGTAGGTCAAATCAGAATGTCAGGGAGAGAGCAGGCCTAGGGAGCAAGGATGAAGCTTGAAACTCAGAAGCACAACTCAACCCTGTACACAGACTCCATGGCTCCAAGAGGCTGGGCGTGGGAAGTTGTGCTGGGCTGGACGGCTCTAATGGATTCACTGAAAGCTGGTTAGGGCATAATTGCCATACAAATGGGCATTGTATAAGAAATAAGAATCCTGCCATCTGGAAAGGGGAAGGAAAGGGACGTGTTTTCCACACCATCTTATTAAATAAGAAGTTCCTGCAGTTGGCAATATTCTGTTTTCGTCCCAGCTCAGTCCCATAGCTTACAGACTTGCCAGTATTTCAGGATCAATATAAAAATTCCTGTTGTTTTGCTGACTTAGGTATTCACTGAAGGATTGTGTGGGAGGCAGACCTGAAAAGCAATTATGTGGAAAGTACAGTATGCAGTCTCCTGAGGGCTGAGGAGGAGGAGCTTGCCAGGGACCTCTGGGGCTTTGGCATGTATGCGTTAGTCCTGATGTCTGTAGCATGTGCTGATTCTCCAGTTCTCTGTCGAAGGTCTTCACTCCTTTATGGTTGTTTCTCTCTCTCTCTCTCTCTCTCTCTCTCTCTCTCTCTCTCTCTCTCTCTCTCAGTCTCTCTCTCTCTCTCCCTCTCTCTCCTCTGGGGGGGGGGGTGTACATGCATGTATATGCACAGACATGCGCTGTAGCACACATGTGGAGATCAGAGGACAACTTGAGGAGATAGTTCTCTCCAACCATGAAGTCTGGGGGTCAAACTAGAGTCATCAGATTGGTGCAGCAAGCTTTATCCCTGGGGCCATCTTGCCAGCCCAGTTTTCATTGTAATCTATGTAATCCTCAGGTAACCTCCACAGACTTGGGGGCTTGTCTCAGTGAATCTCTGTGGTCTCTCAGTGTGTTGTGACACAGTTTGAGGATTGACATGGAGGGAGGGTGGTACAAGGGAATAAGTGAGACTTCTGTCATTTGAATGATGAATTTCAGCAGGTTATCTTTATGATCAATTTCCAAAACAACAGGCTGTGCTTCTCAGTGATAGTAATACTGGAGTCTGGTTAACTCTCCAAGAGTCAAGTCTACACTGTCAGTGTAATCAGTCTGATGTATCAAATGGACAAAAACATTTATGGTTGGCCTAATATAATTTCTCAAGAGAGAAAGGAAGGAGAGATTGTACTAGGGCAGGGGTGGGGGGGAGCAAAAGAATATTATCAAAAAAAAGAAGAAGAGAAGGAAGGAAGGGAGGGAGGGAGGGAGGAAGGAAGGAAGGAAGGAAGGAAGGAAGGAAGGAAGGAAGGAAGGTATCCAGTCAATTTGAGGTAAAGTGGGTTTAGAAGATAGTCTAAACAGATTATTTCACCATTTCTATTAGAAACAGGATCTAAGGGCTGGAGAGATGTTTGGTGGTTAAGAACTTCCTTAATCACTAAAGCTATTTCATCAGGACTCTTGAGTCACTTTATTGCCATCTTTAACATCTTTGTTCCAAAGTTACATATGTTTATGACTGGAAGGGATTGGGGTTTTTCAATTCCAAAAAGATTTGGGGATTCTGCCCTCCTTGTTTCTGGCACTGACTCTGAAACAGAATTGAGAAAGGTCTTATATCTATGTGTTTAGAATCAGATCCTCAGAAGTGAGGTGGAAGAATTCAGAATCTTCCTCAAGGATCATGCCAAGCAGATTCACTGACTCTTGGTCAAATCACCGAAAAGCATATGTATCTTTTTCCCCAAACTGGGGGGAATGAGAGAAATCAAAAGCCAGGTACAGGGGCACATACCTACCTATAAACACAGCTTTCAGGAGGCAGAGGCAAAAGAATTGAAAATTCCAGGTTAGCCTGAGCTACATAGAAAAACCCTGTCTACCACAAGACATAGAGAGTCAACTAACCTGGGCTCACTGGGGCTCACAGAGGCTGAACCACCAACCAAAGAGCATGAAGGGTGTACCTAGGCCCCCTCCACATCTGTAGCAGATGTGCAGTCTGATCTTCATATGGAGTCCTGAACAACTGGAGTGGGAGCTGTATCTGACTCTGCTGCCTGTCACTGGATCCCCTTCCCATAACTGGACTGCCTGGTTGGGCCTCAGTGGGAGAGAATGGGCTTATTCCTTCTGGGATCAGGGTGGTATGGTACCCTTCTCTGAGGAGAAGGGAAAGGGGTCATAGGGGAGGGATTCGTAAAGATAGGCCTGGGAGGAGAGTGGGGAGGGGGACTGTGATCAGGATGTAAACTGAATAAATAAATTATTGATGAAAAAAGAAAAATAAAAACCCTGTCTAAAAATAAATAGATAAATAACAAATTAGTATCCCTCTCCTTTCTTAATTTCTGACCTCCATCTTAGGTGTGCATATTTCCCTGACTCTGGGCAGTTGCTCACACATCCTATGGTCTCTCGTTGTCACTAGCCTGATATCAGTTCATCACATGTTTAACAGTGAGCCAGTTCTCTAGCACCAGAATTCCTTTCTGGTTCAGTGGTTTCCATCCATGCCCATGCCAAGAAATCTTGATGGAGTCCTGGAGTACAGAAGGGCTTCCAGTCTCCTTGGGCAGTATTCCAGCCCCTCTGGAGTGGGACCTTACCCCACTGCCTTCCCTTCCTTGTCACGTGAAGAGCTAAGTGTGTGTTCTTCCTACCTTCTCATTCTGCTGTCTGCTTGTGCTTCTTCTGCTTTGGCATTCCGAACCTGTCCTCCACTCTAGGAGGGAAGTTCTCTCGGACTGACCAGCTGTCTTGTGCATTCATACCAGGTCTGTGGCCTCTCTGCATCTAAACTTCTCACCACACTTGAGTGTTAGTTGCTCAAGGATTGGGCAGTAACATCAGTAACCACTATTAAGCTAAGCTTCTTGCTTGTTTAATGTGTGTGTGTGTGTGTGTGTGTGTGTGTGTGTGTGTACATGGGTGCACATGCTCGTAGACGTACACGGAGAGGCCGGAGGAGGATGGGTACCCTCCTCCATCACTAGACCTTATTCCTTCAGATAGAGTCTCTCACTGAACCTGGAAACATCATGTTTTACCACTTGGCTGGCCAGCCATCAGGTCTCAGCAATCTCGCTGTCTCTGCAACCCTTGCCTCAGCACGGAGATTACAGTCCTGTGTAGGCATGCACAGCTTTTATGTAGGTACTGAAGATCTGAAAACAGACCCTCATTTTGGGGGAAGAAAGCACTCCTCCTCACGGAGGCATCACCCCAACCCTAAGCTAAAGTGAAGTTTGACTTCCATCACCTAATAGAGCTCTCACATGTCTATTTTTCAGATGGTGGTTCAGGCTAGCCCCAAAAAGGACTAGTTAGCATTCTTCATTATACAATGTAATTTTATAAAGCAAACTCAAGCAGGCACCAGTCTGTTCTCAGTGAGACTTCACCTTCATGTGCTGTTGCTGTGAAAAAAAAAAATCCAGCAGATCACAGTGTATCCCATTAACTTCATCTTTAGACACTTGCAAAACAAATCCCGGCTGCAGGTGTGGCTCTGTGGATACTTGACTATGCAGAGAGAGGGCTGTGCTATTGATGGACAGGAATGTGAGGCTCATAGTAGATGATGCAGAAGATGTTCATTCTAAAAGTCAAGAAAACAACTGGGTCAGATCATGCTCAGGGGAGATAGCATTCTGCAACCGAGTCATCTCCAGAGATGCTCAGTGAAGTGAGAAATCGGTGAGAAGCCACTGCAGTGTTTTAGGTTGGGAGGTTAGTTCTACAATACTCGCTCCTGTTGTTTCAATTACCCTTATGCTATTAACAGATGACGATAAATGCTCTCAGATTGGTTTTATAATAAACAGTTACAGAAGAATATGAATTGAGTAGTAAACTTTTCTCTCCTGCCTCTCATTTTTTTCCTTCCCAGCTATAACCAACAACCAATATTAGCATCTGTGTGTGCTCTTCTCTCCCTGAGCATGCAGATGCAGTGGGAGCCTGTCACTTCCTTCTTCTCAACTCTGCTTTTTAACTCATTTATACTAGACACCTTTTTCTCTCTTCCCACTATTTTTTTTCTCTTACTGGTTCTGTTGAATTCACCATGTGTAAATAATCAGTTATGATTTTAGCATCTCTCTGCGATATGTAGGTAATATCCAGGTTTGGGTTAGCAATGCTAATGCTGCAGCAAAGGTCCTCCTGAATTTCATATCAGTGCTTTCGTTGCTGTCCCTCCACCAGGAGACTGGAGATCCTAGATGCCTAGTCCCTGGTACAAGCAAGTGCCCCAGTCTCTCTCCAAGTGCGTCACCAATATGACTGTCCTTTTCCCCCTTTCCTGTTTTTCTCAGGATCAGCTCTGCATAGCCCCAGGCTTGGCCACGAGCAGTTAGGTCCCACCTGAGCCCTCTGCTGGAATGCCCTAATGAGAAACGTGGGTGACTCAGAAAGTGAGGCTGTAGCAAGATGAGTCATCAGGACCCCTTGCTTCTTGTCTGCTGAAAGTTTCTCTATTAAAGCTGTGTAATGATTTCTTAATTGCCAAATCAGATTATTGGCTCTGTTATGCCAGCATTTTGACCATGCTGCAAAATTTAGAATTGTTTATTATCCCATGACTAGAGCTTCTCTTCCCCATTAAATATAGAGTCTTTGAGATTTATGGAGAAATGCAGAGGCTTAAGGCTCAAAGACATTGAATTTGGGGGAAATTTTTTTAGATTTTTTTTAGAACCTGATTTCCAGGTTCCTCTAACATAGCAGATGATGGATTGCTTAAACAAATATGAACTTGAGCTATGCAAAGCATGCAAGGTCCAGTCTCATACCTTATCTATTCCTGAAGGACCCAGTGTAAATTGTGCCTTCTGAGTCTGCCCCAGTCCCCTCCCTGGCTGTCTTCTGACACATCACACTGGGCTTCCATTGGCAGCCTCTGAGTAGCCACGGCAGCTGCAGAAGGGCAAGCCTTTGCTGTGTTCCTGCTGACAGCCCTTAGCATTTGTTTCTCTATAGGTATTGCTCCATTTATGCTTGACAGATTTATTTGTTAGGGGAAGGATGAGGAAAAATAAAACTTAAAATTCAGGTCTTAGCCATTCAAAACTGAGACCATATATGATGACTTTGGCATATTTTTCTGCTAAAATATTAACTCTGTAGAAATATTCTATGACAATGTCAAAAATTAGAGGGTCAAGCCGGGCGTGGTGGTGCACGCCTGTAATCCCAGCACTTGGGAGGCAGAGGCAGGTGGATTTCTGAGTTCGAGGCCAGCCTGGTCTACAGAGTGAGTTCCAGGACAGCCAGGACTACACAGAGAAACCCTGTCTCGAAAAACCAAAAAAAAAAAAAAAAAAAAAAAAAAAAATTAGAGGGTTCCCCCACCCCCTATCACTGTGTTGTGTCCAGACAAAATAATAAGGATTAATTTGCTTTTTCCATAGAAAACGCACATAACAAGGTCAGATTCTCAGTCTGAAATAATCTCTTGTTTCCCAAGATTGTGAAAGCATTGACATCCAGGACAACTCTATACAAAGGGAACATATGAGCAACTTGCAAAATAAACAGTCCCTCCGTTTCCTAATACCTGAACCCTGATGGGAATAGACTTAATACCCTCCAGAACCATTGGCACGGGATATTTACACACTAGTGCACTAGGTAAATAGTGTCAGAGAAGGACGAGGCGCCTGTCTTTGAGATGCTTCCACCTCCGGGCTGCAGATCTTGATGAAGGTGGGAAGCTAACTTGTTTTAAGGTTTGTGACTCTCATACTGAATATTTTACACAGAGATTTCATTTTAGTTTATTAAGATATAACTTCCCTGTCATAAAATGCAACCTTTTAAGTGCATGCTACATGTACTTTGACAAATGCATATAGTCATCTAACTACCAACAGCATCCATAATTGTCTCCTGCCCTTTGGCACCCACTCCTCCTTCACTACCAGCCTCTGTTCACTCTCACTTAGTTCTTAGGTTTGGTAGTGGCAGTGGTGGTTGTGGTGGCAGCGCAGTGGTGATTTGCTGTACCAGGGATCAAATCCGAGGTCTTCCACACGATGAGCAAACATTCTAGCAAGGAGCTACATCTGCAGCTGATATGTTTTCTAACTCTAGTGTTCTCCCTTCTCCAGGGAATCCTACACTTTGGATCGTATGTATCCTGGTTTGAGTCTGGATTCTCTCCCAAAACCTTTTCATCTGAAGGGTGCCCATGTTGTTGTGTCTAACAATAGTTATTTCCTTTCTATTTCTATGTAGTATTTCATTGTGGATCTATTCTTTATTTGCTGATGAGATATAGGAAGTTGGATTGTATTCAGATCTCACTCACTATTAATAAGGCCACAGTAAATATTTACAGAACTCTGTGTTGTTCTGCTTTGTTGAGACAGAGTCTTTCTCATAAAACTCAATCTGGCCTGTAACTCAACTAGGTAGCTAAGGGTTATGCTTAACATCCCATCTTCCTGCCTCTGCCTCCTAATGTTAGGATTTCAGGTATTCACCATCGCACTCAGTCACTTTATGCTGGGAATGGAACCCAGGGCTTCATTAATTCAAGACACAGTCTTTATATCTGAGTTATATACCCATCCTGCAAGCCATGTGTGTATGTGTGTGTACATATGTTGGTGTTTCTTTTATCAAGATACCAAGAAATGGGCTAAGCAGTCTAGCAGATGAAAATCAACTTGCTTATTTTCAGTAATAGGGATTAGATGCAGCTTTACCAGTGAGCTTCCCTGCCATCTCTTTCCTGTTGTCTAAGTTGTCATGGCTAGCCTCAGACGCACCATCCTCCTGTCTGTGTTCTCCGTAGCTGTATGTTGGCTAATTCTTACTTTAAAAGGGGGTGGAGAGAGAATGGGATCACACACCTAAATTAGGACTGGGGAGTTTGAGCAGGAGAATTAAGTGAGATTCTATAAATTTAAAAAATGGGGTAGGGTAGGGAGAAACTACTGACTCTTCCAACATACCTAAACTATTTTCAATTGCTATAATATTGGTGAAAATTCAGAAGGCTATAATTAAGATGTAACCATTTACACTCTTTTAGATCATTTCAGCAGGATCACATGTTTGAGACAGATTAAAAGGCACTTAGAGGGCTTGGTTAGGTTGTGTTGCCTCTGCTGCAGGTACTTTGAGGGGATTATGGCGTGGAATTGGGTGGTAGATGCCATCCTAACAGCTTATGCTTTTTATTTATACACGTATTTTCTTCCCTAGAAATGTTTAAAGAGTGTTAGACTGTTTGGTTAGACTGTACCTTAATATTCAGGGGAGATTAGAGAAGCTTTTCTGATGAAAAAATCTAGGAAAATCTATTGGGTGTTATAAAGATTTCCCAGGCCCTTCGGGGAATTTGCCCGAAGGTGTTGTTGTTGAGAGGTGTTGATTGCCTCTGAAAATGTCCTGTATTGGAAACTTGAAGATGGACATTTTTTACAGGGTGATATTTCCAACATATATTCAAATTCTCCATTACCCCGGAATGCATTCTTTTCCCTCCTCATCTGAAGGTTTTCAGAGTCTGAGCACTGAGGCGCTCTGCTTGTTAGACACCTTCTCTTCTGTGCTCAGTGTGCTGCCCTCACGCTTTTTTCTAGTTTGCTTTCTTGGTTGCAGTGATAAAACACAGAGCAAACCTAACTCAGGGAGGAAAGGATTTATTTGGTTTTTAGTTCCTCATCACAGTCCGTCATTGAGGGAAGCCAAGACAGGAACCTGTAGGCAAACACTGATGCAGACACCGTGGAGGAGCGCTGCTTCCTGGCTCATTCCCTGTGGCTTGCTCGGCCTGTTTCTGTATATAATGCAGAACCACCTGCCCAGGTGCAGCACTCCCACAGTGGGCTGAGCCTCCCACATCTATAACTAATGTTTAAAAAAAAAAAAGTGTCCCGCATACTTGGCTCCAGGCCAATCTGATGGAGGCAGTCCCTCAATTGAGGTCCCCTCTTTCCAGGTGTGTCAAGTTGATGACACTAACAAAGTGCTAGCATCACATAGTGAAAGGAGAAGGGTCTGGCCGTGTCTTCTACCCCTGATATTGGCACTTTGGCTTCTATGCCTAATCTAGGAACTTAGATCTTAATTCAAGAAGCATATGTCTGTGTGCTGCTTAGCTAGTGCTGTAGTCAGCATCCGCTGGACTGAACAAAGAAATCAGCTCAAAGACTATTTGAGTGGGAGGTCTCATCTTCCCGTGGTTTGTTGTTGGCTATGACCTGGTCAATCTAGTCAGATGGCTGTCAAAAAGAAGAAGATAAAGGCTTGTGGACCCTCCGTGTCCCTTGGTAACTTTCAGAGTTCTACAGTAGCCAAATCAGCACCCTGACTTGGAAATCGGGGTAGTAACCCAAAAGCAGTTAACTAAAAATCATGAAGGATCCTGACTAAGGAAAATGTGCAACCTAGGCCGCAGAACTCTGGGACTTTTTATAGTTTTCTCACAACTGTGATTTAGCCAAATAGAAGAGAGTGGAGACAGCAGGAAAATCCTTATTTTCAGCAGGATTTTGCCTCAGGGAAATTCCCATTCAAAGATCTGCCCAAGAGCTACAGTGCTATATACACCCTTCCCCATCCTCTCCCAGAGATGCCTTCGGAGAGAGAGATTATTCTCAGGCATCACTGGTGGGTTCTTGTGCTGCAGGCTAATTTAAGGTTCCTACTTTACAGTGTCGTTTTGGTCAGGGCAGTAAAGACCAAGATGTAAGATGAAGAGAACTGTTTTGTTTTCAGCTCCTGATCTCACTACAGGAGAATGTTTCAGAGCTGAGCTGAGCTGTCAGAATGTGAGTGCTTAGGGAAGGTGGAAGAAACAGTCACAGGTTTTGATTGTACCAAGTGCCCAGCAGTTCTGGAACCCTTCACCTGGTATTCACTAAGCCTACCCAGTACTGGGCCCTTTGATTGTCTAGTAAATTGTTTTCTCCGACTTCTGTGTGTAGGCCTGGTGAATTGTCCAACTTTTTATTTTCCACATGGCCTCAAGAAGACCCAGTTAGCAGAGTCTAGAGGTCAGTTCCAAAAGGAACAAAAGAACATAAATGTTTTGAGCATTATCGCGAGGCGTGTGGAAAGTTCACAGAGGAATGCCTGTGCCGAGGGAAGAATGCATTGAGAGTGGGTACAGGGAGTCAAAGGCATTGGTTAAAGAAGCGGAGGTACCACTTCATTTTAGTAAACACAAGTTGATATGACTGTAGAAGACACCAAAGGGTGGTCATAATATAATAGGAGGTGACGCTCAATTATCACTGATGAGCCTTAAGCATTATAATTCAAATATTCATACTGGTAGTCCCAATGAAATGTTCCCTTCTCTGAAATGTGTTACAGTGAATGGTTTGCTGGATGATAGGAGGACTCACTGAACACTCCACACATCTCACCCCTTCTCAGCTGGAGGAAGCCTTAGAGATGACATTTGTGCCCTAGTTTACATAGCTATTGGCCCGTTTTTTTTGCTCTTAGATTTCTCAGTGCTCTGGCATCCATCCTCTAATGAGAACCATGCGATCATCAGGAAGAAGAAGGCAACTGACTATTGATGAATTTGGATCACATGTATACAATTACAATAATAAAGATTTGATTTGCTCTTCAGATTTTGGGCTGTGAATGGCATATGATGAAGTAATTTTCTACTTTTTAGGATGCTGCACATTCATTTAGCTCAATAAAGTCATTGAGACTCAGACTGGTGCTGAAACTATAGCAGAATGTAAACAAACAGTTGTCATGATCTTATTCTGCCATTCAGAAATCCAGTGCTTTTCAGAATTTTATCTCCAGTCCCTTCAAACTGCCAAAAGGTAATTCTTGCCATACTAAGGTAGCGGGATAATCAACAGTAGTGTGCCATCCTCGTGAAAAGCAAAATGACCTATGATAGGACATAGACTGTCCTAAGATTTTAGGATCAGGGTTTGAAACTTGTAATTGTAATTTTTCAGCCTGTATACACTTAGCCCAGCCCAGATTATCGTCCTTGGAGTCCTGTGTGTTACATGTTGAATGATCCGAGGAAATTATTACATTAACAAGGCAGGGTTAATGTGTATGTAGTGGTTGCTTTCCACCAAAAGACGCGCTTTGAGTTGGGATTAAATAGTGAATTATGATTTTACTTGGGGAAAATAAGAATAAGCTAAAACTGAGCATAGTTTTTTCAGATTAACCCTATTTCTTAGTTTTCTTCCTATTGTTATGGTAAAAAAATCATAACAAAAAGCAACTTGAGGAGGAAAGGGTTTGTTTTATCTTACAGCTCCTGATCTTGGTCCATCCCTGAGGGAAGCTGCACAGGCCATAATATGGGAGCAGGGACTGAAGCAGCCATCAGGGAGGCACTGCTTGCTGACTTCCTCCCCGTAGCCTGTTCAGCCTGCTCTCCTGTACCACCCAGGACCAGAGTGGCACTGACTCCAGTGAGTCAGGCCCTCCCGTGTCAATAATTAATCAAGAAAATCCCCTACAGCCTTGCCTGCAGGCAATCTGATGGCAGCATTTTCTCAACTGGGACTCCCCTCTTCATATGACCCTCGCTTGTGTCAAGCTGACAGAAACTAACCAGGAGACCTTTAAATTATGATATGAGTACCTTGTGCTTGGCGTGTTCCCCTACAGAATTGTGATTTGTTCTTCAATGCCTTTACCATTTGGAGAGATAGCTTATACTTTAGATTTTGCTTGCTATCTTGCCAAAATAAGTGTTGCTGTGTTTCAAGCTTGATTTTACCTCTCTCCCTCAAATTGTCTTTTTTTAAAAAGGAAATTTAAAAATCATATCTCTGAATCATAACTTGTATTTTGGCATAAAACTTGGGCTATCTTTTTCTTCATGTTGCTTCTATCAGAGCATCTGAGAACTCTGGATAATGAATTCTGAGTGCAGTTGACTAAATCCCAGCCAGCCCACTCAAAGCCCTTGGACTGCAGACACAAATAAATCCCTGATGTAAACTCTGTCTGGGCTCCTAACTATATTTGAGTACTTGTCTTCAACACAGAAACTTAACATCTATTCCTTCCCACGAAAGGGCACTCTGGGAATTAAGAGCTCATGTTTGTAATTTGTGTGGCATCCTAGCGCATAGATCATTTGCTTCTTAGCCTTGGTGGCATCTCACAAATTATAAGACTTTAATAACAAACATATTTTTAAAGCTTTTCCTTTGAAATTATATATTCATTTGATAAAAATAAAGCCTCACTAACATTCTAGAGTGCACTGAACAGGAGAGAAGCCACCAACCCAGAAGGATGTGCTGTGTCACTCCAAAGAGAAGGGTGTGCAAAGTTACATATCCCCCAGGCTTCACGTTCTTTGTTGCATAGCTGGCCATTTGTTTCCATTCTGAGATTCTCTAGGAACTCATCCCTTTCAGAGTCCTGCCGGTACAATTTCTCTTAGTGCTGTTACTCTAACAGGAGACAGTCAGGGCTTCTCAGTGCTGAAGAGCTATCTTGGGCTTCCATCACAGTTTAGTGTGCTACCGAACACATGGGACCCAAGCGCACACAATGGGCTTGTGTGCATTCCTCATGGAGTAATCCTTTACTGCTCTATTGAATCGCCTTAAAGTTTTCTGTTTCAAACAGCTATGTTACCTGATTCAAACAATGTTAAATTCAAAAACAAAGCCTCCCTTTGAGGGTCTGGAGGGACAGCTTGTGGGTCAGACTGCCTGCTGCCAAGCCAGAGGACCGCTCTTCAATCCCTGGATGAAGGGGAGCACCAACTCCTACTGCTTGTCTTCTGACCTCCACACATGAGCTGGAGTCCCCATTCCCAGGACATTTGTCTCTGATAATGAATATGTGCAGGTGGATACAGTTCACTAATAATATTATTATTTAGTAATAACTTGGCCAATAATAACAACAAATGGCCAGCTTGCCATTTGTTTCCTTATATTATGTTTCGCCCTTCCTGGGTTAGTATTTATTTTGATTATTCTATTGGTCATCTTTATGCCTTAAAGCCTCAGCATCCTGCCCTGTCCACTTACGTGGTCTATCAAGACTCTCCATTCTGTTGGATGAAGCATGAGCTGCCCTTTTGAGATGAAGCATGAGTTTTCCTCAGCTTCTTATGTTTTCCAGTATCCTGCTTCATGACTTACTTGGGTTTTCTTTTTGATGCTTCTGTTTTTCTCTTAAATAAGAGTGGCGAGTTTTGGATACCTATTCATATTTAATAACAAGGGTTTGGGTCTTATTTTTTTTATAGATGGTGTGGGTTTCCCCTTGCTATTCTGTGTGTAGATATGATTTCCTGTTATTGTTGCCCTTGAATAGGAAGTCTGTGGAGAGCTTTGATCTTGGTCATTTCACTGTAGGATTAACTGAGAGTAGGGTGGAATTTAGAAGGGCCAGATATCAGTGGGTAAGGGTGTTTACACATCCTCCGGCCCTTTTTATTAATCTTTGTGTTTTGGTCTAATTTGGACTTAGAGACAAGTTACAAAACAATTTAGAATTTCTGTGCATTTCTTACTCAGCTTCCCTTAATATTAATACCTTCTAGGCATTTTAAAACGTTTCTTTAAAAATATAATTCTCATATTTTTTTCCCTCAAGTACAATCCTGGTGAGAGGGCAAAGGAGTGAGAACTGTCGACGGCCCAGTAGGCTTTGGGCAGACCTTAGTTCCCTCTTCTTTTTCCCACCCCAATCCATAACCTCAGTCTCCACTGCGGTGCGCAGTGTGCATGGAGAGCTGGGGACACATGGTTGGGCCGCCACACCTACATTCTCAGTTTCGCATTTCTTCTCCTGTATATTCTAGGCTTTTACATTGTTTATCTATCTCAGTCAGTTTTCTCCAGAGAGAGAATATGAAAATAAAAGACTGAGGGATAGAGCCAACGCTGGGAAGGGGACGGGGGATGGGAGCTGATTGATTGATTGGTTTGGTTTGGTTTGGTTTTGGCTCACCAGTTGTATGAGCTGGGAAGCCCAAAATTCACAGGGTAAACAGACTCAAGTAAGAATTTAATCTTGCAGTCTTGAGATCCAGACCTATAGAGCACAGTAAGCAGAAAACTCACAGTTTGCTCTTCACCATCATTATTGTAGTAGTGGTAACTGTACACTGGCTACTCTCTTGACAAGTGGATAGGTATACCGTCCGTTGCTATTGACTGTACATACAACATTGCAGTGTAAACCTCTAAGGCATATTTATCTTAGTTAGCTACAATTTCTGCCCATTGATTAATAACTTCCTATTCTCTGCGCTACAGTCTTGAGGCAGAATTATTTCACCAGGAAAGCTCAGCTTTTGCTTATAAAAAAACATCATCTGATTGCTTGAGGCCCATCTAGATTATAAGGGATAATCTGCTTCCCAGTGTTAATCACATTACACCAACGTCTAACGTAGTGTTTGATGGAACAGCTGCCCCGTGGTCCAGCCCATTTGATACATCATGTGCTCTCCTCTGCTGGCCTCTGTTAGGAAGTCTTCCTGACCTCTCAGAACCTGAACTTCTTTTCCTGACATTCCTTCCCCTCTAGCTTCTTTAAATGTGATGTTTTCCCCCTGTTTAATGTGGTGGCATACACCTTTGATCCCAGCACTCGGGAGGCAGAGGCAGACAGACAGCCTACAGAGGCTAAAGTCATCTAAGAGGCGGAAACCGAAATTAAGAAAATACCTCCATAAGATTGGGCTGTAGGCAAGCCTGTAGGGCATTTTTTAAATTATTGACTGATGGGGAAGAGCCCCAGCCCATTTGGTGATACTTGGTTCTATAAGAAAACAGGCTGAGCAAGCCAGTAATCATAACCCCTCTATGATCAGCATCAGCTCCCGCCCCCTTTGAGTTCCTGACTTCTTTCAGTGATGAACAGTGCTGTGGAAAATAAATCATTTCCTCCACAAGTTGCTTTGGTATTGGTGGTAGTAATAATAACCCTAAGATAGTGTGCATGCACATATATGTGTGGTCTGTGTACAGATGAATACACATGTGTGGGTACACATGAATGTGGAGGACAGAGGTCAGTGTCCAAATTTTCACCTTATTGTTTGAGGCAAGGTCTGTCATTGAACCTGGAACTCCCAGATTGGTTAGACTACATGCTTAGTAAACAGGGAGTCTCGGGTCTCCACATCCCCCAGGGCTAGGGTTAGAGGAGCTCAGCACTGTTCCCAGAGCTTCATACAGGTTCTGGGGGTCTGAACCCAGGTTCTTAGGCTTTCACAGCAGGCCCTTTATAAACTAAGCCATCGCCGCCCCCCTGATGTCATTTTATTAGGGTTAGGATGTAAGCTGTATTCTCATCCCACTCATCATCTACCAGACATCAAAGTCCGTGTACATAATCCCTGTATAGAAGTCTTCCTCCAACCCTGTCCTGTGTCCCTGTATCCTCGGCCCCACAAATATCTCCTCCAGATACAGGCACAGGCCACAAGTCCTTTTGATATTAAAAAAAGAAACAGAAGAAGAAACAAAGAAAGACATCCATGATTCAGCTCAAATCTTACAGGTTTACAGACTTAGCAGGATGTGTCCTTAGGTGTCCATTTGCATTGTACTTATTTTCACATATTCATTCCATTTGCTGTGTGTCTAAATTGATCTATTTATTAACCTATTTATTTGAATATGATCCCATACAATTTGAAATACTCTTAAAGTCTTCATAATGTGATTTTACTTTTTAAAATAGACCACTATCTCTTAAGGGCTTATTCCTTCCTGGAATTCACAATGTCTAGAGAAATGGTTTGTCTACAGTAGGCACTCAAAGAACTTAAAGTTTGCTAAAACTATATAAAGCTTTATATAATAATTGCATGCTTTCATGTGATACTCTTGAGATTCCAAGTGTTTTAATTTCTGATACTGTTTCCTGCTCACAGTTGATGCCGTTTCTGAGATATTGTGGTAGCAGACATATTTAATCTCATCTTGGACACTTGGGCTCTATCTGAGATTTGCCAATGGTCATATACCTTAGTTTCAAGCTTCCTACAGACTGCAGGCCTTTGGACCCCCAATTCTGTGTTTTTTATTGTGTAAGGGCTACATTATGCTATACATATCCTTGGGGAACATTTGACAATGAGCATATTTCCATAAAGGCTAGTACTACTAGAAATGCTTGCTGTGGACTCATGCAGGGTATGTTCTGCTAATGATTTAAACTTTCTTTTGTAAGAAGCTAAATTTCCTTGGACAATCAATCTACCCCACTGTTGCATACCCAGGGACCAAAGTGAGTCAGGCATGAAAAATTCTTCCAAGGTCAGTTTCTTTCCCTGCAAAAGTATGTTTAAGAATAAAAAAATTACTGTGTATTTTCAGAACCAAAGTCTCCCCACTATCCCCTGAAAAATTATCTACATAAAAAGATAGCTCTAATATTAATATAAAAATATCAAATTAAACCCATTGCATAATTCAAAATAGTACATGGATCTGTAATCTTCTCTACCCATACCTCCCAAAATACATATTTTCTTTTTTTGTTTTGTTTTGTTTTGTTTTGTTTTGTTTTGTTTTGTTTTTTCGAGACAGGGTTTCTCTTGTAGTCCTGGCTGTCCTGGAACTCACTCTGTAGACTAGGCTAGCCTCAAACTCAGAAATCTGCCTGCCTCTGCCTCCCAAGTGCATCACCACCACCCAGCTAAAATGCATCTTTTCAAAATCACATTATGGTTTTAGTAAGTGTATAGATGAAAAGTATATATCTCATATAAAAGTAAACATCTAGATCATACCTCGGTTCAAAAAGGGGGCAGGCATCATCTTAGTACAAATACAGCCTCTCTCTCTCTCTCTCTCTCTCTCTCTCTCTCTCTCTCTGTGTGTGTGTGTGTGTGTGTGTGTGTGTGTTTCCTTTTCCTTTTTCTTCACTTTAGAAATGCTGTGTGTCTTACTCTAGTGTACAATGTGAGCTTCAAAAGCTAAGAGGAAGCTGCTAATGCAAACCTCCTCCTTAACTCCATCCATTGTTCTGTTGACCTTCTCTGTCAATGTTGGTACCAAAGAGAGGGGCCATTTGCTGATCTCACTCCTCAGCGCTGGTTTCCTCATCTTTCTGTGTTCTCCTTTCATTCCCGGCTGATTCTGAGACATCCCTACTGTCCTTCAAGCCCCCACCTTTCCCCTGGAGTCAGCCCCACGCGGCCGGCTTAAGGATCCAGCTAGTCTTTTAGGCCAATTATGTATTATTCAGGCCAGGTTTCATATTATCCCATATAGTTTGCCAGAGGGTTAAAGGACTAAACAATTGGCCAGGTATTTCCCATCATCACTCCTCTTCTTTCCAGGCACAGCAGCACCTTCTGGACCTGATATTTATGACCTTGGTTGGGTCTGTGCATTGGCTTTGGGCACCTGTGGTCCCCAGAAGTAAAATGAAGAATCACTTGGACATTAGTACATATCTTTTTCCCTGCTACAACCTGACTAAATTTTTATCCTACTTAGTTCTTTTATATTTGTTTTTATATATTCTAGCTAACTTCTCAGTGTTAGAATTAGATAAATAGTATACAATACAGATTAAATATGAGATCAACAGAGCTAAAGATATGAAAAAGGTAAAGGATTATAAACTATAACTAGGTTTGAATGTTTGCTATGGGCCTCTTCTAAGAGGATCCTTTGAGTCCTGTGTTTCCTTTGCTTTGCCTCCCAAGGAGAGTACCAGAACAGAAAGCAATCCAATTGGAAAATAAGTTGGGGCTCTTGCTTCTTTACTTCCAAGCCTCAGTGGACTGAGCCCAGCATCATAAGTCATAAGTGGCGGTGAGGGTAGATTTGAAACCCTACATAAACTGCCATTCCAGGCCAGAGTTAGCTCCCCACAGCTCTGCATCCTGAGCCTGCTCGCACTTCCGGTTGCCTTTTCTGATACTCAAGGGAGAGAATCTGAGCCCTGCCATTTTTAGACTCTGGCACTGTAGGCCAGAGTTCTGAGGGGGCTCCTTTGCTGTTCTTGACACACGATCCTGCACTGAGGAAGTGACCAGCCTGTGGACTCAGCAGCAAAGCCTGGTCACAGGCAGACAGCTGGCTCCTGTCCCAGGGGAGACAGACACACCACAGCCAGCTCTCTTGCCCATTCTATGCTTCCTCACCTACCCCCACTCCCAAAGCTGGCTTTCAGAAGAGATCCCTGAAAAGCAAACACCATTCTTTGTGAAGCCACAGGTAACAGGCAGAGACACAGAGATACAGACAGACAGACAGACAGACAGACAGACAGACACACACACACACACACACACAGGGCCTAGCATGGGCTTTTGAAACTTCAAAGCAAGGCCCAACAAGGCTGTGCCTCCTAATCCTTCCTCAACAACACACCACCTGGGAAACAAACATTTAAATATGGGGACCATTCTCGTCCAAACCACCACAGAGGGTGAAGGGCACATACCCTCTGTGAAGGGCCACGGTGGGTGGGCGCCTCCAGTACCCCTTCCAGCCTCCGTTCGCCCCTCAGTTGTCTTGTGCACCACCCTGCCATAGCAGTTCAGGAGCCCTGAAGGCTGCACCTTAGAATCATATAGGTGATAGTCTAAAAGTCATCATCAGAAGCTGTGCGGGTGGCGCCCAGACTGCCCAAGGAGGAGCCACAGCACATCTGCATTGTCTTCAGCTCTGGGGGATGTCTGAGTCACCAACCATCATCTCAGGCCCTAGTGTAAATGGATGAAAACCATGAGCTTTTTCCTCCCCATTCTTGCCTTCAAAATAATGCCATTTGCTGTATTCACCTGGTGACTACCCTCAGCCAGGACAGAGGGGACTGAGCAGGGTGAGAAATGGGCAGTCTTTGGTGGGACTGGCCAAGGGGTGTCACTGAGCCTGTGGGACGTGGTGAGCAGGCAGTGACAGGCAGTGCAGAAGCAGGGTAGAGAACTGTTCTAGCACAGTATTGGGTTGATCGGGCTTGAATAAAAAAAAAAAAACAAAAAAAAAACTTGTTGGTTTTAAAGTTACTTCAGGCAGATGGTCTTATTGTTAGCCAAAATGAGTAAATCGTGAGGAATATTGTGTGTAGGGGGGAACCATGAGGCTGTTTTATATACATGAGTTTTAGGTACAGTAGGGAAACGTGAGGCTATTTTATATACATGGGTTTGGGATGCAGTAGGATGGAACAGGGAAATGGCTACTGGTCTGTGACATTCTCAGAAATACCAAGTGCACCACGGTGTGCATTCTGTCCAGTGAAGGCACAAAGCCGCACAGCAAGCGTGTGCTGTGCAAGTCCTTGTGGAACATTCAGACAGTGCCCTGTGTGTCTGTAGCACTTAAATGTGTGAGTGTGGTTGAGTCTTGAAACTTATGTGAGCAGAAAAAAGAAAGCATTCCCCGAAGACCACATATCATTCCTGCAGTTATAGAAAAGGTCCTGAACAGGCAAGTGTGTGAAGACAGAGTAGATCCATGGGGATGCCTGGGCTGGGGAACAAGAGAGGAAAGAGGGTAGCTGAGGAATATGGAGATTGTTTTCAGAGTGATGTGGTCCAAACTGATTGCTGGGATAGCCCAACTCTATGCGTGCAGCTGAAGTGAGTGAGTTACGTAGCTCACAAAGTATCTCTCAATTTTTAAAGCAAAGCACATGGCTGTATCTTGTTCAAGCTGTAGCTATTTACTTAACTGAAAATAACCCCCAAATAAGCTACTCAGTTTCCATCCAAGCTGTAGCTCCTGAGTGTATACATGGGTACACTTCCTTATAAAGAGGAAACATTCAGGGCTGGTGAGATGGCTTAGTGATTAAGAGCACTGATTGCTCTTCTGGAGGTCATGAGTTCAAATCCCAGCAACCACATGGTGGCTCACAACCATCCATAATGAGAAACAAATAAAGAAACATATGGGCCAGAGCGAACGGGTCTGGAGTGAGCAGGGCAGGAACAAGAGGGAGAAGGGGGGGGGAGAGGAAACATTCAGAGATGCAGACAGCCTTAACTTTGAGTTAGGAGTAGGGAACAGCCTAAGGAATAGTTACATTGTCTCATTTGTTTGTTGTAAGTTTTTTAAAGTAACCTTGTTAATTGCATTGTTTGGTCCACTGAAGGACCTCTCAGTGGCCCACCTTTTAAAATATAAGTTTTCCTATATCCAGTTGTTGAAAGGGTAGAACAGATGAGGTGGAAATGTGGTCTTTAGTGAGAGAAGGGTACACTAATATATGAATTTGAACTAAGTCTACAATTTTCTTCAGCCTAAAAAGTGCAAATGTAGGGACAGTCAAACCAGGTTTTGTGATCACTTGGTTGGCCTTAGGCCTCATTGGAATGGGATGGAAGAGTCTGGGATATCCTGAAACTTAGAATGGTGCCATCTTCCAGGCAGACGTAATGAGGAAGGAAGGTGGCAATCAGTGGATGGGCTTTCTAGAGACAGTCTTAGACCGTTCATGACACACCTTGAGAGTGCTCTGGTGTGGGGCTTTTGAGTGCTGTGGCAGTCAAGCAAGAGTAGTTAAGGAACAAGCTCACAGTCCTCATAAAATGAAAAAGCATGAGCCTGGCCACCTGGGATGACAGTCACTCTAATCATAATCTTTGATGTATCCAGCAATTCAAGACTCTGGTAATGTTAGCTCAAATGTATGGTGGGTATTTTTCCTTTATTGCTTAAAGAAAAAAAGCTTAGAAAGTCCTCTGCCAGCACTGTGTGGTGGGAGGAAAAGTTTGTACCAACAGAAACAAAAAGCTGTCTTCCACTAACACTGCATGTAACACCTCAGGTTTCAAGAGAAGCTGTTATTCCCCCAAGCCTTGTAGAGCCCATTAATATGCCACATTGTTCCTTTCCACTGGTATTTAAAGAAAGTGAGACTCTGGGAAGCTATATCCAAATATGGTTCTTATAGCTACAGCACGAACTGATTTTACAGGTGTCCGAAGTCTTCTCTTGTGGCATTTACAAGGCCTCCTCCATCAAAACCAGACTACACTGGCCATAAAGTAGGCAGCAGGCCTGAGACACTTGTGCCAGGAATGCTGGTTCCCAAAGAGACCCAGGTTTGCTTGGTGCTTTTTACAGCTTTGCTAGAGTAAAATGGGGAACAGCAGGCCCTTTGACTCAGGAAAGTTCCATTCTTTGGAAAAGCTCTTCACTCACAGGACATTGACTGTCTGGAAATGCCCTGTGTCTTAGCTTGGGTTCTGTTCGTATGAGAAACTCCATGGTCAAAAGCAACTTTGGGGAGGAAATGGTTTATTTCTTCTTATGGCTTATAGTCCATATTGAAGGGAAATTAGGGCAGGAGCTCAGGCCGGGAAGGAACTGAAGAGAGATCATGAAAGGACACTGCTTACTAGCTTGTTTTCCATGGCTTACTAAGTTTGCTTTCTTACACAACCCAGGACTACTTGCCCAGGGTTGGGGTGCCACCAACAGTGAGTTGGACCCTTCCACATTACTCATCAATCAAGAAAATACCCCACAGATTTGCCTACAGGCCAATCTCATGAAGACCTTTTCTTAATTGAAGATCTCTCTTCCCAGATGACCCTGGTGTATGTCAAGTGGACAAAAATCTAACCAGGGCACTCTGGACAAAGGCATTATTGCACAGGCAATGTTAGGAATGTGTGCATAGGGTTGGTGATTTTTCTGCAAGTTCAGCATCACAACTGACAATCAGCTTGAAGAATGTTGAATTCATGTCAGTTCTGTAGTACAGCTAAAAGCTTGACTGCTTGTGAGGGAGAAAATAATACACAGTCACAGTAGCTTCCAGCCACTCTTGATTTAGGATCTGGGTCATAAGCAGCGTATTCCAAACCCACAGATAGTCTAAAATAAATTTTAGCCATAGTTCAACTCTTTTTCTTAACAAACATGCTAACAAACAGCAAAACAGGAAACATTCATTTCACCCCTTCCCCAGTCCCTTAATCTACCAGAGTAGACAAAGGGTAGCTCCAGATAGTCCCCAGATGAAACTCAGTTTGCATGCTGGAACCCCATAGGCCCACCTAGCCATTGGTGATTTATTTAGCCATAGTGGGTTTTTAATACATTTATATAAGCTATGATCATCTATAACTCAGCTTCCTACATACAGTCTGTGTTTCTGGCTTCTCTCAGAAATCAGATAAGTCTCTGTGTCTATGAGGCCAGTAGGTGGTGCTTCCTCTTGGCTAGTGTAGTTCCCACCAAGAACTTGGTGCCAATTCTATTGTCTACTGGGCTCTAGAGCATTTAAGCTTGTGGCCCTCAATAAGACAAGGAGCCCAGAAGAAAGATGTTGCTATCCTTACAGCCATCGTGACAGGTGTTTGTCAATCAAACATCAGTTGGATCTGCTGAGGAACAAGATTCTCATTCATACACAAGAGTTTTGCAACAGAGGCAGTTGAAATGAGTTTGGCCTAAAGGATTGCATTTCGTTTTCTGATAAGGAATGAAGACTATTTGAAACATGTAAGAAAAGCACAGATGGAAGACACATATCCTAGCCTCTGATGCAGCCCTTTCTCCCGTGTGCTATCAAGATTCTTAAAGGGTGTTTTGTTGTTTTCTCAATAATGGGAAGTAAACTCAGAGCATGCTGTAGGCGAGATGGTTGCTTATTCACTGAGCTACATCTCCAGCCCGTTTCTTTGCCTGAATGATGGATATATACCACCACACATGGTAGATCCCAGAACTCTTAAAGGAAGCCATTGCTTTTGCATAGAGCTCTTTTGACTTTCCCCTCAGCACACCCTCAGGTGCCCCAGTCTCTTCCTGGTCTTCATCCTTCAGATTTCTATATGCACATCTCCAGCCCTGTTCTTCACCGGAATAACGTGTGAGTTTCATCACACATCGCCTCTTCTGCACGCATTCATCAACAGAATTTATAGAAAGTAGTAGGCATAAAATGTTTTAGAGTTTTCCAGTGTGGGTCTATACTTGAGACTTAATTTTCCTCATCTACACAATAAGATCATATTAACAAACACCTCAAAGTCTGAGATGCTCTGAATACTCATTGTGAGCTTTTATTATTTATTAAGTACCAAATATTTGCCAGTCTTTGTGCTAGACCTTAGAAATTTAAAAAAAAAAAATACAACAAATGTGGATGGTGCCCTAAGGAGATTAAGTCCTGGACTGGTGAGATGACTCAGCAGGAGAAAGCACTTGCTACAGGATTGCTGGCCTGAGTTCAGTCCCCAGAACCCATTCAAAGGTGGAGAGAGAAAACTGATGTCACAAAGTTGTCCTGTAAAACCTCTATGGGTGTGCTTCATCACACACAGAATGTTCACACACACACACACACACATATACACACAATAAAAAAAGTTTTTAAAGGCTCATTCTTACTAAAGAAGACAATTCTAGATTAATGAGTAGAATCAGTCACATCCAGAAAACATTTTTTTTATTAGTGAGTTGAATTGATATTTCTCGGTGATTTGACCTACTTTCTTTTCTTTTTCTTTCTTTCTTTTTTTTTTATTGTTTTCTATATTCTTTATTTACATTCCAAATGATTTTCCCTTTCCCGGATTCTCCCTCCCCCTAAATCCCATAAGCCCTCTTCCCTCTGCCCATTCCCCAATCAACCCCCTCCCCCTACTGTCCTGGTACTCCCCTACAATGCTGCATCAAGCCTTTCCAGGACCAGGGCCGTCTCCTTCCTTCCTTCTTGGGAATGATTTGATATATGGGTTGTGTCTTGGGTATTCAGAGCTTCTGGGCTCCACTTATCAGTGACTGCATTCCATGTGTGTTCTTTTGTGAATGAGTTACCTCACTTAGGATGATATTTTCCAGTTCTAACCATTTGCCTAAGAATTTCATGAATTCATTGTTTTTAATTCCTGAGTAGTATTCCATTGGGTAAATATACCACATTTTCTGTATCCATTCCTCCACTGAGGGACATCTGGGTTCTTTCCAGTTTCTGGCTATTCACATCCAGAAAATTTCTCAAGATAACTGCACTGCTGCTGAAGCAGACTGGTAAGGTTCATTTACCTATATAGGCTGGTAAAGTCACAGCCTGTTGAACATCATTAAGGAATGTTTACTGTATGACACCGACCTTTAGAAATGTGTATGCTCGTACATAACAAATATGACAGAGGTAACAACAGTTTGCAACAAGCTCTTTTTTCAGACAATTCTGCATTAGACTTTTAAAGTGGGGTCCATGAGACCTAGAGAATTACCTCACTGACAATGGAGTGAGAAGCACTTACATGTCTTTCCAGTGTTTGGGATCTGAAAGTCCATAAGCTCCATTTAGGTCTGGACTGGGTTCATTGTGCTGAATGAGGGAACCAGTTCTGGAGAAGTGGTCAGTTACAAAGAGAGAAACCACACAGAGGAACGACAAACCACACAGAGGAACCACAGGGTAGTTGTGGGTCAGGGAAAGAGGCTCAGGTGCATAGGAGCCAAGGGCTGGGAGGGCAAGTTTAAGGAGAACATGGCTTTCTTTTTGTATCATCTTCAGGTAAAGCAGATAATCTGGCAACTAAATAATATCAGAGCGAGCACTAATTCTATGTATAACCATCACCATTTTCTTCTCACTATGTCCATCTCAGCCAGGAAAAGTGATCTCATCACTTTTAAAGGCAAGCCATTGCTTTTGCACAGGGCTGCTTTGACTTGTTCCTCCAGCACACCCCATGGGCCCCAGCCTCTTCCTGGTCTCCAGCCTTCAGATTTCTATATGCACAGATCTGATTCCATGTGGGACCTGATTGTCTATGGTGGTGGAGACCTCCAACCTTCAGGTCAAATGTTGCACTTTATTATATCCCCTTCAAATCAGACCTACTGCAGATGTACTGGCAAATAGGTATATTTTGCTGTATTATGCACACAACATAGAAAAGCTCACCACATGAGCAGAAACCCTAACAGCATTCCCATTGGCTGCCAGGGGCTTTCCCAAAAGCCAGCCCCCCCCCACCCCTACCATCCTGCCCAGTGTCTACCTACTTTTCTTTAATTCTGTGAATGTGATTCCCTTGGCTTCCCCACATTTGCTTCTTCGTCGGACCAGTTATTTAACAGTGCCTTAAATTAGGAGTCTCTGTGCTGAGTGTGACCATTTCATCAACACACCCAGAAAGCCCTGCTTAGAATCCACCACGTGTGTGGTGAGGTGTGAAAGAAGTTTAAATAACAAACACACCCACTCCCCACTCCTAGCCACAAGTCTCTTTGCTCCTCACTGAATCCTCTGAAGGATTCCTTTGACTTAGAATACATGCATTCTTCTCTTGTTTTGAATAGTTGCATAATGCTCCCTTAGATACAATGCTCCCTTTTTATTATTAACAATACTGTGATCAGATCTTGCACACTTGCATGAGCATGACTATAAAATAAATTTCTGGAACTGAAATTTCTACGTCATGAATGTATACTGCAACATTTAACAATATTGTTCTGTAGAAATTTATTTCCCAGCTTACTGTGAAAAGAGACACTGATTCCATTTTCTGTAAGTTACCTTTATACGAATGTTCATTCACACCCTGACTTGATTAGAAAGTTACTAGGTGGCGGCAAGGAAATAAAAGTTATCAGTAGATGAGCAGAAAAGATATGAAACAAAATTAAGTTCATAAAATAGACTGATGATTAAGGCTATTTTTAATTCACATAAGATCGTTTTCTGTCCCAGGAAACCTGTTTTCTGAAGCACTATGCTTTCTGAAGACAGATGCAAATGGGAGAAACTGATTAACTACAGACTATGTTAATAAAAAACGAAGCCATCCCAATGTGACCCCATCACACCCCTATATCTGCTCACTTAAACCCCAAACATGCTGCCTGAGCACAGAGCTCTGTGTTCAGTCACGTACAGCCTGCCTCTTCTGGGTGGAGAATAGTCTGGCCAAGTCTGATAAACCTACCCCTGCCTGTCAGTTGACCAGATAGCAGGGTGGGCAGGGCAGGCATTAGCACTCATGCATTTAGGCCTTCCTCTCTCCCAAAAGCCTCTAGGAACTACCTTCAGAGCTGGGAGTAGCAGCAAATCTGGGATCAGTAGATGAAAACCAGGTCAGGGCAGTACTCCCTAGTAGGTATGTGGGCCACCTGCCAGTTGAGTGGGCAGGGTGCCAGAGGGGAGTGCTCTTCTGGTTGCCCAGGACAGGATATGGAACCCAGGACTCTAGGAGAAGGGAGGAATCAGGGCCTCCCATGGAGCTGGAGATGCTAAAGAGTGTCTGCTTAAAGAACAAGGGAGCATTTTAGTCACTGAGCTCGAACAAGCTGACAGGAAGACGCCAAAGTGAGGTGAGCTGGCTGGGAGACTGAGCTAATTAGCTGCCCTGGGTGGCACAGGCCAGGAGGTTGAGGTGAGGGATGTAAGGAGCCCTAGTCAGATCGGAAATAGAAAGGAGCTCAGGTTTACAACGGACCCTGAGTGTCCTGGTGGAGGGCCAGGTGACCACAAAGAGACCAGAGGCAGTGGAGCTGGAGTCCTAAGCAGAGGGAGTCGAGCTGGAGAGAACTTGAGCTGGACCTGAGTTGAAATCAGCCAGGCTCAGAGCTGGCAAATGAAGGACACTAGTGACTGGGTCGTGGGAGAGTTCTGCCGTCACAGTCCACTACTGTCAGTGCACTCTATTCTGCTGTATGGACATATAGCCGTAGAAGGTTTGACACCAAGAATGCATTTTGAACAAGGAGAAAAGGAGTTAAGAACATGTACTCCAGCCCCACAAATACAGGAGAAATCCCTCCTACTTGGTTGTGCTCTGGGGGAAATAGGAGAAAAAGATAACAACAGAATCTGATCTAGGAGCTGTTTTCGAGGGTCACCACGGAGCCATGAGGGAAGAACAAAAAGACTGCAGGCAGCTTCAGAGGGAGGAAGAGAAACCACAAGAGGCACCAGGCCTGTTGAGGGTGTGATGCGGCCAGGGGAGGAAATAAGGCACATTTTCCAGGTAGAGAAGTTGAAAGGGCTTTAAATCTCTTTGGTTCCTTTGGTTGTACCCAAGAGGTTTAAGTTTTAACTGTCAAAGTGGAGCCAGAACAATGCTGGGTTTTTGCACCTCAAAATAGACCTGGTGTACCTACTATAGGAAAGCCCCCTGCCCTTCTCACCAGCTGTTGCCTGGTCTGGAGGAACAGCTTCCTCATCTTGCATTCAGCATTCCTCCAGATGGCAATGAGGAGCTTCCGGGGGCATCTGGCATCCCTGGCATATAGAGCAGTATAGACTGTTTTACCAAAATATTATGCAAGTTAAAAATAATTTGCATTTATATATGGAAAACATGAAAATGTAATCAGAAATTTTCAACACCAGAATCGAAGTCTACCTTAAAATAGACGGAAGAATGAATATTAGGCAGATGACTTTAGCTGCCACATGTATCTTATACAAGCTTTCAATTCAAGTCATAAGCAAAATTAACTTATTGGAATAAAGTGATACTCAGAGCATGGATGGGTTTATAACCCCCCCCCAAAAAAAACCCTCAGCTTACAAAAAGAGCCCCGTTTTCTCATTGTTTACATAATTGCCATCTACATAACTATAATGTGGTGATCTGAAATCTTGGCCAAGAGTCCCTGAGACGGGTTTGAAGATGAGTTCGTCAGAAGAACAGTGCTTCAAGGCCCTACCTTTGATCAGCACACTGATTTTAATTTCAAAACCTGCAGCTGCGGTTCTTAATCATTACCCTGGTAACAGCAAGTCTCACACAAAATGCAAGGGCAAGAGGATTAGGCAAAGGTTGTTTGTTTTTCCATCTGCCTCTGATGATCCAGAGAATGATGCCAAAATATGGAGGAGGAGGAGGAGGAGGAGGAGGAGGAGGAGGAGGAGGAGGAGGAGGAGGAGGAGGAGGAGGAGAGCAGACGCTCTTTGGCAAGCACAGAGAGCGCTCAGAAGTCAAGCATGCTGAGGAGACTTCTCCTTCCCTTGCTCTTGTCTCTAGGATCCCCACCTTTTCATCAAGTAGTGTAGCCTTGACGGGAGAAAGTAGCAGCCAGGTTCCTGCACCATCTTCCCTATCAATCAGATGCTCCTAGGGAAAGGAAGGGTTCTCTCCATCTGCTTCTCTTTCTGGGCTCCTCACTGTAAAATAGCTTTTTCTTATTATTTTGGATACCAAGTAGAATTAATGCTTTTAAATAGTGTTCTTTTGTGCCATCATGTAGGTAGTTTGTTTAGTGATAAACCACATTAGATATATTATCTGTGTTCTGACACATAATTCACTGCTTGGTAACCAATCCCTCAAAGTCGTAATCTATAGGGACATTTTCTCTCTCTCTCTCTCTAGTCATGGAGGAGAAATACTCATTATGCTGCATGTTAGGCAAAAGGGATGTGAGAATTCAGAATTGTAACCTTGGACTTTCTCTCTGCCCACTTCTGTTCCCCTGTAATTGTGTTACCACCTCTCTAGACTAGAAATTGGTGTGACATGAGTCAGAGCATGTAGACTCAGGACTTTGAGTACACCCCCCAGTCTAGAAGTCACATATGACCGAAGCCTCAGAAGAGGGATCACACAGGTAGTTTCTTCCATCCCCACAAGCCCACGTTGCTTTGGAATGTGTTTTCTGGGCTAGTGTGACCAAGCTTGCACACATGTGGAAAGACGCTAGACACGACTCCCACGGCAGCCCCAAGGAGCTATGTAGGTTGGGTTTTGAAAGCACCTTGAGTTATTCAGACGGGTATTGGGCATCATGGGAAGATTAGTTTTGTTGAGAACTATGCTTGTTGAACTAGTAGAGAACAGTGTTGATTGCATTTGTATTCTCTCAAACTTTAGTACTTCTCAGGGGAGATGCCTGCCACATGATCCTCCAGGGAAATGTGGCAGCACGAAAGTAGGTCCTGTAACCAAGTGTATGACAAAAATAACCAAAGAGCTGGGGAGGAACGACGAAGTGCAGTTCTAAGTAAGAGCAGAAATGTGAGGCTCAACCAAGGGATGCACCGCCTGTATTTGATATGGATACAGAGCGGGAATACTTTTAATCTGATAAGCCACCATGTCATGAGAAAGATGTATGTAATCGGGGTTGCCTGTGGGGAAGTGTCATACATCAAGTACACAGAAAAATAGTGTTCTCTGTTGCTTGTGGATATTTGAGATTGATATCAAAACCCTCAACTGTGAACCTGGTGTGGCTCACACTTGAATCCAAGCCCCTGCGAGACGGAATCAAGAGTACTGTTGTGAGTTTGAACTACTCTGAGCTATATAGATTGAGATTCTGTTTGTTGTTTTATTTTTTAAACATGTTTTTTGTTGTTATTGTCAGGTTCTCTTGGGTGTTTTTTAACACCCCATCTAGAACCTTGACAATAAGCTGCATTGTGACATTCTCAACCATGAATGTAAATTTATTAATCAGATTTATCCCCATCACCCTCTCTTGTTCCCCTCCCATTCCCCCAAGTCCTTTCCTCTTTCCAACTCTTCCTCCTCTACTTCCATCTCATCTTCCTGTGACCCAGTAAGTCACTAGGACTGCTTATTACATCACCATGGTGAGGGCTCCTTTATAGCAGTATAGGCAGATACTTTTAATTCCCATTTGAACAAGAGGCTAATAAATTCACACATGCAATAAGAAAGCCTGTGTTTCCTTCCACTGAGCTCTTCACAGCAGCCACCCAGCACAGTGCTGGGGTGTGACTGGCGAGAGGAAAAAGCAGTCCCATGTGGGAGGAATATGTAGATGACAGAATCTGGCCCTCAATTAACAAACGGCACCACCTTTCATCCTGCAAAGACACCTAAGGCCGAGGTCAGACGGGCAGGACAGGAAGAGAAAGATTCTGTCTGTTGACTGGCCTCATCCCACCTCCTCGCCTCTGACTGCACCCCTGCTACCACAGAGCTCGCCCTAATTCCACCCTAGTGCCTCAGCTGGGATTGCAGTAGTGATTATGAGTACAGAAATACTGTGCCTCTCCCTTTTGCCATTTCTCCTATACACTTAGTTAGGGAAAGCTGACATGGGTCTCACTTTTGACTGGCCTTTTTATGGGGGTGGGAGGCATTGTATTAGCAATAAAAAATATTGTTTAGCATTTTCCTTTTAAGTATTCAAGATCTCTTTTCCAAATGGAAGGCAAGCCTATCTGTTGCACTCTACCTTGGATGAGAAGGGTTGGGCTCCAGGAGAGCCACAACAGTAATGGTGCAGATAATGAACGCTTCTGGCTTAGGAAGGGGGAGAGAAACTAAGAGACCTGTGCAAAATTGCAGAGCTGGGGAGTCTGGCAGTTTTCCCTCGTAGTTCACAGTGATAGACAAATTGTTAGTTACCACATGTATAATTTATTAGTAATTGCTCTAATTTGCCTCCTAAGTTTCTAAGTTGCCAGTTCACTGAGATCAACTATTTTCTACCCATAAAATAGGAATCATATGGTAATTTAATGAGGTAGCTAGCCAGTTAGGGTGATTTCCATGCAAAGGGGATATTGCCTTTGTAATTTAGAAGAGAGGGGGAGGAATAACAATATCTGCCTCTGAGGAGCCAGTGACTAGCATCACTCTCTGGGATTAAAATGCTACACGTGTCTTCCTCTGGTGGACATATGGCCACTGAGATAACTGGCTTTCCTTTGGGTTGGATCACAGCCTATTTGAAAGAAAGCCTTTCCTTCTTCCCGTAGAGCGCTCTGAGGGCTGCCGTGTGATGGATGGGCCTCCCGTGGGTGGTGTGGGAGGCAGAGGAATGGAGTCTGAGGTGGAAAGAGAGCATGGGTGAGAATCTACTCAGACACACTGAGAGAGGTTTAGAAAGGCTTGGTAGAGAACTGGGTCTTCTTCTTAAAAACAATGATCCTCTTCTCTTCAAACATGATTAGTTGACTTCAAGTATAACTAACTCTAAGGGCTTAACTGTGTCTTCTTATGGCCAGCCTGTCATCTTCTCTCTGCTCCCTTTTCATTGACGTATGTTCCTTGTGCTTAGTTACATGAAGACAATTTCAAACATACCATGTTACCTCCCTTTCTTCCATACATATAAACACTTTCCTACCCCTATGGTTTTATGTTTCTATATAAGAACCTAAGGATCCACAAATAAGAGATATCTGATATTTGTCTTTCCCTAGTCTGGCCTATTTTTTTTTAATTCATTTTCCAATAAATGGCATCATCTCATTGTTCCTTATGATTAAACAAAACCCCACTGTGTTTATATCCCATTTCCTCTGTGTTTCTGATGACGGACACTTAAGTTAATTCCCTACTTGGCTATTATAGTGGTGCTGCCACGAACACTTACGTGCAGGTATCTTTGTGGTACAGTCTCAGCAGTAGTAAAGCTGGGTTGCATGCAGTTCTGTTCTGGTTTTTTTCTAGGGACCTCCAAGCAGATTTTCTTCCTTTTTTTTTAAATTTTATTTTCTATATTCTTTGTTTACATTCCGAATGCTTTCCCCTTTCCCAGTTCCCCCCTCACCATATGTCCCATAAGTCCTCTTCCCTCTGCCCATTCCCCAATTACCCCCCCTCAAGCAGATTTTCATAGTGACTGAAGAAACTTACTTTCTGGTAGCAGTTTATAAGACTTGCCTTTTTCTCACCTCCTGCCCAGCATTTGCTGTTATCTGTTTTCTGTAGAAGAGACATTCTGCCTGGGGTGAGATAGAATCGCAGAATAGTTTTAAGATGCGTTTTTTCAGATGGCTGAGAATATTAAAATTTCTTTGTTATGTTTATTGGCCTTTTGTGCCTCGTATTTTGAGAACTGTCCATGCATTTCACTAGCTATTTGTTGGTTGGGTTGTGTGGTTCTTTGATGTTTAGATTTTTTTTATTCTTTTTATATTCTAAGTATTAGTCCTTAGTCAAATATATTGCAAAGACCTCCCCTTCTTTGTGCTTTCTTTTCACTTGACTGTTTCCACATATCAGTTTTTGATACTATTTCCTGAGTTGTTAGAGTCCTTTCAGAAGGTGCTTGCTCATACCTCTACCTCCAAATGTTTTCTCTGAACAGTTTCAGAGGTTCCAGTATTGCATTAAGGCCTTTAGATAGTTTGGAGTTGATGTTTATACAAGGTAAGATTTGGACTAGTTTCATTCTTCTACTTTAGAATATTAATTTTTCCAGCATAATTTGTTGAAAAGGCTATATTTTTCCAATGTATGTCTTTGGCTTCTTTGTCAAAAATCAGGAGGCCATAGCTGTTTGTGTTTAATTCTGCATTCTCTATCCCATTCCACTGGTCTGGATGTCTCTTTCTGTGCCAGGGCCACCCTGGTGGTAGTTTGTTTGTTTGTTTTTTGGTTTGTATTTTTTGTTTGTTTGTTTTTTTTGAGACAGAATTTCTCTGTACAGTCCTGGCTGTCCTGGAACTCACTCTGTAGACCAGGCTGGCCTCAAACTCAGAAAACTGCCCGCCTCTGCCTCCCAAAGTATTGGGATTAAAGGCGTGTGCCACCACCGCTTGGCTATGGCCACATTGTTTTGTTATTAAAATCAGGAATGATACCTTCAACCGTTATTCTTTTTCTTAGGCTTTCTTCTGGTTTTAAACTCCTCAATTTACCAATGAAACAAATTTTCTACTTACCTTTCCTCACTCATGTAAGCTTAGTTCTCAGTCTGCGTCATGTAACATGAGCAAGCTATGAAGGCCCTGCTTCTTACTGATCTCTGGCATGGCCAATTTGTAAGAGGCAAAAGCATTACTTAACATTTTATTCTCAGGTTTAAGCTTCAATCTTAGAAACAACAGAGACCAGAAAATAAAGTTCTTACCCAACTTTTAAGTTAATAGAAAGTAAAGGTAGGAAAATAAATGTAGATTGTTCTAGACATTGTTGGAAAGTCACTTTTTCCAGCTGGTGGCCACCGTGGAACTGATAAAATCCCTTTGCAGACCATCAGAATATCACTTTGGCTCTGTCTGTCAAAGTCACAGCCACATTTCTCCAGAATCTCATTTGGCCACAGGTCAAATACATTACCTCAAAAACAGAAGATGTTCCTGAATAGCCTTCATAACTACAGCTGATCTCCACATGGGTTGAGCAAGATCTAGTGAAACACAGAAAAATAAAATAATGGTTGTAGCCGGGTGGTGGCACACGCCTTTAATCCCAGCACTTGGGAGGCAGAGGCAGGCGGATTTCTGAGTTTGAGGCCAGCCTGGTCTACAAAGTGAGTTCTAGGACAGCCCAGGCTTCACAGAGAAACCCTGTCTCGAAGTAACCAAAAAAAATAAAAAAATAAAATAAAATAATGGTTGTAAAATCCATACTAACATTCTTGAAATCAAGGTACTCTCATACATCACCAAATGACTTTTGAAAAAAGAAATCTGAAGTCTGTACACTGAACCAAGACTCTCGATGATTAGGAATATGCAGCAAACAACACTTACAGCCTTTGGCCCTCTTAGTGTAGTGTGTAGTGTTATCTGTTACCAAGCAGGCTCAGGGAACACAGGGACAAGAGGATCCCTGTATTTTAAAGTAGTGCAGCTCCATGTGCGACCACCAGCAGCAGAAGTGCCCGGAAGCCCGTTGGCAACGTCAGTTGATGGCCCTATCTGAGCCCTCCATAGTAGAATCTCTGGAAGAGTCTGGTCTACAAACTCTCATGATGGTTTGGATCCTCACTGCAGCCTGAGAGTGTAACCTCTGCATCCCTGGAACAAACTGTCAACCAATAATTGATGGCCAGGGCTTCTACTTAGATGCCTTTCTGCCAATGACCAAAGTGTAGCTGTCCATGCTATCATCCCTTGGCAGAAAACTAGGTCCGGCCTGTTGTCTTTCTCTTCTCCACATTTATCAAGCTATGGATCAGAAAAACTGTGGGGCATCACACACTGAGCCCACCCTAAGATAACACTGTGTGTTTTTAGACTTGAAACTGAAATGAGCTTCTCTTAACCATGTTTGATACTTTATTGGTATGAAGAATTGACCCCAGCATTGATATATTTATTATATGATTACAGAATTAGCTGTGATCCTCTGTGAATACCTAAGCCATCTGCCGAGAGAGAAAAACAAAGACAGAGACAGAAACCAGAGAGAGGGAAGGGCCTCTTAACACTGAGCACTGCCTACTGCAAAACTGCACCAGAGGTCACGCGTCTTTTTTCTTCTAAACTTCTAAACTCTTGTCAAAATCCACTCACTCCCTTCCCAAAGTTCTACCTGAGAAGTGCATGTGAATATTTTTTAAAAGTTTAGATGTAGAAGATGTAAATGTAAAAGCTAAAACTATAAAATTCTTGAAGAATTCAGGTGCAAATCTTCATTATCTTGAGTCAGGCAGTGATTTCTTAGATATAACTCTTGAAGCACAAACCATGGGGAAAAATAATAAAATCTAAAACTTTTGTGTTTCAATGGACACTATCAAGATAAAAATAAGAACAGAGCTATGGGGAAGAAGAAAATATTTGTAGAGGTGAAGAGTCTAATATCCAGAATATAAAAATAACATGCACACGAATACGCACATAAACAAACATACACAGAGCATTAGTAACTTAAAAAAAATAACTAATTCAACTAAAGACTGGCAAAGGTTTAAAAACAAAAACAAACAATGACAAATAAATAAATAACAGGAGCTTCCTATGTAGCCCTAGCTGGCCTGGAACTCACTATATACACCATATTGGCGTTGAACTTTCAGCAATCCTCCTGTGTCTGCCTCCCAAATCCTGGGATTATAAAGCAGCACACCACTACACCTGACACACAAATCAAAATATTTAGCAAGTAGGGGCAAGAACCTAAAGATCGCGCCCCTCCCTACCCCAAGCATGGGGATACTATGAAGCCATTAAGCTAAGGGAAAGAAGCCACACAGAAGAAGCTACCTATTTCACAGTCGCATGCGCATGTAATGTTCACACTAGGCAAAGCCAGAGAGACCGAGTTGACCAGTAGTTGCCAGGGGCTGCGGAGTAGGGTATAAACGACTGCCAGTGAATGCACGGCCTTTGGAGGATGTTAGTGTCTTAGAATTTGTTGATGATGATTTCACAACATTGGAAATGTTAAAAACACAGAACTGTACATTTTAAGTAAGTGAAGTTCATGGTTTATAAATTTAAAGGTCCCTCTACCTCTGATGGCAAAGGATTGGCAAAGTGTTAAATACTTTGAAGCCATATGATGGGTGGTTCATTATACTATTTTCTCTACTTCTGTTTTATGTATGCATATTCCAATAACTTTAAAATCATGAGCAAAGCCTGCAGAGTTGGATATTAAAATTTCCGAGGATAGACCCTGAGCATCTATTATCTTGTTTGCTAACAGCTTGTTTCCAGGGCTGTTGGCATTCGTGTTGGTATTTGTGATTGAAAACAAGGTCTTGACATTTAGCTCCGTCTGCCCTGGAATTCATTGTGTAGGCTAGCCTGGCCTCCAACTCATCCTCCTGTCTCCAGCACGAGCGCTGAAGTCTCTGGCATTCATGTGCTGCCACATCCAGCTCCTGGCTTATTCTTATGAGATCCTCCATTGCAAGTTTGAAAATCAGTCCACAGGGCCTGGTGTTGGATACCTGTAAATGTGAGTCTCTCAGCAGGTTTGACGAGAAGAAAGCAGCACTCCTAGGGAAATTAGGAGGTAAATAAGAAGGAAAAGCCCTTATAGCTCAACAGGAGAGACAGCAGGAAGAGGCGAGATGCAAGTGCAAGGGCTTTAAGACATCACTGCTCTGGGGCCACTTAGCTTAAAGCGATCAGCCCTGTGCACCATAACAAACTTGGAAGCCAGCACCATTCACAGAGTACCATTTTTCTACCCAGAGTGATGACCTGGAAACATTCAGAAAGGGACATATTATGTTCGAAAAATGCTACTTAAGCAAATGCAGGCAAATGATTGTTTTAGAAAACAGCATTTTTTAAAATAGTATTTTTTTTAAAACCTCAAATACCTAGGAAATCTGATTAGCCAGGTAATTTTACTTATGAATCTTTAATAACTTTATTTTTGCCTTCCAATTTTTCCTGCTTGTTTGGTTTTTCTAAGATTTATTTTATTGTATATGTTTGAGTGTTTTCCTCCCATCGGCATGTCTGTGCTTGGTGCTGGAGGAGGCATTGGGTTCCCTGGAACTGGAGTGATGGACAGCAATGAGCCATCATGTGGTACTAAGAATAAACTGAGGCCTTCTGCAAGAACAAGTGCTCTTAACCGCTGGCCCATCTCTCCAGCTCCTCTAGTTGACTCTTTATAAACAAAAATCTACCTTGCTACTGAGGACCAACAAGATATAAACTTCCCTTCTGAAATAAGCACTGGATACACTAAACATTTTGAAAAGCAAACTAAGAAGAAAGAGGTTTTATTGCTGGTTTTTAATCCACTTTCTTCAAAGACAAAGTTTCTTCAAACCAACCGTACTAGGAAAAAATTACATGTAATTAAGTATTTTAAACATAATGAAATGTTTGAAACATTTTGTGTATAAATATATATGCTCATATAGCCATCATCCCAACTAGTATATAGAACATTCCTACCTTCCAGGTTTCTGTGTTCCTTTATAATCAGGCCCCTGTCCCAAAACCAGGAAACTACTGGTATGGTTTTTCTCACCATCACTACGTGGGTGCATACATATGAAATGTTCAAACTAAGCAGATCCATCCATTAGTTTTGTCATATAAATTGTGTAGGGAAAGACTTACACTCTGTGTTTTCTTGTTTTTCTTTGTTTCTGCGTATTTCTAAGTTGCACCTGTGTCCTGGCATGCTATTAGTGGTCATCCCATTTTGCTGTTGAAAAGTAGCCACTGTATGAATATAGTACAGATGGTTTATGTCTTCACCTCTTGTTTCTGAATGTATGAATAACGTTTTTTTATGGATCTATGTTTTGATTTCTCCTTGATAAATATACAGTGTTCATGTTAAATAGATGCTTAGCTTCTCAAGAAACTGCCAGACTCTTTCCCGGAGTAGTTTCAACATTTTATACTCCATTAGCAATGCAAGAAAGTGCCAGGGAAAGCCTGTGACCTTGCCTTCTCCTCCTTCTCTAGGCTTTTTCTCTCACCCAGTGGCTGCTCTGCTTCACCTTGTATTTATTTAACCTGCCCCAAAGGGTTATAAACCTTCCTAAGATTCGTCCAAGCATTAATATTAACAGAGTGTTGCTAATATCTCAAGAAAAGTTTTAAACACAATTTTTCCTAAACAATGATGAGTAAAAATGGTTTCTAAAACTACATGTGTTTATGCCCCTTTCTAGCAGGTAGGCACCAGAGGATGCCAGTCTTAAGCCATCCCTGTCTTGGCAATTTTCATGGCTTACATTTTTTTTTTTTTAATACTGCCTTTCTGTAAAAGTCAGCCTTTCAGGGGTGTTTTGTTTTGTTTGTTTTGTTTTGTTTTGTTCTTAACAGAGTTGCAGTATATAGCCCTGGCTACCCTGTAACTTGCTGCATAAAGCCTGGCTGGCCTTGAATTCCCAGAGCTCCCCTGGCCTCCACCTCCTGGGATTAAAGGCGTGTCCACCACTCCTGGCAGCCCTCTGTTCAGGACAAAGGGGCAGGACAAACCAGTTTTGATAAGTAGTTCAAGCTGGAAGAAGTGGTCAGATCAGTGTGAGAATCTCAGCTTCTTCCCATTAACCAATCTGTACCTTACTTTCCTCATGTATAATCTGAAGAGTAGGGGTGATAATTACCCATATCTCATACGATTATTACAATGGCAATGATCTCATTGATGTAAAGCCTTTGGCAGTGTTCCTGGTTGTTTATGGCTCAGCCAATGGAAACTAAAACAGATGTGCTCCAATATGATGGAAGCAAGGTCATGATAAGAAAATGGGGATGTGTTCCAGAATATTAATTCTGTCTCCTTCTGCTCTGACCTGAACCATTTCCCCTCTTCTGGGCAGTCAGATGTTCCCATTCCATTAGCACTGCCTTCTTCCAGGTTATCCCCTCTTTGTTCTGCACTGGAGAGGCAGGCGAGAGACCTCTTGTTTCCTCCTCAAGCCTTGGATCCAGGCTGACTTGCAATGGTGCTGTCTGTCTCAGCCGTCGCAACTACTTTCACACTGAACCATCCTTTTTCTCTAAAGCAGTTTCTGACTCCTCGGGTACTCATGGTAAATAGATGCTTAGCCTCTCAAGAAACTCCCAAACTCCTTTTCTAAGAAGTTTCAACATTATATTCCATTAGCAAGGGGAGACCTATAAAACACATAGTTGAGGAAGCATGATGTATCTGCCATAAAGACCCTAGACTAGTGAAACTGTGAAACCTTTCTTTTCTCATTAAAAAAAAAAAGAAGACCTGAATATGACAAAGTTCATAGGAAATCTTGGACTCACATCTTAAAATTCCAGAGTAAATAAACAACAACCTATCCCATAGTAAATAAGAAATATAATTTTAGTTTATCTTTTAAAGAAAAATTACATTATTTTGGGGTCCCTTCTATTTGCTGAAAAAAAGACATTGCTAAAATTCAAATGTTTCTTCTATTACTGTAATTTATCAAAAATTGCAATAATTCAAACAGGTTTCTCTTTCAAGTAGATGCTCACAGGACCATTCATGCTTTGTTCACTATTTACAGGATAAGAAAAGAAAAGAAAAATTCTACTGTGCACTTGCTAGGTACCATGCACTGAGCTACATATTACCTAGTTAATGCTCACAGAGTGCCATAAGCAGTGCTAGGGGCATTCGTACTTTACTCTATATAAAAAGAAAATAACATAGGATCAACTTGTCTATAGTTACATGAACAGAAAGCTGAAAAATTAAAAAATAATAAAGTGGAACCAATATGAAGTTATAACATCATGGATGCATATTAGTTTTATTACTATTGCTCTTAGTAAAAAAAATATAGTTTTGTGTTTATATGTGTATGTATATGTGTATACATAAACACAAATGATTACTGCTACATAATCTTAAACTAGAAGGGAGGGGCCCTGAAACCCCAATTCTCTCATTTTCCAAACAAAATTAAGGACCACAGGAGTGAGAAGATTTGCCCATGGGGACACAGGCAGCTAATTAAAGTGCAGAATCAATCAGCACACATATATCATGTGCCTCCTGTAAACATGAGTTCCCTGAATATTGGCAATATGGCCAAAACTTCCTTCTCTTCTTTCTCACATTGCAAAACCATAATAGGTTAATGCTATAATCATATACTCATTTGTCTACATGGTACTGCTCCCCACACCTTTGTAGGTCAAGAAATCATAGTGTACATTCAGGTCTTTCAGGTGCCTGTTGGTTGACACTTCGACTAAGGCATCCTGGTTTATTTCAGCATTCAATCGTGAGCATGTGCGTGGGGGTGTGCTGCGGTTTCACTAGGGTTGCAAAATAACCAGTAATATTCTTCTTTGTTTTTATATTTAGCAGTGACTATTAATGGTGTGATTATAGGATGTAAGCAAACCCCTCCCAGAGATGTGTGAATGACTCAATGGTTGCTCAGGGACAGGTTACCCAATGCTATTGCACTTTGGAATGGAAATCTGTAGCCTAGACAACTTTATTATGACTATAAATTTGGCTTCCTACTCTTACTCACATCAAGCCAAACCATATATGTTTGATGAGGCATAATTCTTTATTAGATCTGGAGAATGCTAGTACAGACAACATCATAATCGAAATGTAATTTGAATTTTAATCAAGTTTGTTCATTCCCAAATGTTAGCTACTAAACAAATTCAGTATTGTAGTTACACAGGAGAACAACCCAGGACCAAAAAGAACAGATTCTATTGCTTATCACACATATTTTTATAGTAGGAAGTATAACTGTTGACACTTTTTCTGACCTTACCCTGAACCCTCCTTGATCAGCTTAATGTTTGGTGACTTCTGAAAGACCGATGCCTGGCTCTGCATTTTGCCATCTCTGGGTTTGGTCCATTGAATTCTGCCCATCCGTTTTCTAAGATTTCGCTTTGGTAGCCTCTATCCAAGAGTGCATGTGCATCAACGCTCCTCATTTTGGACAATGAAAATATTTGAAATCTTTCTGATAAAATATCACTAGTGAAAGAGAAAGAATTTACTATGAAGGAATGGCTTTGACTTATTCAGTGCTTCTTGCTATTTTTCTCTCTTAACACATAAGAGATTCACACATTTGAAATAAATGTTACAAGAGATGTCGTTGAACATATGAAGTTATAGCTGGAATTGCCTCCAACACGTGATAGTGTCTAGTTCACCCACACCAATACATAAGAATAATATAAGTCATAGAAACATTAGGATTCCTCTGCCATTTCTAACTCATACTTATGAGGGCTTAGCCTCTAAGCAGGGTATTTAATCTGTTTTTCTAAATTGCACATATGAGTATATAAAAATTAAAGTTTCATAGGGTTAAGGAGACAGGCAAAATAAGCCAGTGGACACAAAGAGGTTTAATTTTCAATATTAAAACTATGGTATTGCCACATTGCTAGATAATTATCTTATTTTTTAGGCATGAAAACAATAACAAAATAATATTACTATAAATGGCTTGGGACCCTGGAAATATATTCTTTCTCTGAAGAATTTACGTCATCAAAACAGTTACAAGAGATCTGTTTTCAATGGCTCAAGGCAGATTGGGATAATCTTAGTTTTTTTTTTTAACATTTTCATGTGGAAAATATTAATATACATTAATATAAAATTAAGAGGAGAACTTTAAGGGTTTGCATAAAATGAGCAAGAATAAGATGTATGCACTGCCTCCATAGGGTATTGAATATCATTTCAACTTGCAAATATTGATACAACTGTCACATTATTTCTACATTGAGACAATTTGAATTTTCTTTTCTTGAAGTATTGTCCCAGGAGGTACTGTGATTATTAAACTAATCTTTATTCATGATTTGTACAGCTTGACTCAAATCTCTAGAACTAAATTAATAAATCACATGTCAGTGGAGTAAATGGTGCAGACTAAACATTTGATGAATTTGATCTAAGTGAGTTGTGCCACTTACATCAACTTTTGGCTTATGGAAATGTGCTGCTTAAGATAGTAAAGCTCTTCAGATGCCCTGGGAGCGGTAGCAGTCCGTGCTTCTGCCAGATGTACTCCACCGTGGGCTAAAGCTAAACTGGACGAGCCACTGTTTCCTCATCCTTAAAGAGTAGTGAGCAAGGACTGTAAGACAACTGGACTTCAGAGCTCACCAGAATCTGAACCACTACCCCTCCAGCAGCAATTCGTGTCCATTTCTTCTCAACTTTTCTTCAGAGGAACCCTTCCAAGTATGACCAGGTGCCCTCCGTGCAACTCTAAGCAGTAACCTAGGAGACAAGGATCATTGGTTAGTGTAGAATGTGATGCTGTTCAGAATACCAAGCATGACGAGCTGCCTGTCAGTTACTGAGTAGTTTTCCATAGAGACAGTAATCATGGCTTTAAAGATACACAGAAGAGCTGAAGAGATGGCTCAGGGGTTAAAGCACTGGATGGTCTTGCAAAGGACCTGGGTTCGCTTCCTAACACCTACATGGCAGCTCACAAGCGTCTCCTTAACTCTAGTTCCAGGGCATCTAATACCCTCTTTCGGGCCTCCATGGACACAGATATACATTCAGACAAAACACTTACCTACATTAAGTTAAATTATTAAGATAGATTCACAGAATCTATTACTGTGATCATTTAAGGTATGACCTTTTAAAGCCAACTTTTTAGAAAGTTTTACATTTATAAAAGCAAACAAAGATAGTACAAGGAGTTATAATTGACCCCCCATTAACATCTTGCATCACTATTACATATGTGTGTGTGTGTGTATACATATAGACATATAAATAATGGTACAACTAATAAACTGAGATTGAGAACAAAAGTACATACTTAATTTAATTTTTCTTAAGGCCTCAAAATTTTTAATGTAAGGTTTAGACTAACACATAAAAACATGAAGCTTGTATTATTTAGAGTACTATATGATGATATGTGCTTTTTCTTTTATTACTGTATACTGTATGAAAATGGGTTTCATTACTCCCTCACCCCACCCAAGACAGGGTTTCTCTGTGTAGCTTTGACTGTCCTGGAACTAGCTCTGTAGAGGCTGGCCTTGAACTCACAGATAAACTTGCCTCTGCTTCCCAAGTTCTGGTATTGGTCAGGTATTTTGTATACTATCTATTGTGTTAGTCAGGCTGGCATCATTGGGAGTTATTTATTTTGGTTCCTAAGGTTTCAGTATATGACAGCTAGCTCTGTTGTGTGTTCCATAGTGACTTAGAACATTCCAGTAGGAGGCTGTGGCTGACAGTTTCTCACTTCATAGAGACAAGAATCATAGAAAGCGAGATAACATTGAGGCTCCAGCATTGGATCGCCCTTTCAACCCTTCTTCCAGGAATCTTCCACTTCCACAGTGACCGACTTCCTCCTTCTCTAACCCGACTCCAGCTGAGGACCAAGCCTTTAATATATGAATTGTGCAAGATATTTTAAATATATTCAAAGTGCATATAGCACCCACAAATTGAAATGTATCTGATGTTACAGTAGTATATGGTTATAGATTTGAGAAAGGCAGACCATGGAAGTATTTTTATCACATCATATCAAAGGAACATCATATCAAATGATGTTGACCTTGATCACCAGGCTAAGGCAGGGTTTGTCGGCTTCCTCCTGGTAAGCTGATTCTTCTTCCCTTTCCTCTAGTACACTCACTGGAAAGCAAGAACTGTGTTCAGCTCACATTTAAAGTCTAAAGACCTATATTCTTCCTCTACAGAAATAATTGCAGTTTCTTCTCTACAGAGGTTTTTCATCCCCTGACCCTTATTTACTCTGTCAGTTATACTCCCGCCGACATGGTCTAACTGACCTTTATTTACTCTTCAAACTAAATTTTTATTTTGCCACTTCATTTTGCCACTGATTGTCTGCTCGTAGCTGCTGGGGCCTCCTTCACTTGGCCCTATGTCACTTTGAGATGGCTCCATATTGTCTTCTTTCAAATAACTATTTGTCTTAAGTTATTTTATATGGCACTCAAAATATCAAACAAATGATAGTTATCAATTTTTCCTACATATGACAAGAATCAATCACTTTCTATTCAAGTGAGCATTTTAAGACATGTCATATTGAACTAGGTACTTTCCAGTTCCATTGATCTTTCTTCTATGTACTCCCCAGTTCTAAGGTTTTTGGTTTTTCTTTTGTTGTTGTTGTTTTGATTCAAAAATGATTAGGTAGTAATCATTAGATCAGGAATAAGTAGGAACTTAAGACTATATTCTAAAGAAGTGGGTAATGAAAAACAAAATTTAAAATATAAGTGCAGGAGGGTTTTAGAAATTAAAAGCTGAACTCTTAGAACAACTTACAATTCAAGACAGTAAATCAGCTGGACTACCAAACTAACATCTCAGCATAGTCAAGCGTGTGGGCCAGAGAAATGACTTGTCGCAGACCTAATTGATGAGCTGCAGCACCCCATTTAAATCAGGAAGACAAAACACTACTCACTTTTCACTGGAACTGTCTTCTGCTGAAAGCTATAGTTCGTCCATAGGACAAAAATCAGACAAAGGGAGGGACAATATAATCATATTTCATGTGTTATTTCTGTTTACATGGAAACTTTAAGAACTAACAAAAAGTACTGAAATGAGTTAATATATTTAAAGTAAACTAAGGTCACTAACTTCTTTGCTTATGGGCAATTCATTGTTAAGAAATGCAGTGGAACCGGGCGTGGTGGCGCATGGCTGTAATCCCAGCACTTGGGAGGCAGAGACAGGCAGATTTCTGAGTTCAAGGCCAGCCTGATCGACAGAGTGAGTTCCAGGACAGCCAGGACTACACAGAGAAACCCTGTCTCAAAAAGCCAAAGCCAAAGCCAAAGCCAAAAGAAGAAGAAGAAGAAGAAGAAGAAGAAGAAGAAGAAGAAGAAGAAGAAGAAGAAGAAGAAGAAGAAGAAGAAGAAGAAGAAGAAGAAGAAGAAGAAGAGAAAGAAAGAAAGAAAGAAAGAAAGAAAGAAAGAAAGAAAGAAAGAAAGAAAGAAAGAGAAAGAAAGATAGAAATGCAGTGGAAGAAGCCTGATTATACAAGTTTAAAACATTGAATGATAAGTCTAAATTTAAAAAGCAAATACTTTATGAGCAAAAAAATCTAAATCTACAAATAAGTTGTTTCTCAATGAAGGCAGCACACTTTCAAAGTTTAATTCAGGTAAACCTTATTATCAGGTTTATCCACTTGAAATACAGCATCAATTTTAAATTGGTGATCAAAAACAGTTCAAGAAAAAAATAATAAAAAGGAGTCATCAGTAAAATATAGGTGACACAATTAGGCATCTTCCTCTTCCAAGTATTAAAATAAATCAGAGCTAGCAAAGGTGGCTAAGGGGGTAACGGTGCCTGACACCTGAATTGGATCCCAGGACATACGTAGTGGACAGAGCCCTGGCTTCCACAAGCTGTCTTCTAACACACACACACAGACACACGCACACAGATACACACACGCAATTAATTAATTAATCAATCAATTAATTAATTAATTAAAGTAGTAGAAGGACAGAACCCCAGCTTCCACAAGCTGTCTTCTACACACATACACAAAATTAATTAATTAATGTAAAAATATCTTTAAATAAATTATAATGCTAAATGACTTTAAAACTCTTGTTTCATAAGAATAACTGGATAAATAAGTCAGAATCTAAAAACAAACTCCAGTGTGTGTAAGAACCTACTGCAGGCAAAAACTATGTAAGTGAAGTTTTTAACAAATTAAATTGACACAATTGAGAAACCATTTGTAGAAAATTAAATTAGCTTTTAATATCACACAGTACACTAAACGAAACTACAAAGGGATTGAAGAATTCATGAAATCATAAAAGTTATAGACAATTTTGGATGACTGCTTTTCTGAAGATAAAGGAATAATGGAAGAGATACAGAGAAATGGCACTCTGCCTAAGTTCTACGCCTTATGTCAGCTAGCAGTTCAACAAATTTAGGGCATGTGCCTCAGTGCTAGAGCATGTACCCCGCATGCCCAGGGCCCTGGGTTTGATCCCTGGGACTGGAAAAAAATTACAAAACAAAAGACAAAATTTTTTGAAAGCTATGAATACATTTTTATAAGTAACTAAAATGTGCATAGAATTAATGAGCATCATTAATAAAAAAAAAAACAAAAGAAAACAAAGACATGATAGACAGACTAGATACTGTAGCCAAGAAATACACAATAAACTTTAAAGATCTATCTGTTATATGTTACGTATGTATTGATATGGAGTTAATAGTTTAAAGGTTCATGTCAGGAAACTCTAATAACAAAACACTGTTCTTTACCCACCGCCACTGATATGAAGGGGTGTTATAAAGGATAAAACCCAGACTCGGGAGCTGGAGAGACGGCTCAGCAGTCAGGAGCACAGTTAGGAGCACTTGTTGCTCTTGTGGAGGACCCATGTTCACTTCCCAGCACCGACATGGTAGCTCACCACCATCTGTAACTCTGGTCCCAGGGAATCCAATGCCATCTTCTGAGCTCCAGGGGCACCAAGCATTCATGTGATGCATATTCAGACAGAACACTCACACATAAAAATCATAAAATTAATAAACTTAATCAAAAATGTAAAATAGATTTAACAAAGATTTGGAGAAATGGGCAACTTGACTCAACTTCTAGTGGAAGTCAGAGCACTGGGAGGAGCTTGCTGTGTGAAGCCACAGAGCAGTGGAAAACCTCTGAAACCCCATTGTATGGTATATGTATACCGAGACTTGCTTCAAAATATGGCCAGCAAAGTGGAGAGATCCTGAGATTGGGGAAGTGACTGATCAGAAAAAGAGAAGAAAGTTGCTTTGAAAATATCTGAGATCAATTCTTTGTAAGTGTAAAAGGCCCAGAAACAATCTCCAAACTGGATTAAGAACTCAGCTTATGGTAGACAAAGCATTAAAATGTTAACAAAGAATTATTTAATAGTGATTTAGCTTTCATTATGGAAAAGAACAGGGTACTGGTATTTCATCCTATATAAATATATATTTTTTAAATATGCTATGAATCTAAATGTGAAAAATAAAACTTTGAAATTATTAGAAGAAAATGCAGAAGAAAATGTTTATGACTACAAGGAAGAGATTATTTCTCAGTACACAAAAATGATAGTTCATAAAGGAAGAATTACATTAAGAGGTAACACTCTTTTATGCAAAAACCTCTATAAATAAAGTTAAGAGACAAACCTTGGACTGAAAATATAGTTTTTAGAACATAAAACAGAAAATATGTTGGGTTCCATACCATACAGTTGGAGAATCCTTATGAATCAGTATGAAGAAAAAAAAAAAAACTTGTTACAAAAGTGGGAAGCGAGGAGATTGTCAAAAATACATGGGGTGGGGGGATTTACGTGCTAGATGGAGGGAGAAAGGCTGACCTTTGCTGACAATTAGGAGAAATGCATGCATACTAAAGCAAAGCGGCCCCCAGTCACCCATCCTAAAGGAGTGAGGATGTCCACTATGAGGCATGGAATGTATACATGTGGGGGGTAGAATGGAGAAGTTTCCCAGCTTGCTGCTGTGTGGAAACTAAGGTGGAAAAGCCTGGCAAATCAAATATATATATATATATATATATCCATTTTTTTCTATATTTTTTTTACATTCCCAGATCCCCCCCACCATACGTCCCATAATTCCTCTCCCCCCCCAACTATTCCCCAACCATTCCCCCACCACCACCACCATTTCTCTGTTCTGGATCTACAAAACTGGATCCAATCTTTTCAGGCCCAGGGTTCTCTCCTGTCTTCTTCTTGTGAATCATTTGAATTGCTAGTTGTGCCTTGAGTATTTAGGGCTTCTGGGCTCATTAACATTCACTTATCAGTGATAGCATTTCATGTGTATTCTTTTGTGATTGGGTTAACTCGCTTAGGATGATATTTTCCAGATCTAACCATTTACCTACAAATTGCATGAATTCATTATTTTTAATTGCTGAGTAGTATTCCATTGTATAAATATACCACATTTTCTGTATCCATTCCTCCTTTGAGGGATATCTGGGCTCCTTCCAATTTCTGGCTATTATAAACAAGGCTGCTATGAACATAGTGGAGCATGTGTCTTTATTGTATGCAGGGGAATCCTCTGGGTATATGCCCAGGAGTGGTATGCCAGGGTCCTCTGGAAGTGACATGCCCAATTTTCTGAGGAACCACCAAACTGATTTCCAGAGTGGTTTTACCATTTTGCAATCCCACCAACAGTGGAGGAGTGTTCCTCTTTCTCCACATCCCCGCCAGCACTTGTTGTCTCTTGAGTTTTTAATCTTAGCCATTCTGACTGGTGTGAGGTGGAATCTCAGGGTTGTTTTGATTTGCATTTCCCTGATGACTAATGATGTTGAACATCTCTTAAGGTGTTTCTCGGCCATCCGAATTTCTGGTGAAAAATCTTTGTTTAGCTCTATACCCCATTTTTTGATAGGGTTATTTGGTTCTTTGGGGTCTAACTTCTTGAGTTCTTTATATATATTGGATATTAGCCCTCTGTCGGATGTGGGGTTGGTGAAGATCTTTTCCCACTTTGTTGGTTGCCATTTTGTTCTTCTGACAGTGTCCTTTGCCTTACAGAAACTTTGCAATTTCATGAGGTCCCATTTGTCAATTCTTGATCTTAGAGCATAAGCTATTGGTGTTCTGTTCAGGAACTTTCCCCCTGGGCCCATGTCCTCCAGGGTCTCCCCCAGTTTCTTTTCTATTAGTTTCAGTGTGTCTGGTTTTATGTGGAGGTCCTTGATCCACTTGGAGTTGATCTTAGTACAACGAGATTTTATTCCTAGTCCTAGACTCTAAAAAGAAAAAAATTAGTAAAAAGCAGTCTTGCCAAGCCAAACCCAATGACTCCTAATGAAAGGATCAGGAAATAATTTAAAAGTGACTGTGGTTTTTATTTCTTTAGTATGCCAAGCCACTAGAATACTCTGTGGAACACTGTAACATAAAGTTTTGTTAAAGCACGTATCCATTAAAAATAAATAAACGTGTATGTTGTCATGTATCATGGACAGATTTCAGAAAGAGCACTGAGTCACCTAGGGTGTTTTGAGATATGTACATTACTGCACAACTGTCAAACAGAACATCACTGTATATTATATGTAGCTACTATACATGTACCAATATATGAAATCTGGGCTAGAAAAGGCACAGTTTATAATGGTGTTACTTCTGGGAAGAAAGGGACCGACAGTGGACACTAAGGACCAGAGAAACCTCAGGGTGTGTCGAAGGCACTCTCTTTTAAGAACTAGAAAAGTCAGTTGAAGTACAAATGACAAAAATATAAAACCTAAAAATCCTAATTTAGAAATACCTGGGCTCCTGTTTTCTCTGTTTACTAGGTTTTTAAAATAAAAAGAATATTGTATTTCCATACAAGAGGCAAATTGGCTATAAATATATAAATTAAAAAACAGAAGTAATCAACAAAGCAATAGAAACTAAGGTATGAATGAAATTCAAAATTTACTTCCTAGGTTTAAAAGTTAATTAAGTCTCCTAGATGGTAAAACGACAATATAAACTGTACAGTAGAATGTTTAATGGCCATCGATACCCAATCCCAGAAGTCTGGCGTCTGGCTAGCCAAGGCCTGAAGACTAGGGGACAAAGCACAGAGCAGGAGTTAGTGGTAAACGATTCTAGGAGATATTCCTGAGCTGAGAAAGGAAAAGAGCCTGCAAGTCACACAGGGAACACATAAGATGCTAACAGTATTGAGGAGAAGATTAAGAAAATAAGAATCAAACTTATTTTATATCAAACTGGTAGTAAACCAAGTTCTTCAAGGAGATGATTTCCAACCTATAAGTTATATATTAGGACATTTGTCTGTATAAAGGAAGAATAAAGAATTTGGAAATCTTTGGAATAGTGATTTCTTCCAAAAACTGAAACTAATCTCTAGCAAAAGAAGCAAGGAACTTGAAAGACAGAAGAAAGAGCATTCAGGAAATGTTAATCATGGGACTGGAGAGAGAGACGGTGGGTGAGACTGCACGAGACCTGGGTCTGCATACCTAGAGTGTACATTTAGAAAAATAAATCCTAATTCTAATCTCAAGTTTATGATGAAAAGACATCCTTGGGTGGGCAGCAGGTTTAGAAAATGTCTGGATACAGCATGAGGTCCCTGAGAGCATGGAGTTTCTATAATGATTAGACATCTGCATGGTCTGAGCATTAAAGTGAAATGCATACAGCTTTTGTCAACAAAGAAAAAATAAAAGCAAAAAAGCAATGCCAAGGAAAACAGAACCCCCTTAGTAAGTAAGTATACAGTTTGACTCTGAAGCAAACAATTTTGAACAATTGGTGAAATTTTTTTTTTTTTTTTTTTTTGTCTTTTGGGTTTTCAAGACAGGGTTTCTCTGTGTGGCCCTCACTGAGTCTTGTAACTCACTCTGTGGACCAGACTAGCCTCAAACCTGGACATCTGTCTGCCTCTACTTCCCAAGTGCTGGGATTAAAGGCATGCACCACCATGCCTGACTGAAACCAACTTTTTTTTTTCAAGATTTGGCCTTAATGCTTAAAACTTTCTCCTTCAAGCAGGTTGAAGAACTCAGCATCTCGTTTTCCCAATGTCTAATCATACTATTTCCTTCTAGAATGAATACTATTATTGGAATTATAATGTTGAAATATTCTTCTTTGGTTTTTGTTTTTTGGAATTTACTTCTCGAGAGTCAGTGGAAGATAATCATGATAACAAACAATTTAAATTATAAGCTTTAAGAATACAAGATGTGGAGCCAGGCGTGGAGCAGGGGCTACTTATAAGCACTCCCAGAGGAATTCAAAACCATAGTTGTCACAGTATCACTGGGACTTCAGGTGGTGTGTTAACTGGTGACACTATTTAGCATTTAATGAGGAATTCCACATTATCCTGAGAATATGCTGCTTCTACAGTATGTTTGGAAAGGAGAATTAAGGCAACTTAAGGCCCCCTTTGCTATGATGATTCTCCTTTCCCTGTGCTCACTACAAAGTCTTGCTGGAGAAACTTAAAACATATGCTGTTGCAATATGGCAAATTCTGTATGCCTCTTAGAAAATAGAGAACCTAGATTACAGTTCTTTCAAAAGCCTACAGAAGAAATACCAAACAATGGAGAAAAATGTGTAAGGACCTTTAATGGGAACAGTAAGGGGCAGTGCCTTACAAACAGCACTATCGGATGTGTCTAATCACCCTTCGGACAATAGTGTCCAATGTCACCCTATATCAACAAGGAAGAGATGAGTCCAGTGACTGCATTAAACAAAGGAATGAGGGGGCACACAGTGATGGTGGGGATGCAGAGGTGTAATAACAATGAAGAAGTTGTCCAGTAGAGTTCCTCATTCTCTCCGAAGAAGTTGCTATAGTTGAAGTATCATTCCAAACCTTCCATGGAAACAAATTCTGCAAGTTCCGTGCATATTCTACCATTTTGAACTTTATCATTACTATAAAGGATAACCACGCGAATAGTGAAATTATCTGCCTATAACTGCCTATTTTTTGACAAGCTAACCATGTTGCTAGTTGAGGATCATGAAGGAATAAGTGCATAGAGAAAAGGAAAGGCCAAGGATGAAGTCTGTGGTTCCCTAGTGAAAAATGTGTAGCAAGATGGGGAGAAACTAGGAGGCAGCATCAGGGAGGAGACAGGAAAATCAATCAGCTATATTATCTTAGAAGTAAGTGAAGCCAAGTGAAGAAAGGGTACCCCAAATGCAAGGATCAAACAATGAAGTCACAAGTGGGGCTGAGGTTAAATGAGAACCCAGACTTGACCGTTGAATCATCATCCAGGAAATAGCCTATGACCTTGACAAAGGTGGTTTTGATGGGGTGGCAGTGACAAATGCTTATGGGATTCGGTGTAAACGGAGAGGTGCACAGCAGGATGCTTGTAGCATGGTGGAAAGGTTCACTATCCTGATTGTGATAATGTTGCAAAGTGGTCACACTGCACACTTTCACACTGCCCACTTCCAGATATCTCAGTGATCTTGGTAATGCTGAAAAGAGAGACTAGAAGAAAGGAAATGAAAGTTTTCAAGGAGATTTTCTGCAAGGGGAACTGATTAATGAGATGATTAGCTACAGAAGACATAACACAAAAGAAGGATTTTGTTTTTAGTTGGGAGACATAACCATAAATTTGTATGCTATTGAAAATAGTCCAGAACTAGGGAGAAATTGATATTTAGTAGAAAGATGGTTGCTAGTGATCTTGTAGAGAAGAAAAGCAGATAGAGAAACGAGATTTAGTGCACAAATAAGGACAGATGACAGATAACAGATATACAGACACTGTACAGACAGCACCATACATTAGAAGTGGGATAGAAGTGGGACCATAGACATCGGTGAAAGTTTAGAACTCTCCAGTTGTCTCCAGGAAATAAGAGGCAAGGTCAGCTAATAGAGAGAAGGTATTTGAGATTAGGGAAATAAAGAGCAAGGTGAAATTGCCAAAGAAAGTTTAAATAAATGGAGTGAGGAATGCTTGCTAGATATTAGGGTTGTGTTGATTACAAATCTAAAGTATGATGATTCAAGATAGGTATCTTTCTCTAGTGTGTTTCTCTAGCAAAAGAACAGGCATGGGTTCAGCAAAGAGCTTGATCATTATTTTGCTAAGAGACTAGACAAAAATATTTATGTGCATGGAAGAGGTTGATCAGTGATGGACTACTGTTTACACTGGATTTTGCGGCAATGGAAGTTACTAAGGGATGGACAGAGGTAGAAAAGAGGGAAGTTCAATGCATCATAGTTCCTGGGGAAACAAGAAGTGTGGGTGTTTGGGTAGTAGAAGAAGCAACCTGGAAAAGTGGGCAGAGTCAGAAGACAGGAGGCTTCCCGTGATGTTTCATTAGAAGTATATATGGGTTTTTAAATATATAGATTTTATCAAGTTACTTAAGACTCCTTTCTAAGATATGACAGAAGGACCATAGAGGTCACACATCTGTATTACTAATGTTACCTGTTATTTCTTACCAATTGGCTGTTTCTACCTTAGGTCACAGGAAGTTTTGTAGAGTCCCTTCCCTTCCTTCTCAGACCTCCCAACCCAAACCTAACTGCTCTCTCTGAGCTTTGGCTCCCTAATCCCAACTCTCTATCATTGGATGGCCTTGAGTCATACTAGGAGCTTTGTGATGCCCTCCACAAGAGGAGCCGTGAGAGAAGCCAGCCTGTTGCACGTGTCTTGTCTGTGCCTAGTGGGTCTGTAGGCAGCTTCCCTCCCATTGACCCCTGGAGCTTGGATGATAGGCTGTGGGAAGGAAGCAAGGCACCTTCGTTTTGTTTTGTTTTCCCTTTACAGCTTGGGCTCTAGATCCCTGGGTCCAGGAATGCAACAATGAAAGAGTTTGGATTTCCCTGAGTTAGCTCACCACCTTCAGAGAGCTTGCAATATGGAATGCCATCTGCCACTCTGTCCTGGAAGGCATCTCTGCGTCCTGTCCCATCAGAGGCACTGCAAATGTTAATTGTAAATACACTAACTATTATGTGGTTTTCTTGGTTTAAATGATTTGTGTGTTGTGATTGTTAATGGCAAATCAGTTTCATGGGATAATTAAATCTTCCCGGAAGGATGGGTTTGAGAGCTCTCATTATTTACTAGCTGCAAGCACCTTGTTTCCTTTAACGTAAGCTCAGGTGGGCATTGGTATTTGGACTTGAAGGCATTTACTATGTTTACCGCCTACGTCATGTATTTTAAGGTATTTTCTCTACTGAGACTTCCTTTTAATAGAGTTAAACTTGTATTCAAAAGAATTTCTATACTTGTATTAGATGCTTTGTTGATTAACATGGCAGATTTTATTTCAAGATAGAAAGACTCTCTCTACATGTCCACAGGTTCATCTTCTCCTACCAATTTAGCTGCAAACTGTCAAAGACATACTAAAAAATGCTAAGGACTAAGGGCGAATGCTCCCTGTCCAGGAAACCCACTCTTACCATGACATGCTCCTCAGCCCAATGTAGATTTTTTTTAAATTTTATTTTATAAACTATCTTCTTTTATAAACTATTATTTAGAAAAATTCTTGCAAATAAAAACATCACACACCTAAAAAGGTGCACCAGGGGAAAGATGATTTGAACTTGAAGAGCTGGTCATCTGAAAATACATATTGTTTATTTCTGTTAATGTTTCTAACTTTAAAATTAGAGTAGGGGCGGGGCATGCACATGCCAGAGCACACGCGGGGACGTCAGAGGACAGCTTATAGAAGTTGGTTCTCCCCTCCATCACCATATGGGTTCTGGGAAGTGAGCTCAGGTCCTCAGGCTCAGCAGCAAGGGCCTTTGTCTGTTGAGCCATCTCACTCACCCCTAAAAATGTTATTTCTAGCTGGGCAGTGGTAGTGCACGCCTGTAATCCCAGCACTCTGGGAGGCAGAGTTCTGAGTTCGAGGCCAGCCTGGTCTACAGAGTGAGTTCCAGGACAGCCAGGACTATACAGAGAAACCCTGTCTTGAAAAAACCTAATCAAAAAAAAAATGTTATTTCTAAAGCAGTTTTTGATTCACAGAAATACCTGAAAAGTTTCCCCATCCCCCCCACACAGCCTCACCTATTAGCAACATCTCTCCCTGGAGTGACGTGTATCTATGAGCCCAATGTGATATCCTAATCACCACGAGTCCAGAGTTCATATTAGGTTTCATTCTTGGGGTGGCATATTTTATGGGCTTGGGCAGATGTGTAAAGCTATATATGCACCATATCATACCAAACAGAAGTTTCACTGCACAAAAAATTATCCATGCTCTGCTCTGCTCACCAGCCACCCAGCCTTGCCACCATATTCTTTGTCGCCTGCGCCTTCCTCAGCTAAATCAAGGCTTTAAGAGGCTATTTTCAGACACTTTAATCTGGAGGAAAAGAAGAGAAAGAGGAAAATAACTAAAGGGGCCCTGGTGTCGGTCACAGCTTCCTGTAAAGAATGGGCTTTAAGAAACATCATTGGTGAAGATTAATTCCTTTGTCAATAAATGTCGGCAGCTAATCTGGTGCCAACTGCATATGCCTGGGGAGTGAGCCCTGCGAAGACTCAGGAAACTAAATCATCCTGGGGTGCTGGGGTTTTCTGCCAAGCACTGGTCAGGCCCCCACCACTATTTTCCATTTTTAAAATAAAAAAGGAAAAAGAAATGCCAAAGAGTGTTTGCAACTCCAAAGGGCAAACTGGATATGTTTTGACATATGTTGAAAATAAATTATTCTAAAGTCCGTTCGCATATAGAATTATCTTTCTGGGATACACCAAACTAAAAGCAATTTCATACACTCAGATCCTTCATCTGCCAAGTCACTGAGCAGGATTTTGCCTTAGATCATCTGGCCTCTGAGGCCGGCTCAGTCTGGGGACAGCATTAGGAGAAGCAAGGCAGCTGAGGGCCCACAGTGCCTCCTCCAGCTTGAGAGGTTTTGTGGTCCTACAGATTGAACCCCAGAGTCTTATGCATGCTACGTAAGTGCTTTACTGCTGAACCACATAGCCAGCTTTGGGGTGTGTGTGTGTGTGTGTGTGTGTGTGTGTGTGTGTGTGTGTGTGTGGTTTTGAAGAGCTAGTACTCAGTAAATTGGCTGAATTGCTCAATAAATGAACCAGCAGCACCGAGACAGAGTATGAGAAACAGTGGCATGGAGTGTTCTAGGCAGGAGGATTACAGACAGAACTCTACAGGAGCAGTGTCTGTGCTTGCTGCCCAGCTGCCCTATACCTGGCTGTCTCCAGAGCAACTCCTCTAAGCCAAGCATGGGGCTCAGTCCCAGACCTGCACCTTCATGACCACCCCAGCAGGGATAAACTCTGTGGCTAGCTCCCTTGTATAAGTGAGGCCCAACTGTCACCTGAGGCACTGTGCTGAAATCACTAGGCTAGACAACCCAGAATTTAAATGCCACTTCTCTGACTCTGAGCCCACCCTTATAACCTTCATGTGCCTGCCGGAGCCCACTGATAACCAACTGTAGACCTAAGGGTGAGCTGGATCCTTCCCCAGTTTAGCCTCATCCGTCTTCTCCACAGCACTTTGCACCTAAGCCGTAATGAACTGCCCCTGGTTACTCTAACCTCTCCTTACCTCCTGGAACACTCCTATATCCCGCTAGCTCCTGTTGTTCTGTCTGTCTCAGCAAGGCCATTCCTCAAGACTACCTCTAACTGCATCCTCTGGTAACCCCCACCTACTTCCAAGCCACCTTATGCTCTCGTTCCTAGTGCTTGTGATAGTTTCTTATTTTGCTGCCAAATCCAGATGTTTGCTTCTAAATATGCAGCAAGTAGTTTTCTGGTCGGGAGGATACATTGACAGTAATATGTATAATTTGCCATCACCGTGATATAAATACTCCCACTATCACCAATTTCAAGACATGGTTTCCCTGGAGTTGGGAAGAACTGGAGAAGATAAGACAGGCTTGTTTCCAGTGTGCCAGTGTGTGTCTGTCTTGTCATCTCTAATGAGAGATGGGAGTCAGAATGAAGGGGGCGGGCAGGCCACGTTTCCTCAGTGAATAAAGAGGAGAAATGGGAAGAGAAGGGGCACCAAGAAAAACTGCAAAATGTTGTGATAGTCACATCTATTGCTTGCTTACAACGAATACAGGAGGAATGGGCGAGGCAAGGGTAAAGGCTTTATATAATACAAATATCTACAGACTGCTATTGAGCTCTTTTAGACGATAAAATACTTCCACACTTGGAGCCGCCTGATCTTGTCCATAAGGGCAGCTGTTGTTTTGTCCATGAAGAAACCAGATCTCCCAGAGTTAAAGTGACTCTAATCTAAGCACTCTCACATCTGCACAGGAACCAAGGTCCTGAGTTCGAGCTCCACACTCTTCCTCTTCAGTATGGGTTTCATATAGACACTTGTGTTCAGAGTGGGAAGCAGACCACTAGATCCCTACAGAACGAGCGGGGATGGATGGTGTGGGGATGGCATACTGTAAACATGTTTGGCAAAGGAATGCCAAGGAAGTGGCAGGGCTTCCCTGGGTCCTGGGAGATGGGATCCGGAGTCACTGAGAGCATGGGCTCCTGCCTAGGCCTGGGTTCAACCCTGCTAAGGGACGCTGGGCAGTGGGCCTAAGCCTCCTGTGCTGTAGTTTCCTGCTAACATAGCACTGACGAGTTTTACATTCCTGTCTCGGGATCATTACGGGGTTAACTGGGATAGCAGAAGTCAGGTGTCTGGAGCTCCATTTACCATATAGGGAATACTGTTATTTTTATGTCCTCTAATACTTCCTCCTCTTCTGGAGTTTTCTTTAAGACACTGCTATATTTTAGCATAGTTTCTTAATGCAAATCCCAGGAAAAGAAAAGCTTGCCAGTTCCTGTTAATACAGCCGGGATGGAAAGCCACTCTGTGTTTGAGCTTGGGCACGTAGTAAGTGCTTCTAAGGAAATTTCAAGACAGTCACCAAGTCAGCGTGAGAGCCAAGGATCATGTGGATTGTTTTGTTTTTCTCTCATTGAAATCTACTGATTTCCCTTCTTCATATATGTTCTTCAGTGACTTTAAATGGTCTAAGACATGCCATGAAAAATACTGCCTTCAACAAAGCCTTTGAAATGTTAAGCATCTAATAGAAATAGCTCACCCTGAGCCATTATCTTACCATGCTGTGTATATAGTTATCTCTCTGTGTTTTATGTCTGTATCTGCCCTTTGCTTTGGTTGATAAATCCCTATTGGGCAAAGACTAGCTCTTTGAGACTGTGATAATAGTTTTTAGATTCCTAATTTTGTTTTTTTACAAAACTAAAACAAAGACTGACACTTTGTGACATAAGAAATTTATATGGAATTTAAATCTCAGTGTCTCAAATTAAATACTACTGAAATACAGCGACACTGTGTTGTTTGTGATGCCTGTGGCTGCCTCCATGCCACTGTGGCACAGTAAAGTAACTGACAAAGACCACACACTCTGCAAGATCTAAAATGTTTACTAAAGGTTTGCAAAGCCTTACCTGGAATAACTAAGACAGATCCCCTAAAGAGTTAAGATGTCATTAGTAAAAGCCTCAGTGATTACACTGGGGCTTTCAAGGTTTTTATTGCTTCTTAAACCATGTGGGGAGTGGTGGAAACAATGTTGTGATATCATTTTTTAAAACCACAATGTGATTAAATAGCTCAAAATACTCGAGGGTTTCCGTTCAGTCTTTAAGAGAACTGTAATGGGGTTACGAAGTTAATTTTAGGTATGAAGTGCTAGGCAGGAAGACTGCACTGTGGGTCTCAGAAGCACAGGAGCACCACAGTTGTATAACCAGGAATAATGACACATTGTACAGGCTTTATGGAGTTACTGAGACAGACTGCATTACTAATAGCTATGATACCTCATTGTGTAGATGCCCTTACAGAACAGACCTCTCGTTTTCCCCTCAAGCCTTCTTCTACAGGACAAGTATCTGTCCTTGATGGAATCGGTTGCAATGAGGTCAGGATCTGATAGCCACTCTGGCAAGGACAAGGGACCCCAGACAGTGCAGCAGTGCTCTTACCTATGAACCATCGAATAAATGACGAAATGAATGAATACAATTACCCGGGATCAGGGCCAAATGCAGACAATCACTCGCCCAGAACCGTACTTCAGCGCTGTGCTGAAGGAAGTGCCAGTCAGCCCTGCCTTATGTGTGGCCTGCTCTTCAGGGAGCCATTAGCACATACAACATGCAGTGGAGCTTAGGTCTTGAAACCTAAGCACAATTCTGAACGCCTGTTTCTAAACAAGTGTGAATTTTCTCACCTGCTTTTGTTAGTTTGTGTTTATTTATTATCTTTGTTGGGTGGATGGTGTCAAAAACCTTCCTGGATGGTTTAGGGAAAACAACTTTTTAAAATTTAGGCTTGAAGTTCTAATCTTACCTGGCATCAAACAGCTCTTGGAGTGCAGTGCAGCAGCACACACAGCACCTAAGGAGACAGAGGCTTCATTTTCCTAGTTGTTCCTTTTAGCACCTCTCTGAGAATATTTAGTAATGTCGTGTCATTCTATAAAATTATGAAGCAACGTGAGTTTTAAAACATTAATAGCTTATAAAAATAAATTCTGTATCACCCACATAACTCAGACTCAACACTTTGCCTAATTTCGAGAGCAGGAAAATAGAATTTTGTAAACTTGTCTGTCACTCTGTGTTTTCCATCAACCACATCATTCATTCGCTTTTGAAAATCAAAGCTCCTAACTCTCATGGAAATAAATCACTGAGACACAGTTGCACTGCAGTTGTGGATGCTGCACAGAATAAAAATATTTCTAATTGTTTAAACCTGAAAGATTAATTGGAGGTATCAGAGAAAAAGAGAATCAGAAAATTTTAGGGAAAATAAAAGCTAAAGAATACAGGATATGCTAGTGAATAAGAGGTAGAATTTATACATCCAATCTTCATTATTCAAGGCTTTCCTATATGCAAATTCCCTTACTTGCTAAAATTTGTTTATAACTCCCAAGTGAATATTCAAGGCAATTTCACAGTCTTTCACAGACAGTGGGAAAAGCTTGAGTCCCCTTATGTGCATGGTCCAGCTGAGCTCAAGCAAGGTAATGAATGCTGTGCCTTCTTGTATTGGTCCTAATAGACAATTTTTTTAAGTGTCCTTTTGTGGTCCACTGAGTGCTACATTTTTCACAGTTTTGTGCTTTGGGTTGGTGATCTCACTCTTCAAAGTAGCCTCCAAGGGCAGCTTAAAGTGCTGTTGAGTGTCCCCGAGTACAGGAAAACCAATGCCTTATGGAAAAAACAGGTATGACAGATAAGCTTCATCCAGCCATGACCCATAGTGTTTGAACCATGTGTTCGATATCCACGAGTCACCAGTGTATGTTAACTAGCATGTAATCACTCACAAGACAAAGCTCTATGCTGATTGGTAGGTGACTGTGCCCTAACTGGGAAGCTAACCCCATATTTCCCTAGGAGCAATGGTTCAGTGTTCCCTAAGTCAGTGTTTGTTGCAATTTATAGAAGACGATCACCTTAGTGGATAACAAGAAGCATAGCATTTAGATTTCTTTCCATTTACATCTCAGATTTGGGGTTCACATGCTCTTAGTCCAGAAGAATCTATGATGTTAGACTTACAACTATTTCAAAAAGTGCTAATACAAATGTCCTCCAAGATTCCACTGTGCTCTCCTTTATTAATTCTACAGCATGCTCCAAAAGGAATCCGACTAAAGGGGGATTTGATTGTCCAGCTCTTGTTTATAAAAAAGGGCTAGGGGTAAGAAGAACACAAAGAATAGGTAGTGTGCTCTCATCCAGGCCTCTCCTGGGTCTTTTGTCAGCCATGGCCACTTCATGCTGCATGAAGAAGCCTTCTATTCCAGGGAAATGGCACAAAGGTTGGGATTGTGTAGGTAACATGCTAATGGTAACCTTTTCCCATACAGAAGACATATTGAAATAGGTGGCATTGTCAAGCAAGACACAGCAATAATTATAGTGGTTATGTTGAGCAGTACCTGTTGAAATCAGCCATAGCATTAGGTTACATTTGTTGGTGAATCGGTAGTAACTGGAGTTTGTAAGTATGCAATTATTACACAGTGTCAGGAAAAAGAAACCTTGACTGCCTTTGTAAGGTGAAGAAAAACAGCTATCTGTTGTGTTTCTGGTACACTTTTACCCAGTGAGGGATTCCTTCACCTTCCTCCTGTTACCAAAACACATGATTTCAATAGCTAGAGGAGATCACGTGGGTTTCTTTGCTATGCATAAGAAATGAGGGAAATTATTTGTTTGGGCCCCTGAGAAACTGGGGAAATATTACATTTTCTTCATTGTAATGCACATGTGAAGTGATTTCCCTCAAACCAGATTCTAATTTCTGTAATTCAGTAGGACAGCTCCTAGAACTCTCTTGCCTTCAGTTCTAAAGTACTGTGAGGGAAATGAAATCATTGAGGAAGACGGAACATGAATGAGTTTTGATGCCTTAAAAACAGTGTGGTGATTCACAGATGTAAGATGCTATGTCCACAGTAATGAAACCTTGAGTCTGTAGGAGGGGGTCCAGGGTCTGCTTTGAAAGTCTCTGGTGTTTGTGGGGTGGTTTTGTTTTTCCTCTCTGCTTGTGATCTTCTAACTTAAGTAAATAGATTCCTGAAGAGCCAAGCCAGCAGAAAGGGATTCTGTCCTGCAATCCTCCAAAATGCTGGGGGGAGCAGAGGTGCCCATCGGGCACCAACAGGACATCCCAAAACCTTTCACACCGTCTGGCCCAGGGGTTAAATACCAAGATTCTTCGTTTCAAAATTCAAGTCTTTTCAAAAGATCATCATGTGCTTTTTTTTTTCCCAGTCTGTAACCCTACTCAGTATGATCAAGAAAGGAGGGAGTTTTTGTGGAATGTGTTTGTCATTCCTAAAGATATCACCAATGGTGTTCACGTGGTGGGGGGGACCCTCTTGTCCCATCCCACCTTCACCCACACCCAAACACACATACTACGGCCTCTGTTATTTAATCCATACCTGAAAAAATAATAATGGTATCTGGTCATAGAAATTTAGGTCAGAAATAGAATTAATCAGGCTCTTCTGCTAACTTTAGGGTGCTGAGAAAATTATAAAAATCCCTTTGCTTTTAGTTTCCTCATTACAAAACAGAGGCCCACCAATTCACATGAGGCCACATATTTAAATATACATCTGCTGGCCAGGCAATTTGGATGTATGAATTCCACAGAGGAATGATAAATGCTGCCTTATAAAAGCTCGGCAGACTATTGCAGCAAGCTGCTGTTTATAGATTCGTCTCCTCTCACAAGAATATGACTCCTGTTAAGTATATGGATTTTTAATTTAATTTGGCATATTTCTAGTCAGAAAGAAAAAAAGTCAACTAAATGCTAATTTAGGCACATTGTATTTGTGCTGGGAGGAAAAAGAGAGTGTCCTGCCTGGATCATATGTCCTTCAACTACCAGCGTCTGTGGCTGATAGCAAGGAGCCGGAGACCACTGGAGGACATAAATATGAACCTGGTGCTGACCACGGATAACCACTTGTTAACATTGCTGAGGCGCCTTGTACTTGAAGGCATTTGTGGATTCACCACTTCATTTTTTTTCTGACAATGCCTGCTATAGCTCAGAGGCTGATTTGGTTTTCATGTGTCCTTGATGAAAGACCTGCAGCTGGGGGACAATAAATGACATGCTGCTAGTCCCAAAGCCAGTCAGCAGCAAAAAGCCCAAGGGCCTGTGTGGTACCCACCCCACCATCTCTCCACCAACTCAGCTGTACCCTGGAGCAGGCAGCCACAGAGAGAGCTTACTGGATTTCTTCCTCAGAGATTTATAGTGTCCTTTCAAACCTCTAGAACAAAGGAAGTCCCTCGGCTGGTATGTGGGTTGCTTGTGATGGAGGCGTATCCTTTTTGAGTTTGGTTTGGCTTTGGTCTGGTTTGGTTTCTGTATTTACTGCTTGTTTTCTCAGGAAGTGGTTTGATGTCCTTCCTCTGTAAGGCCTGTAAAAAGAGGGGTTATTTGTTCACCTATATTTTAAAATATAATAAAAAATATTTTTTTATTTTATAAAGGTAAGAAATATAAACAACAAAAGTGCTAGGAAGCACTTACTGCTTAGAGAGAATCAGTTTTCACACACTGATAAAATACTTTATCCTTAATAAATTAGACTTGAAAGTCTAAGTATAAATGCTGTCTCTCCTACCTTTTCTTACATAGTCTTATGTTAGTATTGTTAAACACTTCTCCTAAAGGAATGCAATGGTCCCACTCATATCCATGATATGGAGGTGCTCTATATAGCCTTTACCCAACTGTTAGACAGTTATGTCACATTATCTACAATAAAAGGATAGTGCAGGGTATAAGGAGTCCCTACTGGTTATGTATAACTCTGCATTTCTGAATACAGTTTTTTGAATAAAGTTCTTAAAGAACTAAAGACTCAAACATTTTGTCTTAAAAGTAGGTTCCTAAAAGGAAAGGCAGGACCATCTTGAGACTATTGATGCCTACCTCTGAAGCATTTTTCTGTGGGAGAGGACCTGACACTCATGCTCAGCAGACCCTTTGGTGCCCAAGAAGCCTGTGGTGTCGTTTTAGTGTGAAATCTAGCAGGCTGAAGAGCCAAGAAGAGCCAGTGTTTGATTTGTACTCAAGGGCAGGTAATGGCTTCTGTCCATCTAGAAGGCAGGAGGGGAGAAGAGTTTCCTCTTTCTCAGGGGAGGCTCCAGTGGTTTTGTTTTATTCTAGCCTCTAAATTCCCACATTAAGGGCTCTGAGATGTCTGTGGATAACATTAAACTTATCCACAAATAAACTATCCAGTATAATGTTTAATCAAATATTTAGGCACTTGTGACCCTGTCCAGATGATATGTAAAAATATACATCCCAGCACTGGGCCCCTGTGTCTGCCTGTCTTCTCTGCCTACAGTTATAGCTGATTATTTGGAATAGTAACTTTTGTTTTCTTTACAACACTTGTTGTCTCTGGTGATTTTTCCATGTCCACAGCTCATCATTCAGAAACAAACCTTTCTCCTCCTGCAGTCATTATAAGACACAACAAAAAGAAACTGCATTATGCTCATTAAAAAAATAAATAAATAAATAAATAAATAAAGCCCAGTCACAAATAGTATTTCTACCTGGCAGTGGTGGTCTATGCCTTTAATGCCAGCATTTAGGAGGCAATGGTAGTTGGATCTCTCTGAGTTCAAGGCCAGCCTGGTCTACAGAACTAGTTCTAGGACAGCAAGAGCTACACAAAGAAACCATGTCTCAAAAACAAACAAACACAAATAGTATTTCCAAGTATGGGAGTTGTGCTACTGTTCCAACTCTCTCCCCAGCCATTCTGTCCCCAGTGAGAGAATGCAGTCATAAGTTTCCAATCTACTATGCTCATACTGCACTGCGTCTCACACAGCAAGCCAAGGACCTGGGCCTTGTGTAGGGTAAGATGGTCTTATTTAATGCATGGCAGTCCTCATTTCCATACTATAGGAGTATTTTGAGTTGGTGGGAAAGATATTCTCTTCCTTCTTAAGTGTTCTGCCTCTTTTTCTACATGCTCTGTTATTCTTTGGTGAGTGGGTGATTTCTTGGTTGGTCAGCTGGTTGTGTTTTTGAGATTGAATTTCACTGCATAGCTCAGGTTGCCTTCAAACTCACAATATTCTTGCCCCAGGCTCCAGAGTAAGTGGTATTACAGACATCAGCCGCAAACTCTGCACTCATTCCATTGTTTTTTTTTTTCAAACAATTCTTTTCAAGCCAACCTAAGACTACATGAATGGGGATGAAATTTAAAATGCTGTATTTTAGATATACCACCCATTACTATGTTGAGTTTTTTAATTCATGGCCTGCCTACTCATTTTCTTCAATGAACAGATAAGAATAACTGACTTTCAATGTGCAGATGAATACAAAAGCCATTCAAAGTTCAAGAAAGAAATAAAAGACAACCGTCAATTAGCAGAAGGGATAGACAAGACTTTCTAGTCATCAGAGAAGTCATATTTCCAAGTAGGAAGTCTGTGTCACACATGTGACTCCATGGCTTAACAAAATGTATTATTAAGATAGTGAATCCATCTGTTCATTCAGTGAGTCAGCAAATACCTTTAAGCTCCCACTGTAAGTTGAAAACTTATCAAAAACAATAGATCCTAATATAATAAGAAAAGGAGGTGGAGCGGGCTATCAGGTGCAGAGGAGCCCAGGAAAATTGCCGTCTAGTGCCATCTTCCCAATCACTGCCTTGCCATTAACTAAGACTGCTCATGTAAGGAAATCACGGATGCTTCTGTAGTTTAAAAAATAATGCAGTTTACTGAAGCAGATTGAAGCTTTTTTTCCTTGCAACTAATAAAAGAGGCTTATGGGAGTGAGAAAGAAATAAAGAAAATGACTTCACCGTCATTTATAGATACACAAGCATCTTTAGATGGCCTTTTTACTCTTTTTAATGAAAATATTCTAAAACCTCCACAGTGATGGGTAATTCACCTCAGCACTCATTTTCATTATTTGTGTAATTTTTAATTCTCCCAGCTTTTAGTTCCATGTACATCAGAACCACTTAACAGCTGTAAAAGGATGTTGAGGGTCTGCCATGTTTACAGCAGAAAATCCTGTTCCTGGATTTGCCACAGCGATGATGATTGTTTGTGAATGTAAGAAATGAGTCTAGGCTTGCCCCGAGGTCCTCCCAGGCCCCTACACTGGCAGTCTCCATCTTGCTGCCAGGTCACCAGTAAAGAGGCTCAGGTATCCAGACGTAATTGGTGACTACTGTCCCTGGGGTGGGAACCCGCCAGGCGGCTCACACCAGTAGCCAGTGCCAGGGCGGCTAGGCAGAACATCTCCACGGCCACGAGGCCGTGCACCAGTGCGGCTGGGAGCTGCCTGCCCTGTGGTCCTCCCAAACACTTGCAGCAGCGGTGCAGTGGTATCCATCTTGTTGCTATGTCACCAATAGTGACGGCCAGATACACAGACTTAATCTGTGACTACCATCGCTCCGGTGGAAATCTGCCAGGCTCTCACCAGTGGCCAGTGCCAGGGCGGCTCAGCGGGACATCTTCACAGCTACTGGGCCTTACACCAATTCGGTGGGGAAACGCCTACCCTGAGGTCCTCTCAGCACTCACAGCAGCGGTATCCATCTTGCACTCTGGTCATCCATAGAGAACCAACAGGCAGGCCTAGCCTCACGGGAGGTTCAAATACAAGCCAGTGACAACAAGGTCAACTAACGCCAGAGATAACCAGATGGCAAAAGGCAAATGTAGGAACGTTACTAAAATCCCAGCACTTGGGAGGCAGAGGCAGGCGGATTTCTGAGTTCGAGGCCAGCCTGGTCTACAGAGTGAGTTCCAGGACAACCAGGACTACACAGAGAAACCCTGTCTCGAAAAAAAAAAAAAAAAAAAAAAAAAGAAATCAAGGCAGCATGGCAGTATCTGAACCCAGTTCACCGACAACTGGAAGTCCTGGACACCCCAACACACCAGAAAAACAAGATTTGGATCTAAAATCACTGGTCAGAATGCTTGTAGCAGAACACATAGATAAATCTCTTAAAGAAATACAGGAGAAAATGGGTCAAAAGTTTGAAGCCCTTACAAGGCAAACACAAAAATCACTTAAAGAAATTCAGGAGAATATGGATTAAAAAATAGAAGCCAATAAGGAGGAAATACAAAAATCACTTAAAGAAATACAGGAGAATGTAGGTCAACAAGTAGAAGTTATGAAAGAGGAAATACAAAAATCTCTTAAAGAATTACATGAAAACACAAATAAGCAAGCGAAAGATCTGAGCAAAACCATCCAGGATCTAAAAACAGAAGTAGAAACAACTAAGAAATCGCAAAGGGAGACAGCTTTGGAGATAAAAAGCCTTGGGAAGAAATCAGGGACCATAGATACAAATATCAACAATAGAATTCAAGAGATAGAAAAAAGAATCTCAGATGCTGAAGATACCATAGGAACCATTGATTCAACAGCCAAAGAAAATGCTAAATGCAAAAAGTTTGTAACCCTAAGCATCCAGGAAATCCAAGACACAATGAGAAGATCAAACCCAAGGATTACAGGTATAGATGAGAGCGAAGATTTACAACTTACAGGGCCAGCAAATATCTTCTACAAAATTATGGAAGAAAACTTCCCCAACCTAAAGAGAGAGATGCCCATGAGTATACAAGAAGCCTACAGAACTCCAAACAGACTGGACCAGAACAGAATTACCTCCCGTCACATAATAATCAAAACTCCAAATGTACTAAACAAAGAAAGAATATTAAGGGCAGTAAGAAAAAAGGTCAAGTAACATATAAAGGAAGACCTATCAGAATTACACCAGACTTCTCACCTGAGACCATGAAAGCTAGAAGATCCTGGGCAGATATCATGCAGACTCTAAGAGAACACAAATTTCAGCCAAAACTACTATACCCAGCAAAACTCTCAATCGCCATAGATGGGGAAACCAAGGTATTCCATGACAAAACCAAATTTGCATGATATCTTTCCACAAACCCAGCCTTACAAAGGATAATAGGGGGAAAACACCAACACAAGGAGGGAAACTACACCCAGGAAGAAGCAAGATAGAAACCTCCTCTCATCAAACCCAAAAGAAGATAACCTCTCAATTATAAAAAATAATTTCAAAAATGTCAGGAGGTAATAATTACTATTCCTTAATATCTCTTAAAATCAATGGACTCAATTCCCCAATAAAAAGACATAGACTAACAGACTGGATACGGAAACAGGACCCTACATTTTGCTGCATACAGGAAACACATCTCAGTGTTAAAGACAAACATTACCTTAGAGTAAAAGGCTGGAAGACAATTTTACAAGCAAATGGTCTCAGGAAACAAACTGGATTAGCCATTCTAATATCAGATAAAATTGACTTTCAACCTAAAGTCATCAAAAGAGACACGGAAGGTCACTTCTTGCTGGTCAAAGGGAAAATCCACCAAGAAGATCTCTCAATACTGAACATCTATGCTCCAAATGCAAGGGCACCCTCATTCATAAAAGAAACTTTACTAAAGCTTAAAGCACACATTGCCCCTAACACAATAATTGTGGGTGACTTCAACACTCCACTCTCCTCAATGGACCGATCAGGAAACCAGAAACTAAACAGAGACACAGTGAAACTAATTGAAACTTTGGACCAATTGGACTTAACAGATATATATATATAACATTACATCCTAAAGCAAAAGAATATACCTTTTTCTCAGCACCACATGGTACCTTCTCCAAAATCGATCATATAATTGGTCACAAGACAGATGTCAACAAATACAAGAAGATCGAACTACTCCCATACCTCCTATTAGATTACTATGGAGTAAGAGTAGTCTTCAATAGCAACAAAAAACAACAGAAAGCCCACATACACATGGAAAGTGAACAATACTCTACTCAATGACACGTTGGTCAAGGAAGAAATAAAGAAAGAAATCAAAGACTTTTCAGAATTTAATGAAAATGGAGGTACAACCTACCTAAATCTATGGGACACAATGAATGCAGTGCTAAAAGGAAAACCCATAGCCCTGAGTGCCTCCAAAAAGAAACTGGAGAGAGCATACACTAGCAGCTTAATGGCACACCTGAAAGCCCTGGAACAAAAAGAAGCTAATTCATTCAGGAGGAGTAGAAGACAGGAAATCATCAAACTCAGGGCTGAAATCAATCAAGTAGAAACAAAGAGAACCATACAAAGAATCAACAAAACCAGGAGCTGGTTCTTTGTGAAAATCAACAAGGTAGATAAACCTTTAGCCAGACTAGCCAATGGGCACAGAGACAGTATCCAAATTAACAAAATTAGAAATGAAAAGGGGGATAAAACAATAGAAACTGAGGAAATTCAAAAAATCATCAGATCCTACTACAAAAGCCTATACTCAACACAATTAGAGAACCTGGAGGAAATGGACAATTTTCTAGACAGATACCAAATACCAAAATTTTTGTTGTTGTTGTTGTTGTTTTTATTTTACGAGACAGGGTCTCTGTGTAGCCCTGGCTGTCCTGGAACCAGGCTGGCCTCGAACTCAGAAATCCTCCTGCCTCTGCCTCCCAAGTGCTGGGATTACAGGCGTGTGCCACCACTGCCCGGCTCCAAATACCAAAATTAAACCAGGATCAATTAGATCAGCTAAACAGTCCCATAACCCCTAAAGAAATAGAAGGGGTTATAGAAAGTCTTCCAACCAAAGAAAGTATGGGACCAGATGGTTTTAGTGCAGAATTCTAACAGACCTTCAAAGAAGACCTAACACCAATACTCTTCAAACTATTCCACAAAATAGAAGGAACACTGCCCAACTTGTTCTACAAAGCCACAATTATGCTGATACCAAAACCACACAAAGATCCAACAATGAAAGAGAACTTCAGGCCAATTTCCCTTACGAATATGGATGCAAAAATACTAAATAAAATTCTTTTTTTTTAGCTTCAAATAATATGAAATATATTAGAGTAACTTTAAAATAGCAAGTGAAAAGCTTGTATGATACATCATTCAATTATTTGACTAACTGAAGTAGATATAGGAAGATGGAACAATCTCTTGTTCTCCTGGAGGTACAGTAGGTTTAATAGAGTAAAAATAGCCATATTCCCCTAAAGCAATCTAACAATTCAATGGAATCCCCACCAAAATTCCAAAAGAAGAGTTCACATGCCTTGAAATGGTACTAAATAAAATTCTTGCCAACCGAATCCAAGAGCACATCAAAACGATCATTCACCATGATCAAGTAGGCTTCATCCCAGGGATGCAGGGATGGTTCAAAATATGGAAATCCATCAATGTAATCCACTACATAAACAAACTCAAGGAAAAAAAACACATGGTCATCTCATTGGATGCTGAAAAAGCATTTGACAAAATTCAGCATCCTTTCATGCTAAAAGTCCTGGAAAGAACAGGAATTCAAGGCCCATGCCTAAATATAGTAAAAGCAATATACAGCAAACCAGTAGCCAACATCAAACTAAATGGAGAGAAACTTGAAGCAATTCCACTAAAATCAGGGAATAGACAAGGCTGCCCTCTCTCTCCATATCTTTTCAATATAGTACTTGAAGTTCTAGCGAGAGCAATTAGACAACATAAGGAAGTCAAAGGGATACAAATTGGAAAGGAAGAAGTCAAACTATCATTATTTGCAGATGATATGATAGTTTACTTAAGCGACCCAAAAAACTCCACCAGAGAACTCCTACAGCTGATAAACAACTTCAGCAAAGTGGCTGGTTATAAAATCAACTCAAGCAAATCAGTAGCCTTCCTATACTCAAAGGACAAGCAGGCTGAGAAAGAAGTTAGGGAAATAACACCCTTCACAATAGCCACAAACAATATAAAGTATCTGGGCGTGACTCTAATCAAACAAGTAAAAGATCTATTTGACAGGAACTTCAAGTCCTTGAAGAAAGAAATCGAAGAAGACCTCAGAAGATGGAAAAATATTTCATGCTCTTGGATTGGTAGGATCAATATAGTAAAAATGGCCATCTTGCCAAAAGCAATCTACAGATTCAGTGCAATCCCCATCAAAATACCAAATCATTTCTTCGTAGCTCTAGAAAGAGCAATTCTTAAATTCATCTGGAGTAACAAAAAACCAAGGATAGCTAAAACTATTCTCAACAATAAAAGGACTTCTGGGGGAATCAATATCCCTGACCTCAAGCAGTACTAAGAGAGCAATTGTGTTAAAAACTGCATGGTATTGGTACAGCGACAGGCAAGTAGATCAATGGAATAGAATTGAAGACCCAGAATTGAACCCACAGACTTATGGTCACTTGATCTTTGATAAAGGAGCTACAACCATCCAGTGGAAAAAAGATAGCCTTTTCAACAAATGGTGCTGGTTCAACTGGATGTCAACATGCAGAAGAATGCAAATTGACCCACTCTTTTCTCCTTGTTCTAAGATCAACTCCAAGTGGATCAAGGACCTCCACATAAAACCAGACACACTGAAACTAATAGAAAAGAAACTGGGGAAGACCCTGAAGGACATGGGCACAGGGGGAAAGTTCCTGAACAGAACACCAATAGCTTATGCTCTAAGATCAAGAATTGACAAATGGGACCTCATAAAATTACAAAGTTTCTGTAAGGCAAAGGACACTGTCAGAAGGACAACCCGGCAACCAACAAATTGGGAAAAGATCTTCACCAACCCCACATCCGACAGAGGGCTAATATCCAATGTATACAAAGAACTCAAGACATTAGACCCCAAAGAACCAAATAATCCTATTAAAAAATGGGGTACAGAGCTAAACAAAGACTTTTGACCAGAAGAAATTCAGATGGCTGAGAAACACCTTAAAAAATGTTCAACATCATCAGTCATCAGGGAAATGCAAATCAAAACAACCCTGAGATTCCACCTCACACCAGTCAAAATGGCTAAGATTAAAAACTCAAGAGACAACAGGTGCTGGCGAGGATGTGGAGAAAGAGGAACACTCCTCCACTGTTGGAGTGCAAGATGGTACAAGCGCTCTGGAAATCAGTCTGGCGGTTCCTCAGAATACTGGGCATGACACTTCCAGAGGACCCTGTCATACCACTCCTGGGCATATACCCAGAGGATTCCCCTGCATGCAATAAGGATACATGCTGTACTATGTTCATAGAAGCCTTATTTATAATAGCCAGAAGTTGGAAGGAGCCCAGATGTCCTCAAAGGAGGAATGAATACAGAAAATGTGGTATATTTATACAATGGAATACTACTCAGCAATTAAAAATAATGAATTCATGCAATTTGTAGGCAAATGGTTGGATCTGGAAAATATCATCCTAAGTGAGTTAACCCAATCACAAAAGAATACACATGAAATGCAATCACTGAGAAGTGGATATTAATGAGCCCAGAAGCTCTGAATACTCAAGACACAATTAGCAAATCAAAAGATTCCCAAGAAGAAGGAAGGAGAGGAACCTGGTCCTGAAAAGACTGGATCCAGTTTTATAGGAGAGTATCAGAACAGAGAAATGGGGAGGGGGGAGGGGGGATGACTGGGTATAGATAGGGGAGTAAGTAGGGAGGACTTATGGGACATATGGTGAGGGGGAAACTGGGGAAGGGGAAAGCCCTAGGAATGTAAGTAAAGAATATAGAAAATTTTTTAAAAAATGAATCCAGTTTATGAACATGCACACCTGGAAGAAATCAGCCAGGATTGTTTGCATGCATAGGCACTGCCATGGGTTGGTTACCATAGGGCATATATTTTATGTCATCTTGAAAGTAGAACTTAATAAAAGTTATTATAAAGTGTAGTCTGTTTCCTTAGAGAGGACATATTCTTACGACCCAGATCCAAGAGTTGCAAAGGCCCCTATTTTGTTTCTTAAAGCGATACATCCCTCCCTAGTACCTAGTAAACATGTACATAGGCGTGCAAGAGCACTGTGTAAACAAGGCAAAGGATGCCTGGCTCACAGAACTGCTGGGATCAATAGATGGGAAGTACAGTATGGATTCAGTTTGGCTTTTTCTTTGTTGTCAGAAAAGTGCAGACACATCCTCCCCTGGAAAGGGATAAGACCGTGCATTCCTTTGTATCTGCACTGAATGCTTCAGAGTAGCTACCTCATTCTGAAGTCAAAATGATACCCAGGTGTTTTGTGAGCTTAGTGGGGACAAAGAGAAAGTGCCAAGCACTGCCGTGGCCCATCTGGCACCTCAGATTTACTCCCCGAGGCATAGCCAAAGGGAGAGAGTTTTCTGGGCTGTGTGTTGTAGGGAAATATTCTCTGCACATCACACTCCAGCAGAGCCCCATGTCCTTACAGTTCCTGTGCACCTTGGTGTGTGCATCTGTCTTACCCAGATGTTTCCTGGCTTGATCTGGCTGATCTGTCCCAGCCCAAGATCTAGTGGCAGGGTTTCTCAGCCTGTACCTCCTCAGGTGAGGCCTTTTAAATACCCTCTGTTACAGTTGCAAAGTCCTGTCGATTATAGTCTCCTTTTTCTTGACTGTATGAAGGAGTTAAATAATCGAGCACTACTATCTGGGGGCAAAAGCCCCATCTGCCACATTCCCAATCACATTTTTTCCCATTTATCTACTTTGCCTCTCAAAGTGGTGTTTTGCATCCCTTATTAATGAATATCAGTCTTAGAAAGGTCATGTGCGTGTGTGTTGGCTTGAACAGAAAGTGAAAACTAGTGAATGCCCTGGATACATGTGCGGTTAGGTGGCCCTCACACCGCAGGCACAGCCAGCGGCGTGTGCTGTTGGACCAGCCTTTGTGCTAGGCACTTCAGATACACTATTTCACTTCATCTTCAGAACGACATGATGGCCACCATTTTGTCCCCAGCTTGCAGAGAAATAACTGATAAATGGAAGAGCAAAGGGATTCAAACCCAAAGTGTCTAATTGAAGACTCACACATCAAATTACTGCACCAGGAAACCTTTTCCTGCTTTTTCTTTCTTTCTTTCTTTCTTTCTTTCTTTCTTTCTTTTTTTTGTTTTTTCGAGACAGAGTTTCTCTGTGTAGCCCTGGCTGTCCTGGAACTCACTCTGTAGACCAGGCTGGCCTCGAACTCAGAAATCCGCCTGCCTCTGCCTCCCAAGTGCTGGGATTACAGGCGTGTGCCACCACTGCCCGGCAAGAAGAGAGGCTTCCCTAACCGGGAATCGAACCCGGGCCGTGGCAGTGAGAGTGCCGAATCCTAACCACTAGACCACCAGGGAGCCTGCTTTTTCATAATGGGAAATTGTACCTGGGTGTGGTGGCACACATCTGTAGTTCCAGCACTCTGGAAGCTGAGGAAGGGGGATCATGAGTTCAAAGCTATTCTGGGGTACAAAGTACAACCCTGTTCAAATATGAAAGAAAAGGGGGTAAGTGGGTAACCCCTTACTGCTGGACCAGCTTTCTGGATTCCACATTAGTCGGGTTGACTCTGCCACCGCCTACCCACGGACACCTACTTTCTTCCCATACGTCCATATTGGAATTTTGCAATAGGGATTATACTTCAGATAGTCCCTAAGATCTGTGGTTAAATCTACAACACTTAAGAGTTTATGGTTGCCAGGCATGGTGGTGCACGCCTGTAATCCCAGCACTTGGGAGGCAGAGGCAGGCAGATTTCTGAGTTCGAGGCTAGCCTGGTCTACAGAGTGAGTTCCAGGACAGCCAGGACTACACAGAGAAACCCTGTCTCGAAAAAACCAAAAAAAAAAAAAAGAGTTTATGGTTAACATTAGCATAAGCATAGCTTTATAGAAGGTCCATATGTATTATGTGCTTTGGTTTATATTAGTAAAGTCAGGACAATGAGATCTAAATCCTGGAGTACCCAGCATCGCTGTCAAACAAGAGGCATTCACTCAGCAGCCTCTCAGCAGCAGTGGTTAGTTCATTTGAGGTTTACATTTCTCTTTTACTTCTGAACGTATCAGCCTTTTCATCACATGTGCAAGGCTCATGCTTACAGAGGCAAGATGTATCTATCCTGTCTCTTCTTGGTTCAACAGCTCTCAGAAAGTCCCGGCAGAGCTGGGAAAACACTCCTCCGTTCTACCTCACTCCTTAGAAAATACCTGCTAATGTATCCTCCTCTTCAGAGCAGCAGTGCTCACAATAGCATCTACAGGATCATGCAGAAATTTCTGGATTTCACCCCTCTTACTCCTCCTGTCACTGCGTTCCTGGTCTACACTCAGTAAACTAACTGGAAATGCAGATGGGCACTTGAGTGTCTAGTTTTCCCAAAATACACAATTTTTGTGAGTGCTTCTTGAACTGTTAAGGACAAAGCCAGCATAGTATCTTCCCATCATCACTCTGTCCTCGTGTCTGAGTGACAGATGCCTGTCAGCACAACAAGGAGATAATAAGGAAAAAGAATGTGGCTGCTCTGAGAACAGAAAAGGAAGACCCTGGGTTCCTTGCCTTAAAGACATCTGCTTTAAAAAGACTTATGGGTGCCTCTGTGGGGATACCCACAAGTGTCTAAGCATTTTCATTCTTGTTAGAAGAAAAGAGAAACATTTCTCATACGTGTACAGATCCTCCCTGGAGAAAGCTTACCCAGCATGTAAAGGTGTTAACCAGCATGGCACTGACCAGGACGTGGCCACCCATAAGTGTCACTGAACAGGATCACAAAGGCTAAACACTTAAGCAAAATGCCCCCCGCTAGGCCCTCCGCCAGTGCTACCCACAGGCTTACCATGCCTCTGTATATCCAATAAATAATATGAGATTGGAGGCCTTCAGGGGACAAGAGACACCAATGGGATGTAGAGCAGCAAGCAAAAGAAAAGCCCTTAGAGTTGTTCTCACTATCCCTGAGGAATAAGTAGCTCAAAAGGCCTCTATACACAGGGGCATGAGAGAAGAGAGCACAAACCACAGGAAAATAGCCTTAGATACCAGAGCAGGCAAAGGAAACCATGCCTGGCCTTCCAACCTGGAGTGCTATGATATGGTAAGACCAGGCCTAACTTATTTTACATCCTTGAAGCGACAAGTTTGGTTCCCCTCATTTAAATATTGCTTTGTTTGTGCGTGTGTTGAGTGTTTGTATATAAAGGCAGGCACAGGCCTTGGCATTCAGATGGGGGTCAGAAGGCAACTTGGGTGCCAGTTCTTATCTGACTCTGTTTGAGGCAGACTTGTTTGCAGCTGAGTTACATGCTCCACGGTAGTTGACCTAAGAGTTTCTGGTGGGCTCTCCTGTCTCTACCTTCCTCTGTGCAGTAGGAGTGCTGGGAATTCAGACACCCTGGCATTTACATGGTTACAAGGTTATCAGATTTGTTCAGCCAACTCCCCAGCTTCTAGTTTTCTACATTCAAAAGGAAGAGCTTGTTATTCTATGATGATTCAATTCTTTATTTCACTGGAGACAAATGAGCCCTTTAAGGATAATATAAACAAGACAAAATGCTTACGTTATAATAGGATGTCATCAATTCCTATAGAAGATACCAATCCTTACTCTGAAGATTAACAGACATAGGAAAGAATTGAGCAAGAATCCTTCCTTTTGTGTACAAATTGAAATTCAGGATGATTATGCTTCATTGGTTGATGAAGAAAAGTTCATTATAGCAAAAGAATTCCAACTCCTAAATGGAAAGGTGAAGTACAACTGGAAAAATGAAGCATTTCTATCATTCACAAGTGATATCAGGTACATGTCACTAATGGATGCAACTGTTACAGCTTCAAAAATGTCAAAACTAGGAACGTTCCACAACCCACTAAAAGTTGACTTCCTGGCGTGATGCACCACAAAATATACAATACCGTCCTTGAGCTCTCATCAGATGAGAGTTGAACTTGGAACCAAGCTGAGCCATGGTTGAGGGAGGGGAGAGACTGGAACATAAGATACCACATGACGAAGTAGAAATTAAAAAGGTGTTAAATAAAATTTTTTTAAAAAGACAAATTTATAAACTTTCAGGAAAGGGAAGAGGGGCCAGTGGGTGACTCCAGGGAGAAGGCGCTTGCTGCCAAGCGTCACAGCATGCATGAGGTCCGTCCTTAGAACCCTTCCCACAGGGCGGAAGGAGAGAACGGTCTTTTCCAAGTTGTCCTCTGACTTCTACAGTCTTGCCTTGGAAAATACACACACACACACACACACACACACACACACACACACATAATAGATAGATAGATAGATAGATAGATAGATAGATAGATAGATAGATAAATTTTATTTTAAAAGTAAAGATGAGGGAAGAAAGCATGGAGAGAAAGTAAGGCTATGCATAAGGAAGGATACAATATAGAAATACAAATTTGATTTGTACAACTTGTTTGAATAATTTTCAAAAGCCTGTCATAAAGAGATTTTCTCCCCAAGGCAGATATGGAAATATTAGTATGTTAGACATTATTACATAATAAATATTATGCAATAATGCATAGGATATGTTACATAATAGCAAATGTATTCATTTATTTATTAGGTCTTGTTTGGTTTTGTATTTTAATAGTTTCCCTGGGTAGCCCTGACTGTCTTAGAACTCACTCTGTAGACCAGTCTGGTGTCAAACTCAGACATCCGCCTTCTTCTGCCTCCCAAGTTCTGGGATTAAAGGCGTGCGCAACCACCGTCCAGCTCATAATAACAAATTTATTATAAAGTTTTTAAGGTATGCCGGGCATGGTGGCACACGCCTGTATTCCCAGCACTCGGGAGGCAGAGACAGGCAGATTTCTGAGTTCGAGGCCAGCCTGGTCTACACAGAGAAACCCTGTCTCAAAAAAAAAAAAGTTTTTAAGGTATAATTTCTTTAGATTGAAATATAAGAAATGCTCATATTTTTAGAAACATCCTGAAAGACATTGAAGTGAGATGAAAAGACTTCTGGGATATGTTATGAAATCTTACTAGAAAGGGAGGAGAGGAAGTGGGGAGGGGGAGAGAAGGGGAGAAGGAAGGAGGAACGATTAAATGGGATTGCTGAAGTCCTGATTATTTATACTGAAATGATGTGGTATGTGTGGGTTCAATGTAATATCCCATTTGTTTGGTGTTTTTCATGAAACAAAAAAACATGAAGAAAAAACTTGAAATATTTCTGAGGGACACAATAGGGATCACATTGCCTATAGCCAAATTAGGACCTATGACTTTGATAAAGGTTATTATCCTAGGATTAGGAGCTATTATATCCTTATTGCTTTTAATTACCTTTGTTAGAAATAAATTTAAATAAATTGAAAGTCACTACAAAGCACTTCCTTGTTTTTCACACCAGGCAATCAGAGCAGAGTTTGGGACCCTGTCTCGAGTGTTAGTGCTGACCTTAGCTGGAATAACTTGCATTCTTCAGCATCTGCAGTGGTTGCTCTCTGGGGACTTATCTAACTACATGTGTTTCTCACATTTATTAGTGAAACTGGAGATTCAAGAATAAAACACTAGCATGGCAGGAACATTGTGTTAATTTGTGACACACCAGAGATTTTTTTTTTATCCCATAAAGCAAATGAAAGAGCTCTGTGGGGCACGGCTGTTATTTTCTCTCTAGAAGGCAGTAAAGACCTGCTGTATTTATTAAGCACTTAGAAAAAGGGAAATGAATAGTGTTATGAATGTAGAAAAATATGCTCGTGCTGTTGCCATCAATAATGTGCTTTTTCTGTCTGTTTTGAAGGAAAACAGGAAGCAAATTTTAAAATGTGGACCTCTGTGCATTATTAAGTTGTTTTGTTTGGGGTCATTATGCAATTCAGTATCAATATAAAGTTACTTCCCTTTCTGTCAAACAGGCAGAATTGAGTTAAGAAACCTTAGTCATTAATTCTGATAGGGACAGACCTGATGTTTGACTCAGGACCTTTCCTCTGTGGAACTGAAGGACTTTAGGGGATCTCGTTGTGGGTGTCAACCCTCTTTGTAAGGTGACAGTGTGCTGAGGCACCTCTGCCAGGCTTCAGTGGGTGACTTCCCAGGAGGCCCAGGGAGAACGCAGCTCGCCCGCACCAGGAAAGGGGCCAGGTTGAGCCAGCACCTCAGAAGCTGGGGGGAAGAGAGGCTCCTGCACTGGGGTACAGGGAGCCATTGTGGTAAAGTTCCACCGTCAAGGCATGGCATGCAGGGCAAGCTAGGCGGGACCCCAAAGGTGCAGGCACAGGTGGAGAAGCTCATTGAAGATGAAGAGTGCTGAGGGTCTGTGGAAAGATTTGTAAATGCTTTGTATCGAGGTAGGCATGAAATAAGTTCCAGAATCAAGGAAGAGACTCTATTGGCCAATTTCACGGTTCAGAAGAATGCAGGCTCTAAACTGAAGTAAGAGGCTAAGCGGCAAAGGGGTCTCAGGCTGCTGCCTTCTTTAGCTTATGCTACTTTATTATGTGCTTTCCTTCCTTCCTTCCTTTCTCCCTCCCTCCCTTCCTTCCTCCCTTCCTCTCTTTCTTTTTTAATCTTATTTAAAAAAACAAAAAACAAAAACGCCCCACTAGAACCATTTAAGGAACCCATAAAAAGAGTCCATGAAGAGTCCAGCTGATGCGATGGCACATGCCCACAATCCCAGCACTGGATCATGAGTTTGAGATTAGGCTAAGAAACATAACAAGACCTGCAAAAGAGTGCAGGTGAATGCTGGACTAAGAAGAGATGCAGGGAGCAGTGTCTTTGACCAAGAAAAGCAATTCCCTGAGGCATTTCTGTGATTTTTACATATCTTTATAAAAGCTATCAAAGCAGATACTAGTGGTACACACGTACCCACATATACCTAAATACAGAAGCAGTTGGAGACCTAGTCTGATTCATGTCTTTTTTTTTTTTTTTTTCTTCAGTTTTTTTAGACAGGGTTTCTTTGTGTAGTCCTGGCTGTCCTGGAACTCACTCTATAGACCAGGCTGGCCTCGAACTCAGAAATCTGCCTGCCTCTGCCTCCCAAGTGCTGGGATTAAAGGCGTGCGCCACCACCGCCCGGCATGATTCATGTCTATTGACCGCATATGAAAGACTTGGTGTTTTGAGGAAAGCCCGCGAACAACCCTGGCTTAAAGTAAGCCAGTAGTCGGCCGATCTAGGACCGCTGGAGGCTCAAGAGCAGCACTGGCACATCGGCACAGCTAATGCTTGAGGGTGGAAAGGCAAGTAAGGGACCCATCTCAAATCAACTTCCTCAATGCCAGACTTCACTTGCATGCTGATAGAACATAGATATGAATCTAACAACAAATGTGGAAGGTCTAGCTTAAATATGTGTTTAGCCTCCTAAAACTAGGGAGTTTCTTTTCTTGCCAACATACTTTCCTCACACGTGCTGGACAGGGAGTGTGTTCGGTAGGCACAGGGCACTCTGAGGGTCATTTGAAGACTGTACTATACTTACGTGTTTCCTTTCCAAGAGGCATCATAGAAACATCTTTCTCTGTTTTGCCTGTCCCCCTCCCCCCCGACTCCCTTACTATTTTCTAACATGGAGTTTTTAAACTTCTTGACCTGCCCTCAGAACTCTACGGAGTCCCACCTCCTCCTTAGCCCAGCGGGGACTCTGTGTGCATGAGCCAGTTATTTACAAGTGTAATTCAGCTGCCGATCTATCTTTGAGCCCACAGAGTTGTTATGGGATTTTTTTTAATTGCCATTTTCATCTCTCTAATTAAAATTAAATGGAAAAAATGGATAGCCTCCAAAATCTGAATTAATTTCATGAGTACTTCTTCAGGGGGAAAATATGTATAAATATGATAATTGGTACTTTATTTGCCTTCAGCAGAATGAGAAGGTTTTTACCTGAGTGAAGAGAAAATATAGTCATTTTTAATGAGAAAAATAAGGCTTGTCTGGTGCTTCTGATACTTCTTGTGGCTACAAATCAGAATTAATTACATGAACGAGAAATGATAAATAACTTTATCATTTCTGAGTAGAACTTTACCACAGTGCACTAGGAACGTGTTATCAGAACTCCGTAGTGTGGCGGGCTTTCCTTATGCTGGGCTGTAGCTTTTTCCTCCCTGTAGCTCATCACTGATATTTATACATTCCTGAAGAAACTGCCACCATCCCACATTCAAAACCTTCATCGTGCTTAGAAACGGGCAATTCCCTTGTTTACTGTGCTCTGTGTGTGTGACAATGATCACATAACGGAAATAATGAAACAACAGAAAAGGTGGGGGCAGTTTAGTTTAGATTTGTGTTTTCACTTATTACGTAAGCCAGTGCTTCCCTCTACAGACTCTCCAAGTGCCTGATGGACATGTTTATTAAAACATGGGATGACATACTGTGTTCTACATTAATGAGGTCGGTGAAGCATCCAGAAGAAATGTGTAATTTGGAAGCCTGCGTCTGTAAGCACAGCCTTGCCATGGCCATTTAAGTAATGAAGAGCTGCGCCGTGGCTCCACGTGCGCAGAGAATGGCCTCCTTGGCGTGTTTTTGAAAACTTCAGTGTTGCTGGTAATTGTGTCCCAGAAATCTCCTTGGAGAACCTTTGTGTCCTGTTCTCGGAAGAAATATGTGGCTTTTACACGTTAATAGTTGTGAAATTAGTCATTTGCTCCATTTCCTTTGGAAAGGAAGGTCACTGTGTGATTTTCTACCTCCCCTTATTTGCTCTGAACATTCAAGATACTCTGCTCATCAGCCAAAAGCACTGTCTGCTTTTACCATGCCTGAGAAGCCGAGGAAATGTTCCATGGAAGAGCATTTCTATTCTCAGGGACTGCGTGAGAATCCCGTCTGCCAAGGCGCCTCAGAATGGAAGTTCGCAGACAGACCGGTATCGCCGCTTTTCCCATTTCAACCACCAACTGCCCTGCAGTGCACACACACTGGAAGATGCCATGCTGCATGAACATGTAGTCCTGGAAGAAAGCAAGGGGATCTTTTACAGCTCCTTTAGGATGCAGATCATGCAGGGAGGCTGAAATTAGGCTTCTGAGCTCTGGACCAGTGTTAAGGACACGGAACTCTGCAAACGAGAGGATGTCTAACCACGCCATGGCTCTGTGATGTCTCTCCCCCAGAACTCTGCGTGTTAGAGTTCCCTGGACTATCAAAGACATAGACAGTGATGAGAAGTTGCTGATCTCTGTAGCCTAGAAGAGGCCTGAGGGCCCAGATTGTTTGGTTCCTCGCACTTCTTGGGAAAGTGTCAAGTAAAATTTGAGATAGCTGCACCCTATCCTACCAGAAACTTGCTAGGATTAGTTAACACACCCCCAAAAAACTATTTTTTCAAAGTTGTATTTAGATAGAAGAATTAATAAGTGATTTTTTTCCTTGAATTTGCTCTGATGACTAGCTCTGGTTATGAAAGTGACCTAAGACCCTTCCAGAACAAGTTTGCACCTGTAGCTCCTGCCTTTCTTGTCTTTGCAGTTCATTGAGATAACATTTACTTGAGCTCTAGTCTCCGACTAAATGTTGAAGTGTTCAATATATTACTGCTAACTGGGACTACAGAATAACAGAGCAGATTTCTGAGGTGCATTCGTCTCGCTTGACTTGATGCTCACTGACTACTAGCTACTCGGTACTTTCAGGGAACATTGCTATCTTTGGTTACTATACTAGTTCTTAAAACCTCTGCAGTTAAGCATTAAGGTTGACTGAAGCCTTACTTTGGCAGTTCACACATGCAACTTAATAGTAGCCAGCACTCACTCTCTTAGACTTGGGCTCCACCTTTAAACCTTGTGGATAGATTAGAAACTCAGAGATGTTAGTCCAACAAATTTCTGCCTAAGAGACTAAAGTTGACTTTGTACTGAAAATTCAGTTCTGGTACAGTTGGGCCTGGGAAGGAACTCTGGCATGGCTGATGCTTTGTTTTCAAGTATATTCTCAAATGCTAGATTAGTTGAGGTAAAAGTTACATGGCTGCTGTAACACGTAGACCCAGGCATCTCCAATGTCACAGTATTGTTGATCAGATATTATTAAACATTTTCATCCCTACATGAAGTCAGTGAACATGGACAAGGTTCTCTGTCTAACACATAAAGTGACACAATGTCAGAGTTCAATTATAGTGCAAAAATACCATGCAAAATAGGTTGAACACCATTGGGGATGGTGACTTTAAAAGACAGAAATCAGATATAGCCCAGAATAGGAATTAAGATGAACATTGTTCAAAACATAAATTATGCATACATGAATATCCCACTTTATTAACTTATTTTAACTTTTACTTGAAATTTTTTTTATTTTGTGTGTATTTATGTTTTTCCTGCATGTATGTTTATGCACCACACAGGTGCCTGGTTCCCAAGGAGGCCAGGAGAGGGTAGCAGATCCCCTGGAACAAGAGCTATAGATGGTTGTAAGCTGCCATGTGGATGCTTGGAAATGAATGTGGGTCCTCTGAAAGGATAGCCAGTGCTCTTGACCACTCAGGCAGCTTCCCAGTGCGCAGACCCAGATCCCAGCTCCAAAATCATGTTCTTACCTCAGGCTGTTATCCGAATACAGTCTGTACCCCAAAGGCTATGTGTTAGGAACTTGGTCCTCAGTGTCACAATGATGGTGGAGTGGTTGAACATTTAAGAAATGGAACCTAGATAGGCTGGAGAGATGGATTAGAATAGCGGTTCTTAGCCTGTGGATCACAACTCCTATGGGGCTGAAACAACCCTTTCACAGGGGTCACATATCAGGTATTTACATTATGATTTGTAACAGTAGAAAAAAATCACAATTATGAAGTAGCAAGGAAAAAATTTTATGGCTGGGGTTCACCACAACATGAGGAACTGTATTATAGAGTACATGAGTATGTGTATGTATGTATGTATATTTGTATATGTATATATGTATGTGTATGCATGTATGTGTGTGTATGCATGTGTGTTAGAGCTCGTGTGCGTGTTAGGTGTATGTATGTGAGTGTGTTTATGTTGTGTGCATATTCATGTGTGTATATATGTGTGTATGTGTATATATGTGTGAATATGTGTATATGAGTGTCTCTGTATATCTGTGTGTGTGTTCATGTGTATGTATAGATAGCATGTACCTGGAGGTCAGAGGATAACTTCAGAGGAGTTGGTTTCTCCTTCTGCCGACTTTGAGATCTCTCATTATTTATTTATGTTGGACACCTACACCCAGGCTAGCTGGCTTCGGAGCTTCTGGCCAGTCTCCTTCCTGTCTCCTATCTTGCCAGAGGGGCAATGGGACTGTAGATGCAGGCCACTGCATGGAGGTTTTAGGTGGGTTCTGAGATCAAGTCATCAGGATGGCTCAGCAGGCACTTTTACATTCTGAGCCATGTCCCTGTGCACTCTGAGTACAGGATTTCTGGTTCTTATTTAAAGATGCCCTGAAAGATCTGAAGTTTGCTATCTCCTCCTATGGTCTCTCCCCTTAGAAAAGCTCTACAGTGGTCCTGTCTGCCATAATGGCATACATTCAAGAAGACCCTTATTCTCATTAGTGCCATGCTGTTGAGGTTTAAGCTTCCAAACTATGAGCTTAATACATTTCTTTTCCTTACAAGAAACCCTCCCTCAAATATTGTATTATAGCAATGGAAAACTTACTAATTACCCTCACAAACCACCAGGTAAGGTGATTCCTGAAATAAAAATACTCAAAGTTCAGATCATCAGGAACGCTCAGGGAAGTCTGAAAGACTGTCATGTTCTCATCATTTGTTTGCTGAGTGGTGCATCTCTTATATGTGCAGCCTGCTGCCCAGACCACATGTTTCCCATAAAGCCATGAATGCAGCCCAACAAATTGTAGGTGACATCATGTCACGTTGGACACCCACTAAATGGTGTGCCTCTAGTAGAGGTGGGATTATTTTGGGGGGTTGTTTTACTTTGTGATCCTTGTGGAGCTCTTCCTTTGCTGAGGCACTGGGCTGTGAGGTGAGCCTGAAGTGCTTTCTGAATGCTTCCTTCCCTCCCTGCCCCCCTCCAGAGTCTGCATCTTCATGATGCCAGCCACGTTCCCATGGAAATCACTTACCAGTGGCACACTGTTCAGAAACCGAGCAATGATTAGCTGCAGCCTGGTTGGAGCTCCTGCTTTTGTAAAACCTGTACCCTGTCCTTTGCGAGGGTCATAGTTTTAACAGACAGGCCTTTTATTTTAACAATTCTCTAATCAGGCTTTCATTTATTTAGCCTCCTGGTCCGTGTTCACTGTCTCCCTCCTGTTCACCTACGCCTACTCTTCCCACTGTGTGCAGCTGAGTTTGCCTAGTACCAAATCATCCTTTATTCTCAACCTGAGAATGAAATTGTATAAGGTCTCAACTCCTGCCAACAAAGGACTGTCCTACCAGAGCAGCTTGAGATTTCATGTTTGCACATACATAACTTCTTCCTGGCAGTGTAGAAAATGCTTAGATGGGACTTGGAAACAGCTTTCTTTTCCCATTGAGAAAGCAGTAGAATGGTGCTTGAAATTCTGCAAAAAGATCAGTGGAAGACCAGTGTAGCTGCAAACCCACAGTTCAGCTCCTTTGAGCATCCAAGGCAATAGCCTGCTGTTTTCTCAAGGGGCTTCAAGCAAGACAGGGAAACGTGCCAGGCCATTTGTCACTGCCCCAGGTGCAACATATGCATGCCAATTGGTGCATGCAGCCTGCAGGCCTGCTTCTGCCCACCCAAGCCTGATCTCAAACCCTGAACTTCCTCCTCTGTAAGATCGGGGCACAGTGTTTTCTCTTCTCTCCTCCTCTGCATGAGTAACTGATTGGATCCATTCATCCGGGGCTGGAACCAACCCAACCATCTCCACTGTGATCACGCACATTCATGCTCTGTGTGATCCCTCCCACCCCAGTTTGAATTCCAAGAATAGTCTGTAGGACTAGTGGGATTCTCCGCCAGCGTGTCAGTCTTTGAAGCTCGGAGGTATCCAGGAGTCTAGAGTAGGCATGCTGGTGTGTTCTTCCAGGAGTGCTAGATTGAAATCACTCTTCAGTTTACTCCTAAGCTGATTGATGACTGAGAGTAGTGGATCTCAACCTGTGCGTTGTAACCCGTTTGGGGATCAAATGACCCTTTCACTCTGGTCACCTAAGATCAGCGGAAAATGTAGACATTTACATTATGATTCATAACAGTAGCAAAATTACAGCTATGGAGAAACAACGAAAATAATTTTATGATTGGAGTCACCAACATCAGGAACTATACTGAAGGGTCCCCAGCATTAGGAAGGTTGAACCACTGGCTTAGGGTTTCTGAAGTGTGTGGGTCAATAGACATGGTAGAGCAAAGGGAAGCAGATGGTTTGCTTTAAGGAGAAGCAAGGTTTGAGCACAAATGCTCAGAACCCACTGATCAAGTGGCTGATAATATATATCCCTTTGCTTGTGAGAAGCAAAGTGAAGTGTATCACTCAGAAGCTAAACTGTAGATGAAAAATAAGTCCAAGAGAAACTGCTTCTAGAATATTTTAGGGGCATTTTGTTGTGGATATAGGTCACTGCCTCATTCTGCTGCTAGCGAATATGACCATGCCTGACCTGGGTAACCTACCTAGGGACAGCCCTGGCTCCCACCAGCCACTGTACACCCTTCCCTGCCCTCTTCCATTCAGCAAGCATAGGGAGAAAGCGCTTGACTCTCTGGGCTGGAGTTATGCAAAAGCCAAAAATAGACTCTCAGAGTGCACCCAGACATAATGATTCCATGCAGCAGAAGGTCACTGTGTCTGCTTTTCCTGCCAACACACCCCTGGCTCTTCATCTATGGCTGCTTTGTGAAGCAGGAGAGCCGTGCCAGGAAGCTGCGCTCTTTGGCTGCGAGGCATTATGAGAATTTAAAGTCATGTCAATGAGTTTTTGTCAGGGTAGGCTAGAGGAGGGCTTACACACAGTTTTAGAGGAAGACCATCTTTTAACATCCTTTTGTTTGTTGGCCTGAGAGCTACTGTAACTCCATTTAAAAGGGGAGGGGGGAGTCCCTGGTTCAGCTGCGCTCAATCTCCACCCTGCTATGTCTGCCAAAGAAACAAAAAGGTATCTGCCCAAAAGGAGTTCTGTGGTTCTGAGTGGAGAGATCATAAGTGGGGTTCCCTGTGCTTTCTAGAATATATCATACTTGTAATATAAATTGAAAGCAACAAAACCTATTTTCCCATGTGTATGCGTGTTAACATGTATTGGCATGTGTAGGGGGTGTGTACATTGGTGTGTCACACAAGTCCAAAGTTAATTTGATGCCTCAGTCTCTCTCTCTCTCTCTCTCTCTGAGGCTAGCGCTCACCAATTCCTACCATCCTAACTAGCTAGCTAGCTTTCTCCAGTAATCCCCTGATTCTGTCTTCTGAGTGCTGGGTCACAGGCAGCAGCCATATCTACTGCTCGCCTGTGGGTTCTGCGGCCTGGACTCTGGTCTTCATTCTTCCACAGCAAGCACCTTATCCACAGAGCTATCTCCTGGGGCTTCAACAAATCCTATTTTTTGAAAAAAACAAAACTATATATAACTATATATATTTTTCTCTACCATCTTTTTTTAAAGTTTTTCAATATAAAGTCTATGAAATGTCATGGATAGACAGCCACAGACTGTTCCTGCGTCACTCTCTGACCACGGATTGGCATCCACAACCATTTCCCCAGTATAGAATACAGAGGACTGCTAGACAGGAACACATACACTCAAATACCCTGAGAGGATTCTGGCAGTAAGGAAAAAGGAAACCAGCCACACACCTCAGTACCAAGGATGGAGATCATGGCCATTTATCTCAAATAATCAGACCTGGGCTTGTCAGGAGGGAACCTGTCCACTCAAGTACATCTGAAAACACTGCGTTCTTGTCTTGATGCACACATCATTCTGAAAGTTGGAAAGATCCTGTTTTCTAGACCTATAGGGATTGAGTAAAATGTAATGAGTAGAGGCACATCTCCAGGAAGAAACACCCCGCCCGGAGGAATCCCAAGTATCTTGTTTGGAGTTGGAGGAGAAAGGAAGACAAGGTTTGCATTAGCTGGGCTTGAGCGCCGATGACCCTAGCTGCTCGCGGACAAGGGCTCGGTCTGTGAGCCAGTCCTGGCTACTGAGCTCAGGCCGTGTGGAGCACGAGGTGAACAGGATGATGGAGAGGGCACAGTGGGTGGTGGTCCGTCACCTCACCTTTGGGTGCACTGAACCCTGCATGTTTTCTCACGGTGTACATATGTGTCTTTGGCTGTTCAGTGGTACACAAACAAAAGGCCAGTGGTGATGTATTTATTTTAATGTCCATTTGGAAAACAAAACAGTTCATCAAACTACCCCTTGACTGAACAGCCAAGGCTCAGCTGGGTGAGCTTCTTAATGAGAAACTAACCTGCAGCTTGCAAGGTAGAGTGTTCTAGTACAGAACCCAGATGTGGCGGAGGCTGGAAGTGATTGAATGACCACACTTGGCAAAGGATGCCCCAGGATGTACAAGTTAGCCAGAAATCTTTGCTTTTCCTTCCTTCTTTTTTTCTCCCTATTTTTAATCTCAGTATCTCTGAATAAAACTGCATAGAGAATAAATTGCTTACAAGAAAAAAATAGTTGCGAGCAGTTTTAATAATGATTCTAGTAACTCTTAGAGAGTGTCAACAAGGACTTATTGCATCTCTGGGGCAGAGTGGGAGAATTGCTTATCTTCTCTTCAGATCTGGGCTTCGGAGCTATCATTCTGTCCCCTCCCGGAGAGCAGGGCTCCCGAATGTGTGTATATATACACACATGCTTGCTGTCTTGTTCATGAGCTGGTGTTCATAACTCTAGTGGCCTGTGTGCCTATGAGAGGGTGTGTGCAAATGTATATGAGTATGCTTGTATTAAATAGTAACAAGATAATAATGCTACATCTAAGCTACCCTCATATTTATATTAAATAATGACATGCTGATGTTGGTAGCCCATAATTCTCCATTTTCCATTAACCATCCAGCCAAGTTAACTGTTTTCTGATCTCTCTTAGATGGAAGTCCTCTATGAATGTGGAAGCCATTAACAGAGTAATTGCTGTCTGTTGCCATGACAACCAGTCGCTGCAGTCACCTGCCCGAAGTCTTGCCAGACTGCACCAGCTCAGCCGCGCCTGTGGTGAAGACGGTGGAGGATTGTGGCAGCCTAGTGAATGGGCAGCCACAGTATGTCATGCAAGTCTCAGCCAAGGACGGGCAGCTGCTGTCAACAGTAGTGCGGACTCTTGCCACCCAGAGGTAGTGCCACAGTTGAAATGAAAGAATCTACAGTTGATCCAAAGAGCTGTTAGTCAGGTGGAGAATGCTAATGGGAGTGTAATTAGTGCTCAGGCCTTTGTGTCAGGAAAAGGAGGTGCAGGGGGAAAAAAGAATTAAAAAAGACTACCCAAGTTCTGCTGCTGCTGTTTCCACAGCAGCAGGAGCATAAAGCTAAAATTCATGTTGTCACACTCCTCCTAAAGCACTATAGCGAGCTAGGCAGGGAAGAGCTGCCCCAGGCGTGGGGTTGCTTGCTTTACACTGGTTATGTTGACGCTGTTGTGGCTAGTTCTATCTTCTTGTCTCCAGCAGCTAACAACACTAGTCCTTTGTTAGGACAAAATGAAGAAGTCGCCTGATTTCAGGTGACGGAGCCAAAGCAATTTGTGGGATAGAGCTAAGACCTTGGGTAGCCTAGGCTACTCTCAAACTCACTGAGAATGGCTTTGAAGACCTGCTCCTGCATCCACCTCTTGCATGCTGGGGATTAGAGGTGTGAGTGCCACCATGCCTGGTTTTGTGGAGAAAACCTTTGAAGTAACATTCCCAGCGTGCATGCAGCTTAGCGCTATCCAGTGGCCATGCTGTCCAGGCTGTTCCCTGAGTGAGTCTCCTTTGGCTGTGTAGAGGTCTGTGCTGCCCTCCCCTCCTCCACACTCTATAACCCCACCCTGCCTCTTCATGTACACACCCACCTGTGAAGGACTGCTCTTTCAACTGGTTTCCCTATGTGGAGAAGAGGGAGGGCTCTGAACAGCCTGGAGACCACGTATTCAGGCCAGCTCCTCGTCCCCGGGATCTCCTCCTGTGCTGCTCTTGCCCTGGGCATATTGGGAGCCCTAAGCTGCCGAGATAATGGATGTACCAGGTAGTCTCCAATTTTCTTTCAGAAAGAAATAAAAAACTTGTATTTTCCTAGTACCCATACCAGGCAGTTCACACCCTCCTATAATCCTAGTTCCAGGGAGTCTGATACCTCTGGCCTCCTTAGGCAAGTATACTCATGTACACGTGCACACACACACACACACACACACACACACACACACAGTATTAAAAACAATAAAAATCAATCTTTAAAATATGTGTGGCTGTCATAGAAAGAAAGGAAAGTGTAATGTATGTTTTCCACTTCTTGGAGAATTTCTAGCAATTTGTTAGGGCTCAGAACATAAAGAGGAAGTGAAGGTCATTGTCTTCTGTAATCTGAGGATGGACGGCAGTGTGTACACCAGCCATCCTAGAGGTGTCAATCAGTCTCCTAAATTCATCTAGAAGGGAAGACTGTTTGATGTAACGGAGATCTGTCTGTGTGTGTGCGCGTGTGCATGTGTGTGTGCGTGTGTGTGCATGTGTGTGTGTCTGTGTATTGTGTGCCTCTCTTTCACCTCCTCCTAGGCCACACAGCACTGCACCGCAAAGGCTGCAGTTTTTCCTGCCTGTGACTCAGAGTGAACAAAGGCGGCCAAAAGACGGAAGCAGCTGTCGCCTTTTGTCCCACCTTCCTCTCTGCAGAGCATGCATGGGTCTCCTGGGCAAGCGAAAGGGCAATCCTGCCCTCTCTAGCTTCCATTCGCTCTGAGACATTCCCAGAGACGCCTGTGGGAGTGAGCAGTGCTTCCGCGGTTGGCTCCGTTTGGATCAGAGAGAGCAGTAAAAAGAAATGGGGCATGGACCTAGGTTAATGTCGTCTCCGGAGAACATGGGAGAAAGAAAGCAGAGAGGGTGAAAGGAGACTGGGTTGTCAAAAGAATGCCAGCATTCCGCTGGCCCCTCTCGCTGAAAAGGGAGGCTGTCTTAATTTGATGTTTCCGCTAAGCGTACAAGGTGGGGACCGTGCTGCTTGATTTTCCTCAGCCCAAGTCCTTCTGCAAGTGACAGTAGCTAGCGTTAGCTAGGTTTGGCTGTCTGCCAGTCCTCTACATGCAAGTCTCTGCTCTAGACCAACTTTTCCCACATCCTCACAATCACAGAAGGCCCCACTTTTGAACCCATTTTAGAGATCAGGAGACTGCAGTGTGGGGAGATGAAGTTACTTGTTCACACCTTACAGACAAGCCTCAGAGCTTGGGTTTAAGCTCAGGCAGCAGGATTGCAGAGCTGGGAACCACTCACCATGCCAAGCCCTCGTCAAGAAATGTGAGGGAGTGGCTTTTCCACACTCGAATGCAGAACTCCAGACAGAGGCACCTCAGTGGGACAGATTTACCACTTGCTCCCAGTTTAGCGTCCTCAGCATCCCTGAGAGCATCCTCCTCAAGCTCAAAGGACCAGCCATACCTCGGCTTTGTGCCCCACTCTGCTTCAGAGTCAGTTACCAGTTTACTTCCCTGCTCTCCGCTCTCCTGCAGAATTGAAGGGAAATGAAAGGAATCTTGCCTACATCTTCATCTGACTCAAAATATGCAGTTTGTCTGGAAACTACAATTGATGTCATTTCAAAAGTGTTTCTTCTTGGTGTTGGAGCGATGACTCAAATGTTAAAAACACTCAGTGCTCTTGCAAAGGACCCAGTTTCAGTTCCCAGAAACCTTGTAGTGGCTCAGAACCATCCCTGACTCCAGTTCCATGGATCCAGTGCCCCCTTATGACTCTGGTGGGCACCAGGTATGCCTGTGGTGCACAGACATACATACAGGTGGAACACTCACACATGTAGAATTAAATAATAAAATCTAAATGGCTCTTTAAGAGAATATGTTCTTAATGGTGATGAATTATTTTTGTAGATTCATTTTATGTGTGTGAGTGTTTTGTCTACATGTATGTGACTGGTGCCTACGGATGTCAGAAGATGTTGGATCCCCTAGAATTGGAGTTGCAGGTGATTGTGAGTCACCATGTGGGTTCTGGAAATTGAGCCACGTCTTCTGGAAGAACAGGTGCATTTAACTAGGAAGCCATCTCTCCAGCTCATAATTTTATTTTTTGATTGGTAGTTTTCCTGAACTGTTTCTGGGTCAAGACAAAAATATAAGCTGGAGAATATAGAAAAGAAAGAAATGGGCTGATAGACAGTTTAACAGATAAAGTACTTTTCACACAAGCATGAGGACCAGGGTTTGGACCTTCACCTACATCAAAGCCCAGCAGATGCGGCTGTTGTTTGTAATCTCGGCACTTGGGAGGTGGGGAGAGGGAGATCTCCAGAGAAATGTGGCTGACAAGACTAGTTATCTATTGCTAGATCCTGGTTCAAGAGAGAAAAAGGCCCTGCCTTAATATATAAAATGGAAAGCAACTTATATGATGACATCCAGCATCAACATCTGGGTCCTAGCATACATGTATGTGAATTGTGTGCCCACATATACTTGTGCCCACACACATACAAACATAGACAGAGAGATACCCATACAAAAACCCTATAAATTATCAAGATACAAATACATATTTAAGCCTGTCAACCAAGTCTTTTATTACTTTGAAGATACACATTTTTATTTTTCAAAACATGCAAAAATAGAACAATTATAAATCCTAACAACCTAGTCAAACCGCATCATTAGGTAATCATTTAAAAGGTAATGTTTAAACCTAAAAGTATTTCAACAAATAAAGGGGAAAGTGGTAGGATTAAGAAATCATTATCCGTCTGTATTCAGCCAATTAAAACAAATGTCAAGTCCTTAAGACTCAATGGTTTCTGACATCACACACCAAAAGTCACCTTTAGTCCGCAGTGTCCACAGGAATATATTCAGCCACACATACAGCTCTAAAGAGGAGACCTTAAAGCAGTTTGTACTGTGAGCAGCTGCCTCTGAGGAGGGCCCCAGTGACGCAGACCAAGGGCCCTCCTCAGGGCAGTGGGCCGCCACCCAGTGACCAGCCGCTGTCCCTCCTTCTCTTGCAGCCCCTTCAATGACCGGCCAATGTGCAGGATCTGCCATGAGGGGAGCAGCCAAGAGGACTTACTCTCTCCATGTGAATGTACTGGGACCTTGGGGACAATCCATCGGAGCTGCCTGGAGCACTGGCTGTCATCCTCAAATACCAGCTACTGTGAACTCTGCCACTTCAGGTTTGCAGTGGAGCGCAAACCCAGGCCGTTAGTGGAGGTCAGTAAGTGGAGCACAACTTGAAACCCCAGATGTAATGAGAAAATGATGTCTGCTTTCCTACCCAGGCACAAATGCTGTAGAGCCTCACTGAAGCAATAGCTTTGAAAGAGGAGGAAATAGAGTTGGGGGCTGGGGGGAACACAGACTCTAAGAGAGACAGCTTACTGTCTCATTCTGGACCCAACGGCAGGACCCCCACAAAGGTGGAAACAAAGAATTCAGTGATAGGGAACGGGGGAGTTTAGAGACATGATCTCCATGTGTTAATTCCTGTGAGCCAGAACATACACATCAAAGCCCTCTCCACATACTCTCCACCCAACTTGAAGCAACACATAAAGGGGCATTGGGCTGCACGTCCCAGAAGTCTTCTTGAGGAAGGACAGCTGCATAACCCGGTGGATTGGACGCAGATTCCCTAAATTCTGTCACTGTGGTAAGCCGTCTCACCTCTTGAAACTACTGTAAGAATTAACGCCATCACTGGGTATAAAACAGTTAGAATCAAGAAACATATGAGAAGCCGGGCAGTGGTGGCGCACGCCTTTAATCCCAGCACTTGTGAGGCAGAGGCAGGCGGATCTCTGAGTTCGAGGCCAGCCTGGTCTACAGAGCTAGTTCCAGGACAGCCAGGGCTACACAGAGAAAAAAAAAAACCAAAAAAAAAAAAAAAGAAAGAGAGAGAGAGAGAGAGAGAGAGAGAGAGAGAGAGAAAGAAAGAAAGAAAGAAAGAAAGAAAGAAAGAAAGAAAAGAAACATATGAGAAATGTTTAAATGAACAAAGGTCTTTCTGACACTTTTTAGTGAATTGCCTTGCATTGGAATTTCTTCCTGTTAAAAGGGATGCTTCAGTTCAGTCGCCAAAATAGCAGGACATTCTCCTTTATGTTTTTAGATTTTCCTTGAACCCCAGGGACTGGGCTGGTCTCAGAATAAATGAAGGAAGATAATAATTAGGGTATTCCTGCCCACTCTCCTGCCTCCAAATCCTGCTAGTCAATTAAAACCCCATTATTGGCACCAATAAAAACATTTTAGCCAGGCGGTGGTGGCGCACGCCTTTAATCCCAGCACTTGGGAGGCAGAGGCAGGCAGATTCCTGAGTTGGAGGCCAGCCTGGTCTACAAAGTGAGTTCCAGGACAGCCTGAACTACACAGAGAAACCCTGTCTCCAAAAAACCAAAAAACCAAAAAACCAAAAAAAAAAAATAAATAAATAAATAAAAAAATAAATAAATAAATAAATAAAAAACATATTATGAGGCAGAGAGTGCTGAGATGGGCCAAAGTGCAGTCTGTAGTATGGATGTGCTGAGAATTGTGTTACTGTGTCAAGGCTATCCCAGGGAAACTGCAACCAGACCTAGAACCTGAAACAAAGAGGCCCTTTCTGGGAACCATGTAGTAGATGCTGATGCTGAGACTCTGAAAGCTCTGTGCATACGTTCTCCTGGTTTTGACCTTGAAACTTTAACTGGGGCTTATAACTAGAACTGGTCTGATCTGCAACTTAATTTCCAAGCTGTGCAGCGTTTATTTGGCTTGCCCCAGCAGGCTCGGCTTTTGTGAAGGCTCCATCAAGTGACCTCTTTGTGTAGCTATTTTGCTACTTGACAGCCACTTTCAGAAGTTCAGATTTGTGGATTGCCTGTCAGGGTCTGGCGCTGTACCAGGTTCTCAGGACCCTATCATGTCATAGCCCCTCTGCAGAGGGACAGATACAATGAAATAATAAACAGACGACATGAAGATTTTCCAAACCCAAGAGCAAAGGGAAAAAGTCTATTTCTCCATTCCAGAAACTCTTGGAATCTCCCCAATTTGCCACTGCAGCCTCTCCAGGGAAGCTGGCTTCCCGGGGTGAGGAAATCAGGCGTTTAAATGGATCCCTCCCCTCCCCATGGTCTTCTTTCCTGAGATCTTCGGATTGGCAGGAATCCCAGAGAGGAAAGGGCTACTGATGCACATTCATGTGCTCACACTGTAGTGTCTTAAACACACCGGATCCCTTCCCATGTCGGGCAGTGTAACACCTCCAGAGGGCTCTTCAAAGCTGCCAGCATCGCGGCCCAGACTGACTGGCAGGATGGTCACTGCTGTCATTAAACAAGGCAGCAAGGCAAATGACCTTGAGAATGTGTGAGGTGCTCTACGAGATTTAGGGCCTCACCTACAAAAACTTCACCCAGACGGTCACCAACGGGGAAATTCTCATTGCACAAATGGAATGTGACCATTTTTTTAGAGTGAATGGTGATTGAACAAGTTGAAAGTGAAAGGCAGACCGCCTGGGACTGGGGGAGGCTGACCGTTTGACCATCCCCTGCTGAAATGAACTTGCTGTTTGACCACAGTCATAAAAAGTTGTCTTTGGTTTCTCAGCTGGAGAACAAATGAGAACCAGGTGCAGGCAGATTTTTTTTTTAACAAGTGACATTGCTAATTGACTTTTCCCAGTCTTACCAAAGCGCAGCATATTCACAACCGTCAATAGGTCTCAATAATTTCATCTGGAGATGAGCATGCGTCTTCTTAGTCTGGCAGCCCAAGCTGCCTGTTTGGGTAAAGGATTAAGAGGACTGATTCTCATTTTTATTCTCTTAATTGCTTTAATCATTACTCTGTTTATCACTTGGATCTGCCTTCTCATTAAAGCAAGAAAATTCTATAGCATTTAATTTTAAAATCAATGTGACAATAACAGCTCTTGTTGCTGGAGGAAGCAGTTTTAGAAGTCATTTATAAAGTTTATTTGTCAGCCCTGAGATGCTAACACCACTGCAATTACTTCAGCATCTCCGATTTGCACTTTTGGGGTGCCCTCTAGGTCCTTCCCTCACCACAACCCTTGAGTGCCCTGTACCCCCTGTCCCTGAGGCCTTCTCTTTCACTTCCTTTCTGTATCCCTCAGCAAGCTATCAGTCATTCACTTTAGGCCCAGAGCCCAGGACTGTTGTGTATACAGAGGCTAGGGTGCAAAATGTTTTTCCCTCAGAGGGTAAGTTTCTGCTCATAATGGCCAAGCCCATAGCTGGTTTTTATTAGAACCTCCGGTCTGGACAGCACCTTTCAGTTTGCACTGACCATCTGTGTGACCATCTGGGAGGCATGCTCAGCCTCTCTGCTTCACTATGGAAGAGGGTAGGCAAGGAGCTCCCCATGACGTCTTTTGGTCTCTATAAAGCTAAATGTCCATATTATATATATAAAAAAATTCTGGTATTAGACAGTGTCCAATGGGAGAGCACTTGCTTAGCATGTAGGGCGCTCTGGGTTTGATCCCCAAGGTAACAAACGAACCCCACTTTAAAGGAGCATGTTATCTCTCACCATCTTACCTAACTTGCCTGCCTATCTGGGTCACAGAGGTTAAGTCCTAAATAGTTTCCTGCTACAAAGCCAGCTAGTAAAACAAGCTAGTTCCAACCCATGAGAGCTACAGAGCAGCCATCTCATTTAGTCGTGTGTGGATGAACTCCTGTTGTGGGCCAGAAAACTCAGGAAATTAGAGATGAGCACAACAGTGAATGCGGTGATTGAAATAAAGGAAACCGTTAAGAAATGGTGGAAATGCGGTAAGAAGGGACCTTTCTGAGTCATGCATTCCATATCGGAGCCAGCATGTGATTTTTTTCAGAGGGCATGGTTAGGTTTCCGTATTCCTATTTCCTTTATACAGACCTAGCTAACTGATAAGCTTAAAAAGCTGTTCCTGTTCCTGTGAGTCAAAGGTTTAGTTAAATTGAAAATGAGAAGTATTTTCACACCTATCAGCTATCTACAATAAGAGAACGCGAAGCTAGGGAAACGAGGATTAAGGAATTTGTATCAAGAAATGTGACCTTTTTCTTTTAAGACACTATAGAAATATGGTTTTAAAGTGTTCTCTGGGTTCATGGTAATCTTCAGGTACCTAACAACGAGAAACTACACACAGAGCAGGGAGAATCTACTCAGAGGATTGCCTGGAAAAGCTACCCATAGAGCAGGAAGAAGCTACTCACAGCATAGGACCTCCCCACAGAGCAGGCAGAGCTACCTATACACAGCACAGAGAGCTGCTCACAGAGCAGGCAGAGCTACCTATACACAGCACAGAGAGCTGCTCACGGAGCAGGCAGAGCTACCTATACACAGCACAGAGAGCTGCTCACGGAGCAGGCAGAGCTACCTATACACAGCACAGAGAGCTGCTCACGGAGCAGGCAGAGCTACCTATACACAGCACAGAGAGCTGCTCACGGAGCAGGCAGAGCTACCTATACACAGCACAGAGAGCTGCTCACGGAGCAGGCAGAGCTACCTATACACAGCACAGAGAGCTGCTCACGGAGCAGGCAGAGCTACCTATACACAGCACAGAGAGCTGCTCACGGAGCAGGCAGAGCTACCTATACACAGCACAGAGAGCTGCTCACGGAGCAGGCAGAGCTACCTATACACAGCACAGAGAGCTGCTCACGGAGCAGGCAGAGCTACCTATACACAGCACAGAGAGCTGCTCACGGAGCAGGCAGAGCTACCTATACACAGCACAGAGAGCTGCTCACGGAGCAGGCAGAGCTACCTATACACAGCACAGAGAGCTGCTCACGGAGCAGGCAGAGCTACCTATACACAGACACTATAGAAATATGGTTTTAAAGTGTTCTCTGGATTCATGGTAATCTTCAGGTACCTAACAACGAGAAACTACACACAGAGCAGGGAGAAACTACTCAGAGGACAGGAAAAGCTACCCATAGAGCAGGAAGAAGCTACTCACAGCATAGGACCTCCCCACAGAGCAGGCAGAGCTACCTATACACAGCACAGAGAGCACTGCTTACAGGATACACAGACATACATGCAGGCAAAATACCCATATACATAAATAAAAATAAGTAAATCCTTGAAAAAATATTTAATACTTGTATATGTGTTAGTTTCTTCTATATTACTGTATTGATTTTTACATAGGTGTGCGGCTATATACATTTATTCATATATGTCAGACTTAGGTAGAGCAATGCTGTACTCTGTGCTTTGTTTTCATTTGGAATAGTCATCCAATTAAAAACAAGAGAGCTGGGGCTGGAGAGATGGCTCAGTGGTTAAGAGCACTGGCTGAGCTTCCCAAGGTCCTGAGTTCAATTCTAAGCAACCACATGGTGGCTCACAACCATTTGTAATGGGATCCGATGCCCTCTTCTGGTGTGTCATGTACATATAATAAATAAATAAATCCTTAAAAAAATAAAACAAGAGAGCTTTGCTTTAGAATATCCATCAGCAACCTCTCATGGCAGTGGATAATTTAACAGTGATACCCACAGGGAGTTTAAGTTGACTTGAGGAAATTCTGAGGTGGATCTTGTGTTTGGAGCACCAACAAGCTTCTCTCTGCATCTGTCTGTGAGTGCAGCCCAGGGGGTAAGGTATGTAGACCACAGTCAGACCATGCGCTACTTGAGTTGGGTTGGATTGATAGCTTCATTTTTCACTGAGGAGCTTGACTGTGTCCAGGAGGGACCCGCACTTTCCAGCTCCACAGCTTGTCTGCTGCTCACACGGGCTCAGCCCTCTCATTGGCTGTCACTGTCTGCCTACTTACTGTTCAGTGAGATGGGGGGATTTCTTCCACCCAGTACTTTCTACCAGCATTGGTCTTTGGTGGGGAAGGGGGCTCTAGATGAGCCTAGTGATTTCCTCCCTCGTGTTCCCATCGTGCTGGAGAGGCTGATCTATAACCACAGGGGAAATGGACCTGAGAATAATAGTAGCTGTATGTCTTGCCCTTGTGAATAACTGTCGCTAGCCACACCTTACCTTGGCCTTTGACATGGTCACCTAACAGACCTTCCTTCAAACTCTCTGCTTCCCTGTGGCTTTGCAGCACCACCCTGACTCTGCCAGCCATTCAGACGACAGGTCAGAAGGCCAGAAGCAGCAGCAGCCCTGAATCCTGCAGTCAGTCGGCCTTGTGATTTCCTCTTGGTTTGGGTGGCTAATTTGGCAGTTGTTCCGTTACTTAACGCTTAGCTACAAAGAAGCCGTTTTAAGGTATCTATTAAATTCACAGCTTGCTTCATTAAAAATCACTTCATTAAAAAAGCAAGCCAACCGGAGTGTTCACATGGCCATGCCAGATGGAAGGAGGCTGAGTGCTCGGCGCCCGTGCGTTCAGCCTTCGTTGATGGTGAAGTATTAATTTGGGGGGAAATCCAATTCCCTGCATAAAAAGAGTTACACGAGAGGATTCTGTTATTTTAAATTGTACTGACACTTGTAGTGAACTTGGGTTAAGATAACCTTGTAATCCACATTTTCATTAAGACCTGGTTCCTCTCCCTTCTTCATCCCGCCTGGAAACTTCAATGGGATGAGATTCACAGATACAGAAAATACCAAGAATTGTTGCATGTGGCTTCATGTTCACTTCTCTGTGTGACAAAAAGCAGAGTGGAGGCCAAGTGGGGCTGGCAACAGGTGTGCATCTGCTGCCGAGTTGTGAGCAGCATCCCTTCCAGGGCAGCTTCTTAGCGGCAGACATGATGTCTGTGCCATTCTCCAATCCATCCCTGCATACTCCCACATGGCAAGAAAACCCAGCCAGGCTTTCTTTAAACACATCTGGACAGAGAGAAAGAGGAAGTCAGCACAGGAGACTGCACGCCCATGGCTGACTCCCAGTGTGTGGTATGAACAGCAAACGCTGGCTGTTAAGGGGTTGAGTCTTTGAAAGGCAGACAATTAAATGTTATTGCATGGGAGTTGGAGAGGTGGAGGTAAAGCTGTCCCTGGACTGCTAGCAGGAGAGCTTTGTCAAGGAGAGTCCAAGAGAGGAGCAGTGAAATGTCACCAAACGTTCTCAATGTCTTCTATAGTCCTACAGTTTCAAAACTTTTGTCCTACTTAGTAGATAAGAAAGCTGCAACTCAGAGGTATTAAGACACTCTTCCGGGCTGGAGAGATGGCTCAGCAGTTAAAAGCACAGGCTGCTCTTCCAAAGGTCCTGAGTTCAAATCCCAGCAACCACATAGTGGCTTAGAACCATTCGTAGTGAGATCTGATGCCCTCTTCTGGTGTGTCTGAAAACAGCTACATATAATAAATAAATAAAGTCTTTAAATAAGATACTCTTCCAAGATCTTAAATACTGTCAGCCTCAGGGCTATGAGGCGGAAGAATCGGCCAGGTCCTCTCTCATCAAAGTCCACATGGTTTCTACATATCTGGTATCTTGGACCAATTGAGACTGCTATAACAAAATATTATAAATAAGGTGACTTGTAAACAATCCACATTTATTTCCTACACTTATGGAGTCTGTTAAGTCCATGATCAAAGTTCCAGGATGGTCAGGTTTGGCAAGGGCCCTCTTCCAATGCTGTAGGTTGTTGACTTCTTATGACATCTTCAAATGGCAGGAAAGATGGCGCTCTCTGTGGTCTCTTCTCTTAGGACACCAATAATGAGAGTTCTAGCCTCATGACCCAATCACCTCCCAGAGGCTCTACCTCTAAACACCACCAACCTGGCTGCTTGTTGTTCCTTCTTCCTTTGCTCATCAGCATGTGCATGTGCACAGGCAGAGCCCACAGCCTCCTCACTAACCTCCAGGTTCTCCTCAGAAATGAGGGTTAGAGACATAGTGACTGGTGGAGCACTTGCCTGCCAGCTGAGGCCCCAGGTCCCTGTATCCCTGATAGGGGATAGAGGCAGGACAGAGAGGAGGGAAGGCAGGGAAAGAGAGAAAAACAAAAACCTTTGTTGATGAACCCTGGTTTCCTATTGTTACTCACTTTGTCTATTAAATCCAAAGCTGGTGGTCAAGAGGAGAGAATGTATAGATGGAACTCCGAAGCTTTTCAGGGAAGTGCAGCTAATCCAGTGTGACAATATCATGGTGAACATATGTCGTCATCACACGCTTGCCAAACACAAAGAACATATAACACCAAGAGCAAACTCCGGGGTCACCTATGGGCTTTGAATAACAGTGAGGGCTGATTGATTGGCACCCGTGCCATTCTGTTAGGGAATATTGACGCTGGCAGGCATTAGCTCCTTTTCTCACCTCTGCGACAGAACCAACTTAAGATAAACAGTTCATTAGGGCGGAAAAGGCCTGGCGGCCAGGCTAGCTCCTGCCCATGGCTGACCTGGAATTAGAACACACAAGCTGGAACTGGGCTCAGGCTAGAACCTGCAAGGCCTGGGCCCCACCTCCTAAAGGTTCCACAAGCTCCCAAAACCGTGCTCCTAGCTAAGCACCAGGTATTCAGACACGTGAAGGAGACGCGTTGCCATGGATATTGGGAGTAGGAACAGTGGCCTGTGGGGGCTCTGTTCTTCCTATTCTACTTTTCTATGAACCAAAAACTGCTCTAAAATGTAGACTATTATTTAAAAAAAAAAAAAAAAAAGGTAAAGGCATTTGCACAAAAGCCTGATAGCCTGTGTTCAATTCTAGGATGCACATAAAGGTGGAAGGAACTGTCTCCACAAAGTTGTCCTCTTGTCTCCACACTTGTTGTGGTACACATGCTACACACTCAATAATAATAATAATAATAATAATAATAATAATAATAATATAAAAGTTATTATTATTATTATTATTATTATTATTCCCAAAATGTACCAGATTGAGTACTGGGATAACGAAGTGGCATTTCGCCCTGTCTCTTACACTCTAGTCTAGTTGAGAAATAGATGTTAGCTCTACTAACCCATGCAAAGAGAGAAATGGTTGTTCTTCGTTTCCAAAGGGCTTTGCCTGTCCCTTCCTCTCTCCTCTCACCCAGTTACTCTTTCTCCACATTTGAATCTCCCTTTCACTGGATCATTATGTCACTGCTCTCCTCTGAGAGAACTTCCAAAGGAGAGATGCATTGGAGAGCCAGGAAACTGAACAGTGTGCAGAGCCCTGCCCCTCCCCCCTCCCCGGTGCACAGTGAGGTGAAGCTCTCCAAAGATATTCCCTGGGGAAACTCACTTTGTCAAACTTTGGTTTGCAACCCGTGGAAAACCACCCTGAGTTCCCCCCGGAATTACTTGTGTAATTGCCTCAGTCCCAGCTTCCTGTTCTGGACAGACACAGGCGGTCTGGGCAAAGGTAAGACCAGCCCCTCGCCATGGCCCAGTCCTCGGCTTTGCCTCCCCCGTGTTAGTCACCAGGATGGATTCTACACTTGCCTTCTCTGCTGCACAGCTGCCCCTCACTCCAGGGAGCGTATGAGCTTGTCGGGATGACCCTCACCTTCCAAGTCCATCATCGCCGAGTTAGAGGGACAGACAGGTTGCACTGCTGGGTGTGAGGAGAAGCACAAGGTGTGATCTTAACACAAAATAGCGCAAAAGGTAGGGAAATGTTTTTAAGCTTTTTCCTTCCTTTTTGAATTCTGGAAGATCAAGTTTGCTTTTATGCTATGCCACTTGAGGGGATGTATAAACCTATAAGACCCTGTGAAGACGGAGGTCAGAGTGAGAGAGAAGCAGTGTTTTCCACTCAGTGGGTGTCCTGTCAGGGCTTTACCTTCAGTGATGATCCGAGCAACTGGAAGACAGAACCAGTGTTGAGATTCAAGTCTTGCAGGACCCAGAAGGGAAATGGCTGAGATCATTCATACGAGACACTGGCAGTGACCTGGTCATGAAAGGGTAAGATGGAGTGTACAGACAAGACAGTTCCAGACTAGCCTGCCTCCCTCCAGAGGCTTGCTGTTTGCACACAGGTGGTGTGAGGAATGCCCCAAGAGACAGACATGAAGACAGCCCCACTATGTTCCTAAATAATGTGGCTTTAGCACACAACTCTGAAAGTCACTCATTTGTCACAGATCATTTCCAGCTGCTGTAAGATATACCTGGTGTTCACCTGAACGCGCGCCCTATCAGGTGAAGGGTGACAAGGTAGTGGGGCACACCTGCAAGGCTCGTCTTGCAAGATGGAGGTTTCTATGACGGAATCTGTAGGAGGGGACTTCAGGTGTTTGTAAACTCGGCATTTTCCCAGTCTCCATTTCTTAACAGCTTTACACATTGAAGTAGAACTCACATGTCATGAGCTCCCACATTTAAATCATGCCAACTCAGTGGCATTCAGTGTTTTCAAAACGCTGGACAACCATCACCGCAGCCAGTATTACAGAGCCGTCGCACAGCTCATCTCCCGCAACTCCAGCCTACGGCTCTCGCCCTTTGAGACTGGCCTCCTTGACTCTGCACCAGCTTTACAAGATCCAGCCTTGACTTCACGGAACGGGGTTGTGAGCCCCCTGGCTGTGGGTGCTCTTGGCTTCTTGATTGCTGTGTTCATGCCCCCCCTGTTACCTCGGGCGGCCATTGCCTGGGCCATTGCCTGAGCATTGAGTGCTCTCCTACTCTTAAGCACAACCACTCCACTCTAGCAGCTGGAAACCAGTACAGGGAGGGTACTGGCTTTTCCCTCTTGAAGTTTTACTCTCTCCCTGTCTTGGTAAGATAATGAAGCCCTGCTCATATTTTCTCTCATTTCATGGAAATCATTTATACGTTTTTAATGTTGTTAGACCCCTGCCATCCTTCCACTGCAAGCTCTTTCCCTAAGTTCATTCATTCAATGCACTTGCTTTCTCATTCTGCTGCCTTATGTTTTACAGAGTTCATTTCTTAAAATCTCACATTTTATGCCTTTCTTTGGCCTTTGAATTTTTTTTTTTTACAGCGTGGGCAGTGCTCAGGGCCTAACGAGAAAGCTTACTCTCGGGCAACCAAACCCTATTCTAACCCATCTCTAACTCACCAAACCCCAGAGAGTCATGCTGGACCAAGAACTATCTTAAGAGAATGTGGGGAGATATTTTTGAACACTGCTTCTTACCCTTTCCTGTGTCTCTGGGATATTTTGAGAATCTGGTTCAAGGGATGGTGGGTTCTTCTCAAGCTCTCCATTTGTCCATAAGTCAAAGTGCCCCCATCTAGAAAGTTGTGTAAGCTGAAGAGGAACAGAGACATCTTTTCCAAAAGTGAGTCCAGCACTCATAATAAAATATCTGCAGTCTGAAAACTGAGAAAAGTTCTCAACACCTCATAGCAGCTTCCTCTCACACAGGAGGCTGTGTGGTGTCACGTGAACCACAGCAGTGAGTGAATTGCTGTCGTGGGTGAGAGTTCACCATGCCATGGTGCACATACACAGGGCCTGGGTCAGTGAGTAATTTGGCTTCTTCTATGGTTGACTTAGCTCTGTCTTCAGGACTCCTCTGGGTACATGTCTCAGGACCACTGAAGCTCAACATGTGTGTGGCTCCCAGCTGGAGTGGATGTTTCCCACAGACAGCAACAGCTCATCCAGCCCGGGGCCTCCATGCCCCTCCTACACATATTAGTCCCTGAAGTCATGACTCAAGTTATATTGGAGCTCTCAGCCTTACCCCTTAATAAAATCTCCTCTGGGGGCTGAAAGATGACTCAATGGTTAAAAGCACTCATTGCTCTTAACAGAAGTTCTGAGTTCAGTCCCTAGTACCCATGTGGGATACCGCATAGTAACCTGTAACTCTAGTCCCAGAAAATCCAATATCCTCTTCTGGCCTCTGCAATCACCTATATACACATGGCATGCACACACGCGCGCGCGCGCGCGCGCACGCACACACACACACACACACACCATACCATACCACAGCACACCACACAATCTTAAAAAAGAATGTTTTCCCTGGGGCACCTCTAATTAGCAAAGCAATCTATAGCCATTGAACATAATAAGGTAATGCCACCAAAATAATGAGCACTGCCTTCCCCTCTGTGACAGAGTGCCACATACTCACCTGCTCTGATCACCTGCACCAAACCCCATGGGAGATAGGCAGAGAGTCCAGGGAAGCAGTGAGAATGGGTAGCTAGGCAGCAAGGGAGGGACTCTTCAGTCTCTGTGAGGCGCCTCACGAGGAGCATGTCTGCACCCCTGAACGCATGAGCTGCTCACATGATGCAAATGGAGATGCACAGCCTCTTCCAAACTGCTCTGCGGGAAGGGCTGCCTTTGAGAGTGATGCCCAGTTATCAAGCAACATTAGGAGTCATCAGCATTGGCACATCGCGGGGTTTAAGCATTGTCTCAAGCAGAGCCTTGAGAAGATTCTAGCCCTCCTTGTGCTGGGATATGCCTACTGTCAGCAAGGTCAGCCAGCAAGGCCTACTTTACTGTATTAGATGGGAAGATTCTGTGCTAGAGTGTGTGTGTGTGTGTGTGTGTGTGTGTGTGTGTGTTCATCTTAATTCTACCCAGAGATAGTCTCTGGTTTGCAAGGATTTGTTTGTTTCCTCGGCTAATATGAGTGCAACTTCAGGATTCTAGAAAATAGGAACAGAGACACGGACAGGCCAGGTGCGTGTAACAGTCTAAGAAGGCTTACATGCTAGGAGAGAAGGATTTTCTAAAAAGCACACAAATATCATCTCTGTAGGGCAGAAAAGTCATAAAGGAATCAAAACAGGTGCCCGTGGCCCATAAAGTTGGAGTGGATGTGTGTAGATGTGTGTGTCTGGGACGTACTGTGAAGAAGGAGCTGTGACAGTCCAGCCATGAGAGAGAAGCAGCGATGGAGGAGCTCCAGGCTGAAGGAACAAGCAGGCAAAGGACCCAAGGCAGAAGTGGGAAGAAAGGAGCTAGATTAAAGATGCTGAAACTTCTTCATGGGCCCTTTGGCTGTCTGTGAGAGCCTTGTATCTTTAACTGGATAGCAATAATTATATAAGAATGTGAAGGAACTAGATTACATTAAAATGTAGTTATCAAAATATTTAAAAGGCAGTGATGCAGTGAAAGGCAAATTCTTCTTTATTAATGCATTGTGAGGCAGACCAAGTAATTATCTTTGAAATAGCAATATTTCAGACTCCCTGCAACAGTTGTGATGTGATAGGAAATATCTGTAGCTCTGGGGTGACGAGTGCTGCTAATGACATTGCGGTTCTCTGCATGACTCAAGGGAGGCTCAACTGCAGTTACGTTTCTGAAACCAAAGGAGAGAATTTTTTCCCTCATCTAAAACCATAGATCCCATGAACCTACCATTGACCCCTTGGGTCAGTGTATATAAATACCCAAATCATGCACGACTCTTCAGAGGATGTGGAGTTTGAAGCAAGAAAAGTGGTACAGTCAATCTCCCCACTAAAAGAAGATTGCTGATTGGCTCAGAAAATAAAAAGGGAACTTGGAAAAACGTAATAAATGGCATTGGAAGACAGGTGTAATGGCACGCCATCAGTCTCTACACTTAGGAGGCCAGCTTGAGTCAGCAGTGAGAGCCTACTGGGGTCGGGGAGGAAGCGATGGCATTTGAGAGACATGAACGATCCAGAAGATGGGATTTGCTCATAGACTGGCTATGGGGCTGGGAAGAGAAGAAGAAATGGATGGTGACACTGGGCCTATGACAATGGTGCTGTCACAGGCTGGTGTGGCCCAATCTGGAAGAGGTATGGGTTCACTGGAGTGATGGAGGTTCATTATTCCATTGTCTGCCTTGTGAGATTTGAGCTGCGTATTCCACACATGGAAAGGTACATACAGTAAGCTACCATGCACACAAGTCCAGAGGCCATAGAGGGGCAGCCTGGGGGGGGGGGTGATGTGCTGCTCCTTAGTTGATCCTGATGTTTTCAGTTCAAGTGGGAACCTGTAAGTTCTACATCGTCACTGTGTCAAGTAGGGAGTGCCCTTTATCACCCCGGAAAAAGCTGAACCTTCTACTCCCTACTAAGGGAGACTCCCACGTTTTACTCCCTAAGAGGTGAAGGAACTTGATAGTTGTCATGGTGTCAGGGAAAACCTACATGGAGTCAAATGGTCAGTGCCCTGCCCACTTCACCAAGCCTGGGTCTCATCCCCTCCCTACTGCCTCCTCAGTGCTATCCATGCAAGAAAGACTGGAAAACGAGGATTAAGATTCCAGGGAGAGCAAAATCAAGGAGAAAGAAGTGCTAAGAGAGTGGAGGCCAGAGGCCTTACACATGGGCTCCTCCACCATCTGACCTTGCAGGGCAGCTCCACTGCCTGAGGCTTAACTCTCTATCTGGAGTGGGAATAATGACCCAACTGACACTATGACATTCAGGAAAATGTTCAAACTGGCACATGAGAAACAGTGCATATTTCTGCTTAAACTAGAGCTGTTTAATTTTTAAATGGATATTTGCTATTGTGGACTTCTCAATTATTTCAAGGCAGTTTCCTCAAAAGAGAGAGAGACAGAGTAATTGTAACCAAATGAGTACAAAGGACCTTGATTAATTTTGCTGGGTTTCTCATGCTATTTCATGACCTGTCGAGAAAAGAGCATTCCATAGTCATTTTCATCTTAGAAAAAAAAAGCTTAAATAGAAACTATTGGTTTTTCATCTTACAATAACAACAACAACAAAAGTAGCTGTTTCAGAAATCAAGTGAAACTCTCTCTATATGGCTGTCTTTAGACTAAAAGCAATGAACTTGATGACTTGGTGTTTGCACACAACAAAATACTTTCTTTCCAGTCAACTTAATTAGTCTAACTAATACCATAGGATCATCCCTAGTCAGGGCTGCTGACTGTATTTACTGGTTCATTTTCATTAAGTGTCTAAGATGTCTCAGTGCTGCTTCCAGGCCAAGCCATGTATGAACAAAAAGAACAAAGTCTCTGGTCCAGAGAGATGGCTCAGCGGTTCAGAACACCTGCGCTCTTTCAGAGAACCCAGGGTTCAGTTTCCAGCATCTACACAATGGCTTACAACCATCCCTAACTCCAGTTCCAGGGAATCTACCCTTTGGCTCTGTGGGCACCAGGCACATTCATGATGTGTATACATACATGCAAGCAAAGACACACACATGTAAACTAAAAGTGAGCTTTTGTTGTTTTGGTTTTGGAGGAGGGGGTTCTAAGACAGCATTTTTCTGTACAGCCTTGGCTGTCCTGGAACTTGCTCTCCAGGAGCTGGCCTCCAACTCAGAGATCTGACCGCATCCACCTTCCAAGTGCTAAGATTAAAGGTGTACCAGCATGCCCAGTCTAAAAATGAACAAAGAAAAAGGGAGGTGGAAGGTGGAAGGGGCAGAGAGGGGAGGAGGGGGACGAAGTGGAAGAAGAGGAAGGAGAGGAAACAAACTCGGTGGTATTTTGGAAGGTTTTTTTCTCATCACTTTGGGTCTCTTTTATTATTATTATTATCATTATTATTATTATTATTATTATTATTATTATTTACAGGTCTTTTGCTTATATATGACAATTTCTGGTTTTGTGTTCTTATAGGATTTCCATGAGTGTATCTCTGTGTTTCTTGTGGTTCTCCTTTGGCATTTTTTTTTCTATTTGTTTGTTTTATCTTATTCTGGTTTGTTTGTTTTTAGTTTTTAGATGCTTGTTTGTTTTCTAATGAGAAAAAGAAAGGGTGTGGGCTGGGTGGAAGGGGAGGTGGAGGAGATCTGGGAGGAGTTAGCAGAGATGAAATTTCAATCAGAATATATTGTATGAAGAAAATCTATTTTCAATTTTTTTAAAAGAAGAAAGAAAAATCACTAGGGTATTGCTAGAATAATGTTGTAACTATGTAAAGAGAAGGAGAACTAGCCTCTTCTAGAGATGAGCCCTGGATTAGTTATCCGACACAAAGTACTCAGCTCAGAAATCACATCTACACAAGCTGTACTAAATGTACTCAGCAGTTTGCATTTGTGTGTGTGTGTGTGTGTGTGTGTGTGTGTGTGTGTATAACAGTATGTTGTCGTGTTATGTAGCAATATAAATGTCTTCGAGGAGGTTTTGCTGCAATGAGTAGAAACGAATGAATAAGAAACAAAGAAATAATGTTCCTTTCAGACAGTCATTCTGTGCCCTGTAGAAAATATGCCAGGTGTTCACAGATGTGTGTACGTGGTGTGGATGTTTATACATGTGTGTGCATGTGAACATGTATATGCATGTGTGTGTGTATGACTGTGTGTGTGTGTGTGTGAAAGAGAGAGAGAGAGAGAGAGAGAGAGAGAGAGAGAGAGAGAGAGCCCACCCACGCATATAGGCCAGAAGTGAAGACCAGATGCCTTCCCCGCTGCTGCCCCCACCGTGCTTGCTCTCATTGAAGCTGGAGCTCCCTGATTGGCTTGACCTTCGGGCCAGTAGGCCCTGGGTCCTCCTGACTGCTCGTGCTCCTTCCCTTCTCCACCAAGCTTTAGGGTAACAGGAACACACGCCATGCCCAGCTTTTACCTGGGCACTGGGCATCCCAGAACAGGTCCTCATGCTTTACCTGCTGAGACCTCCTACCCCCCCCCACACACACACACACCGCCTTATAAGCATTTTCAATGAGAAGAGGTCTTTGAGCTAAGAGTCAAATGACAAGGAGTTAACCATTCAAGAGCATGAGTGAAGTCTGGTCTCTGAAGGGGAAGCTAGTGGGAGACACAGTCAGAACGTGGGATAGGATGAGGTCTGACCCTGTATTTCCCAGCAGGGTGGATTTTATAGAACTGCTGGGGACTCGGGGATAGAGTGTGCTCGGTATTTCTAGATGACAATGACTATTGTTTCTGACTGGGCTGTAAGGTGGCAGAGAGGGACAGGGAGGTATTGTCTCCAGGCGGGGCATAATAGGGCCCCAGACTGACCTGGTAGCAGTGAGAGTGGAGTGAATGCACAGACCATAGCTGTCAATCTGAGACAGTGCCGGCAGGACTTCCGAAGAGCTACAAGAGCAGGAAAGACCAGGAAAGGAAAGGGCTCTTAAGTGAGTACCATAGCAGAGTTGTCATTTACTGATAGAGATTTGGAAATAAAGGCTTGGGCTGGTCCTGTTAGACGGATGACATTTGAGTTGTCTGTTAGTCATCTTAGTGGCGACGTGGAGTGGGCTGTTGGATGTGTACGGCTAGAGCTTGGAAGGAGGCCAAGGCTTGAGCAATCATCTGATAAGTTCTGACTTCCAGCCTGGCTGCATGGACATCCGCGGTGAGCGTCTCCTTAGCTCCCCGGAGTCAGGCTTTCCCTCTGCCCAGCTCCAGCTGACCGGAAAGCGCATGCGTGGACAGCCTGGGGATTCAGGGACTCAAACGCTGGTGGCAGTGTGTGGTCATGTTGTCTGCTTTGTTTCAGACAAGGGAAAAAGCATGATTTTCTGGGTTTACATCCAGTTTTTAAACATGCAAAGGGCTCCCTCCATGTGCCCCCATGTCCCTGCTCCACAGACAAATCAAGACAGTTCAGGCTAGAATGTGTGCACTTCTAAAGTAAGAACTATACCGAGAAGCACAAGTTGGGTTAGTAATTCTCCCAAAGGCCAAGTGAGTGGGCCGCATTCAGACGAGAGCCTGGAGAGAGTGCACACTGAAGCCTTGCCGTCTCTGTCTCAGTTCCAGCTCCAGAAACGTGTGTGTCTGCCTCCCAGTCTCTTCCATTCTCATGGCAGCTTCCAATTAGGGAGATTTGTAGGCGGGATATAATTGATGCAAACTGTTAGCCAACAAAATGTGTTCTGGTTCTAGTGCAAACTCACCTACAAAGTGTGCTTCCTGGCTTGGGGACTTAACCTTGGCATCTTATGGCAAAGTCTACCCTCATAGCCACGCCCCAGTGAAGGACTGTGCTGGCCAGGCTTATGTCAACTTGACACAAGGACTAGAGTTTTCTGATAGGAGAGAGCCTTAATAGAGAAAAGGCCTCCGTAAGATCCGTAAGATGGAAGGGGGTGTAAGGCATTTTCTAAATCAGTGATTAGAGCCCAGACCATTGTAGGTAGTGTCACTCCTGCGCTCGTGGTCCTGGATTCTATAAGAAAGCAGGCTAAGCAAGCCATAAGGAGCAAGTCAGTAAGCAGCACCCTTCTGTGACGCCTGCATCATCAGCTCCTGCCTCCAGGTTCCTGCTCTGCTTGAGTTCCTGTCCTGACTTCCTTCAGTGATGAACATTGATATGAAAGTGTGAGCCAGATAAGCTCTTTCTCCCCAACTTGCTTTCCATGCTGTTTTGCTGCAACAACAGAAGTCCTAACTGAGACAGGGACTTAACACAGTAACACTGTACTTAGGTGGAAGCCACAGCTGACCCACCATGGAGGTTCGTCCCAGCCAGTGAGTGAGACCGTGTAACTGGCAGTCAGACGCTGCGGTAACTCCTAGATTGTCCCAGGCCCTGCTGTGCTCATTACAGTCGGGTTTCCCCTTGGTTTGTTTGTTGGATGAACTTATTTCCAAACATAGATCAGCATCATGACTCAGGAACAAGTAAGTGATTAAAATGAGATTTCCAGAGAATGTGGTTAGCTCTGCTCACTGCTGGCTATTTCAGCACAAAGATTTTGTCTGCTTCATGGGTCGGTTGGTTTGCTCATTTATTTGCTTGTTTGGGCTTTCGAGACAAGATCTCCCCTGGTCGTCCCTGCTGACTGCTGCCTCAAGGATTAGACATGAGCCATCACACCTGCATGCGCACCAGAGAAAACAAGCAGGAGGGAGGCCTATGGCAGCCCCCTGGGGTGGGCTGGCCAGGGCTGAAAGACAGATTAGTATCCTCCAGCATTGGCCTTGGCCTTCAAATGCAACTAACCACCAACCAAGTGTTAGCTGAGGAGTAAGATTAAACCATTCAGCACTGGCCTGTTAGCTGCAGACGCTAGCCACAGTGGCCTGGTGTGTCTCCTGCCAGCGCAAGCACCGTGGAGCAGATATCAGAACAGCTGATAAGAACTGTAAAGATATAAACCTCTCCCTCTATTCTCTCCCTCAGTTTTTGCTGAGGAGGAGGAAGGATACTGTAGAATGGTTAGGAGCACACTCACTAGAACTAGACTACCTGAGACACAAGCCAGGGCCACTCTTGTACAGCTTACCTTCTACAAGAATTATTGTATGAATTAATATAAGATATAAGATAATGCTGGGCGTAGACAGTAAAGGCTCAGGAAACAAGTCCTTATCCCAAGTTCAGGATGTGAACCGTGTGTTCGAGTGTTCGGCAAGCACTCTCCTGGGCCTTGCTCATGTAGATGAGGCCCAGCAGGAAAATCAAGGCTGCTTACAGCATCCCTGAGGTTTGCTGCACACTTAGGCGATGAGACGCCACTACAGAATGGGTGCCTTGCTCTGTGTAGGGAAAATGTAACTGATGGAGAAGCAGAAGTCATACAAGAACCAGAAGTGCAATTGAGTAATTGAGATCAACCTTTTGCCTGTTATGAATTAGGCCAATGTGCATGATAATGTTCCTGAGATTAAATGCCCAGAAACTGGACCTCATTCTGGTTAGATAAAAGAATTAACATCAATCAAAGCAGCAAGCCAGGAAATTTTGTAGAATTACCATGATAACATCCTGGGCAGCCAACCATTCAACAACTTGATATACATTCCCTAAAGCCCTGCTTTGCAAGCCACAGAATTAGCATGACTTATCACGGCTTGGCTAAGTTAAAAAACAAAAAACAAAAGCAACTAGCATGCTCTTAAATTCACACACAGTTACCATTTGGTGTAAAATACAAGTGTTAATATATAGACACCAAGGAATCAAAAGAGCAGGCTGGCTTGAATCCCACCTCTACCACTTGCTTGCTGCTATCCTTGGGTAGGTTATAAGACTCCCTGCTCCACTATGTCTGTATCTGTGAAGTGGGGAATACTGCAGACTCTATTTCATGCCAGTGTGCCAAGGTAAGTGCTTGTACTGTAGTGCTGTGGACCAGCCAGACACCCACTTACCCCTGTCGGCTACTCTTCAATCTCTCCCTCTCCCCTCTCTCTTCCCCCTCTTTCTGTGTCTCTGTCTGTCTGTCTGTTTCTGTCTCTCTCTGTCTGTACCTCTCTCTCTCCCCTCCCCCCTTTCTCTGTGTCTGTCTGTCTCTGTCTCTGTCTCTCTCTTTCTCCCTTCTCCTCTCCTCTCCCTTCCTTTCCTCCCTCTCTAAGTTCTATACAAAGCATGTGTAGATATAGCTATGTGATCCATTTCATTTCAGAAAAACAATGTATTTTGTAAAATCTTAAAGCCAGCCCTAATCTCATAATTTCATGCCAAGAATAACTACTGCTTTGTTAAGTATCCCTCTAGTCTTTATCCATAGGATGCATGGGATACCATGTGTTAGTGAATGTTAGTTTCTATGTCTGTATAAATATATCTACATTCATAGGATCAGAGTATATATTCTAACCAGAAGAAGGTTTTCTATTCCACAGTATACCATGTTTATACACAAAAGATTGCATCGTGACTTGATATTACTATTTTAAATAAATTCTGGGACCGGGCGGTGGTGGTGCACGCCTGTAATCCCAGCACTTGGGAGGCAGAGGCAGGCGGATTTCTGAGTTCGAGGCCAGCCTGGTCTACAGAGTGAGTTCCAGAACAGCCAGGGCTACATAAAGAAACCCTGTCTCAAAAAAACAAAAATAATAATAATAATAATAATAATAATAATAATAATAAATAAATTCTGGAATTTATTTTATATTGTTAGGAATTCAAGCTAATCAAATATTCTGTTACAAACTGCTGGAATGAATACCTCTGTGTTGGTTGATAGGGGTTTGTCCATGTTTTCCTCAACAGCAGATTACTGCTGCCCTTCCTGCTCAGAGAGGCAAGTGGGACATGGGGTTCAAAGAAAACGCATACTTCACATAACAGTACTAAGAACACGTCATACAATAGAATCAGAAAAGTAATCAGGGCCTTCCCAAAATGGTGCTAAAAAGCCAACTGGAGACATACAAAGTGGGCTAGACATTTTCAGGGATACAAAAAATCAGAGAACAATCGGACTGCAAGACACAGTGACCAGGCCATCAGAGTCTCCACAGTTTTCACTTTTATGGAGGAAGGGGGGTAGTGAGGCTTGAACCCAGGGCTTTGTGCACACTGTACATTCACTGTGCCACTGAGGTGCTTCCTACGCCCCTGTGTGTTTGGTTTGCCAAATAAATAGGGAACTGAGAAGATAGTTCTGTGGTTAAAGCACTTGCCATGTGTAGAGGTAGAGACCAGAGTTTAGATCCCCAGAACTTCATAAAGCCAAATACAGTAGTACCCCGCCCCCAGCCCTGTCATACTCCAGGAAGATGGAAGTCGGAGACAGAAAAATGCCAGAAGCTTGTGGCCTAGCTAGCCTTGTGTACTCACCAGTGTAAACTGAGAAACCCTGTCTCAAACGAGGTGGCAAGAGACAGCAACACACACAGCTGTCCTCTGACCCCTGCTCATGCACCATGATATGTACACACCTACACTCACACACAGAGATATTAGATAACTAAAGAGAAAGCTTATATGTGTTTATCAGGTAAATATTGATTCATAGTTACTTCCTTTCATAGCTAGATCACCCCTTGCACAGGGAATTTGTCAGAGGCCACATAGACAAATAAAATAATAAGCTAGTGTTAAAAGTATGCCCAGCCGGGTGTAGCAACTCACCCCTTTATTCCTGGCATTGGGGAGGCAGAGGTCGATAGATCTCTGTGAACTGGAGGCCAGCCTGATCTGCTTAGCAAGTTCTAGGCCAGCCAGCAATGCATAGACCCTGCCTTAAGTAAATAAAAGCATGTCCATAATTCCCCAGTAAAGGAAAGGGAAGCTGTGGTCAAGGAAGCAAGCCAGCCTCTGCACACGGGTAGCGTGTTTCCTGAGGATCCTGTTCCTGTAATGTGGGTGCAGAGGTGAGTGAGTGTACAGACTTCCTGTCCACTTCTAAGGAAAACCAACTCTAAAGGGATTTCTGTGCTAAGCCTTGAGTGCCATTGTTTTAGGAACCTGAGTAATGTCTTGCGATTTAAATTTTCAACTATCTTACTATAGCATATCTCGACCAACAGTGGAGAGAGCCTGACCAGCCCTCTCCTCACGTTGGCAATCATTTAACCTTTCAGAATCTGTACAATTGGGATAATAATGACCTATTTCTATCCTCCACTTCTTAGGGGTTGTGCCAGTATTTAGGCAAGAAAATGTTAATGAGAGCTCTTAAGCATCTGAAGTGTGGGAGGTGACATGCCAGCACATGGCAGGGTTAATGGGTTTGCACTTGATCATTTGGGTATCGGTGTTAAATATTCATGATGCTGGGTTCATATCCATGCACAAGCGGACTCCTCCTTATCTGTGTCCTCAAATTAGTTCATGCCCTCTTTGGGGCTGAGACTGACTTCTTTCAGCATCTCAGCCCAGTTTTCAAGGGGGTTATCACTAGAAGCTGATGCGCTGGGATCCAGGCAGACGCGAGGAAGGACCTTCCGCAGTCACAGTTCTGTGCCTTATCCCCGCCCCTTCAACTTATTCTTGCGGCTTCTGCCAGCCAAGCCCCAGCTTACCTGCTGCCTGTGTGGCACCTGTGCTTTGCTTCTGTCCTCACTTATGACCCTGTCTTCCCTCTCTAGTCATTCCCATGCCCTCTTGTCAGCCCATGGCAGTGATGCAGGAATTGCTGCGCTGGCCAATCGGGGTCTCTCCTCAGCATCCTACACGGCTCCAGTTTGGCAGCACTGGGCAGGTGCTGCTGGACAATGCAGGGACTTGCTTGTTGGGGGCGGGAAACAGTATGGGAGACAGACCCCACCATGTCAATTCACCTCCCCATCCACGTCCTACAGTACCTCGCTCTCAGGGCTGGTTGGCCTCTTCTGTCACTACATGGGACTGGTGCTAGAAACAGGAGCTAGAAACGTTCATTTGGTCGGGTGGTGCTTCATGCTAATCTGCAGGAAAGCTCCTGGACTTCAACACTGGTGTATGCTGACACCGATATGTAAATGCAGAATTGCATTGTAACCCACTGCAGACTGCAGGCTGCGCTGGGGCATGCACTTCCCCCTGTAAGGCAGTTACCGAGCGCGACGACAGCAGCACAAACTCCCTTCAGTCTTTCAACAAGAAATTCTCATCCTTGGTCTTTCTGCAGGTCAGAGGTGATCCTGAGTGAGGACATTAGGGGTCTGAAAAGCCAGCCCAGGGACATTCCTAAGTTTGTGGAGTTGGGCCAGTGTCATTTTGTGCTAAGAGTCACCAAGACTGAATGCCCTTGGATTCAGTGATTCACTGGGGCTCACAGGACTGAGAAAAGCTGTCGCACTCAAGATGTGACATTATAGTAGAGGGATCCAGATTAAAAGGAAAAACAGGACAAGGCACCTGGAGCACAGTCCCAACTACCAGATGTCCTTTCCCAGTGATGTCACATGGATGTACACAGATTTTTTTTTTTGACACAGTCTCATATATAGCAGAAGATGGCCTTGAACTCATAATCCTTCTGCCTCTTCTTCCCAGGTATTAGAACAATGGACATAGCCAACATACCCAGCTAGTTACACTTTAATTTTTAGTAGTAATTTATATAAATATCTGTCAAATGTTGTCTAGCGAGGAAGCTTACCCGAGCCTTAGAATCACTGGGGTCAGTCACACAGGTATAGACTACCTGTGAAACTGACCTCGGCCACTAGATTACAGACCCTCAGAACAAAAATATCCATTAAATATGTATCACAGTATTGGCATAAACTGTCTGGTTATGTGCCCTAAGGCCTCGGGCATCAAAATGCTTATCAGACAGACTGTTATAAGGATTTAGACATCTTTTTTGTTTTGTTTTGGTTTGGGTTGGGTTGGGTTTTTCGAGACAGAGTCTCTCTGTGTAGCCCTGGCTGTCCTGGAGCTCACTCTGTAGACTAGGCTGACCTCGAACTCAGAAATCCGCCTGCCTCTCCCTCTTAGGAGCCAATCCAAAGCCAGTGCTGCAGACAGACTTTCTTAGGGATTGGCAGGATTCCAGCCCCCAGGCCTGCTGGGCTAACCCGGCCTGCCCATACTCTCAGAGTCTCAGACCTCAGCTGGGACCCTCTGCACTGCTCAGCATCCCGTCCCTACAGGGACATACCTGAAGCAGCCAACTAAGAAAGAGAAAAGCTTTATTCATACTCGTGTTTCTCAAGGCACAAGTCCAAGGATGGCCGCCACAATGCTTTGGTCCTCTAATGGAGACAGCATAGGGCCAAAGCAAGTGGTCTCATCCTCAGGAAACAAAGGGATCAAACCCACATCCCATGATGTCCTTTCAGGCCACGATTCTGGGAAACTTTGTAGCTGCTTCCCTTTTTGGCACCTCCTCCCAGCGTTCCACAGCACCTAATATCACCATCCTGGGACCAAGCCTTCACATATGAAAATCTGGGGAGCACTCGCTACAGAACATAGCAGAGTAATATTTCACCTACCGTCATTGCAATTCCTAACGGTCACCATTGACCTCCTCACAAAAGGCGGGACATCCCCAGCGAGGACTTTACACACTGGTGTAGTTATTATTATCCAAGGGGCAGAGGCATGAGAATACACCTTCAGTGCTTCCGTATGATCTTAGGAGGGTCAACAGCGCCTTTGCCCATATCCTGAAACAAAGGCGGCTTGCGAACAGCACGTCCCCACCTTCACTGCCATCCCTCTCCTGATTGTCTGTCTCTTTTCTGGCAGTGGCTTAGAAACCCCGGCCCCCAGCATGAGAAGCGGACCCTGTTTGGAGACATGGTGTGCTTCTTGTTTATAACGCCCCTGGCGACCATCTCAGGCTGGCTATGCCTGCGGGGTGCTGTGGACCACCTGCACTTTAGTAGTCGGCTGGAAGCCGTCGGACTCATTGCTCTCACTGTGGCACTCTTCACGATTTACCTCTTCTGGACACTAGTGAGTATGGCCTGCGGCTGGGGTGGGGGTAGGGCTCAGGCTGGCGGCACTGTCACCACGGGCTCCTTCATGTCTGCAGCCCCGCTCGCCCGCCCAGACCTTCAAATGCTGGCAGGGCACACCTATGTGGTTTGGAGGGGTTGAGGGGGGCTGAGGGATGTACATCCAAACACACTGCAGGGAAGAGCACATCAAAAGAAGGAAAGCCGGGTTCCTACCCTCACAAGTCAGACGTGAACCCTGGCCGTCCCCCACTGGCGGGCTGGAGTTCCAACGGGTGTACAGCGTGATACTTGCTTTCTTGTTGCTTCTCGCTTTTGCGGGGCTCCTTCGTGGTAGGTTACGAGGGTCTCACTGCAGCCTTCTGCACACATCATGAATCCTGCCTGCTGCCTCTCCCCTTCCTGCATCCTTGCCGGACGCGGCTGCACTCTGCCGGATCACTGTTCCCTGGGTTGGGATATTGACTCTGCTGCCCAGAAAAGCACTAATTTATCTAGTTGAGAAGACTTTTGCTGCCACCCAAGGAAAGCCATTTCCCAATAAGTGTTCCTGCTGTGTATGAGGAAGAATGTTTAAGCCTCCCCTTTGTCATGCATTTGACTCTGGGCGGGGAGTGGTTGGCTGAGGCACCCCTGGAAGCACCCCCAAAGGGCACCATCCGCCCCCTCCCCGTGCGGTCCAGTGGGAGCTGAAGGGCTGAAGAGGAGGCTGCTTCGAGAATACCTCAGAGCCCAGCCTCCCGCTTCCCGGGGTGACTCTCCTGTGTGGGCACAGTTATAATCTGGTCACACCCCATTGTCACTCAGGGGTATTTCCTGTCAAAAGTGCTCCCTTCCCACATCCCCTAGCACAGTGCCAGCGCCTCGCACTGTTCCTGGCTCCCCTCCCCTCCCTCCCTCTTCCTTCCACTGCCAATCGGACCCTCTCTTCCTTTCCTTCTTACTCATCGGGAACTCTTCTGGCCCTGGCCCTCCTCTCCCATAGTGATGTTCAGACAGTCAGGGACACATTTCAGTCTCAGGAAGAGGGACATGTCTTGAGCGGTAGGAAGCTGGGTACGTTCCGATACCAAGAACTCAACTTCTGGCTGATTGGGAAATTCTATTCCCAGCTAAGGAAACCACAGAACAAACTATTTGTCCCTTGCTTTAATGGCCCACACTTTGAAAGGGTGGCCTGCTTCAATATCAATCAAACAAGGAAACTGATCCCAAGCTTTCATTGTGATGAGAGAACGGTTAGGAATAAGGCAAGAAGAAATGGCTCGGCGTGTAAGAAAGCATAGTACAGTGGAGCTGAATTCACATCCAGCACCCATATCAAGTGTGAGGCGTGGTTCTGCATGCCTGTGACCTCAGGGCTACAGGGGGCAGGCAAAGGCAGACAGCACAGAAGCTGGCAGGCCACTCAGCCTGGCTGCACAGGTGAGCCTCCGGCTCAGGAAGAGACGCTTTCTCAAGACAATGATGCTTACGACAGCCTAAGAGCCCCTGTACCTGCGGCCTCGTGCTCATACACCACACACACAGATTGAGTCTCACTCTGGCACCCACACACCTGGTAAGCCACTTCTCTGAGCCTTACTTAGCCCTATCAGGACCCACTCCCCTTGGTGTCATGACACTGAATTCGAGGAATACACAGTAAACGACTTTGGAAAATAATAATTAAGCACAAGGAAGAGGTTTTGTTTGTTTGTTTTCTTTTTTCTTTTCTTTTTTTTTTTTTTTTGGTTGATTTTGTTTGTTTGTTGGCTTGTTTGTTTTACACCATAGTCAGGCCATTGGGGGTCTGAGATTTTTTCATAGAATCATATCTATGATGAAAAATGAAGCAGGGTGGACCCCACATGGTGGACCAGAGCCAATATGGTCCGCCTGCCAGATAAGAGAGGAAGATGACTGCTTAGAGCAGAAGGCATGTGGCCTCGTCTCATACCCATCCCAGATGGAAGGAGGCTCTGGTGGGAATCGGGCCTTAGCCGGGCTCTGCTAGAAGGCCATGGAGCAGAGCCCCTGCGTTAGAATAAAACCCAGCTTCCTAACAGCTACCTACCTTTAAAGAGGACACGTAACCTTTCCTACTCAGCCTTCTTCCCCAAAGAGAAATGGAGGAGATGAGTGCTGTCCTGGGTTGTGGTCATCATGAAGAGTAAGTACCATAAGATCTGGTGACATGTCTAAGCACCCACCGAGGGCAGGTGCAGGGTCATCTTCCTGAGTCTTCCCTGCTCCCCCAAAGTCCACCTTCTCGCAGACCTCCAGAAAAATGCAGAGTAGCAGAAGGAAGGAATGGCTCTCCTCTGTCCTGACTGGTGTGAAAAAAAGCACACTGTGGAGTCGGCTCGGCAATAGGTCACTGAATATAAACTAATTCCTTCCCAGATAAAAGCTGTACTGAGCAGCCCTGCAGAAGCCGTAATTCAGGAGCTGACAGCACTTGGAAAGTGCCCTCCGGCAGCAGCCCATTGTAAACAAGCTGTCAAGCTTAAGGAGAATATGCTGTGAAAATGTCTCGATAAACAAACACGGCAGCAGCCTGGCCGGGCTCCTCAGAGGGGCCATTCCTGGAGGAGCCCCTCAGCCAGGTGCTGTAACAAGGGATAAGCACTCACCACAAACCTCAAAGTGCCTTTGATAACTCATGACCACAAGGGCCTGTTGTAATGCAAACTCAGAGGCCTACTCCAGGCAGTCTGCAGTGTCCTAGAAACCCACCCTGAACCCAAGAGGCCAAGCTCCCCACAGCCCCCACACCTCATGGTTTAGGGCAAAGGTTCTCAACCTGTGGGTCTCGACCCCTTTGCAAGTTGAATGGCCTTTCATAAGGGTCACATATGCTGCCTTTTGGATATTTACACTACGATTCGTAACAGTAACAGTGAAAATTTTATGATGGGAGGTCACCACAGATGAGGAACTGCACTAACAGGTCACATCAGTAAGAAGCATTGAGGGCCACTGGCGCAGGGGAAGGTTCATGAATTTAAGTCTGTGAACAGTCAGCTGAGAATTAGGTCCACCATATTGTGAGGACACTAAGTATACTGCGTGTCAGCCTCCTGTAGGCTGGAGCCCAGTGCTGTGGCATGGGACGTCTCTACATGTGCCACATTACTGACCTGCAAGCCCCAGTACAGTGAACGAGGGACCAAGTCCCTGGTTAGACTTGTTTCACGATTGGATCATTTAAATTCTGGACGTGGACAGGATACCTCCAGTTCTACATCCTGTCAGCCCATGCTCCTGTGGGGCTGGCTTACAACTGCATTTTCTCTGTTCTTTAGCAGATGTGTGCCTGGTGTCTTGTTGTTGGGGGGGTTTGTTGTACTCGGTGACCTGAGCTGGTCTTGATTCATGGTGACCCTCATCCCTCAGCCTCTGTGGAGTGCGGTGATTACAGGCATGAACCAGAGCACCCAGATTCTATCAGGCTGTTGGCCGTGGATCTGACCTAAGCAGGCTGTCTGCCACGGTCAGTCCGTTCCTATGCAGTCTGACAGTGAGCTGGTCCCACTGTGGGGACAGCGGCACCCCAGAACACTGCTCCCATCCATATGCTGAAATTACCCCAAAGCTTCCCAAGAGAAGATTTGGCTAGATCTCCCAGAGGCTGCTGTGCCGTCCCCACAGGCCTGCAACCCCGCTGGTGCCTTCCTGGAAGGGTAGCATGGAGCTAAAGCCCCTCCTGCCAACCTCCATGTGCTCAGAGACCCTGTAATGACCCCGTCCTGGGTAGGAGTTCGATGGCCTTTAGGTGAATAAGCAGTTAAACTTCAGAAATCAATCCATAAGCAATAGTAATTTTGAAATAATAATCCTGTGCATTTTCTTCCTACCCTCTTCTTAAGACCCCAGAGATTAAGATCTAAATGAGGGGCTTCCCTTTCATCCCAGCATCTCCCCAGACACTGTTTCTCCTTCTCTTCATCTCTAAATTAAACTTTACTCCCCCCCCCACTCTGATCCTGCATTGTAGGGAAGGGGGTGTCTTAGAACATCTGGAAACAGGAGCAAATCTTAGCCTGGGGCCACCGCGGACCTGCCTTGTGTTCAACTTCCTTTATTTTCCCTGAGAAGGATCTTCCGGATGTTCTCATTGATTGAATTTGCCTGCAGCCTTTGGTAGTTAACAGTAATTAAATAGATTAATATGGCCTCATCTGTTTATCTGTTTGTCTACACAAATGAGCTCCCCCCCCCCTTTCAATTTCCTGAACAAAGAACAAGGAGACCTGCCGAGTCCTTGACTCTCGGTGTCCCTTGGGGCAGCAAAGCTCAGGCTGGGTGTGCCTTTCCATCACCTAGGGATCTCGTTAAGTCTGGGTCGGGGCCAGAATTTTCATATTCTAACAAGTTCCCAGGAGCTGGGCCACTCTCACATTGAAGGAAAGAGCTCACGTTCTTCACTTTTCCAGAATCTAAGGAAGATGTCACAAAGTCATTATCATCCTTTGTGTACTTATAATCTGTAAAGAAATTCCAGGTCCAGAACCCTGAGTACACACAGGAGGGAGCTAAGTGCTTTAGGAGCACCTCTGCTTCCCGGGAAACTAACGCTTGTAAATGACAGCCGCACGCCCTAGGCGGCTACCAGGCTCAGGCTCAGGAAGGACACCCCAGTCCGCGTGCCTGTCTGCCGCCTGTCTCCTCAGCAGCTGGGCTGACCGTGCACATCCATGGAGGAGGAGTGGCTGATGTGCGGTCCAGCCGTGGCACAGGTTCTAGGCTCTGGACACCTCGGACACACTTCTTTAGTGCTTGTTTGGCCTCCACAACTTTCTTCCTCCCCTTGGTGTTCCCACCTGCCTCTCAGTTCCAGAGAAGCACCAACAGCCACACAATGGAATAGATACAAGAGAATCTAGCTTGTAAAAAGATGGATCCACTCCTGCATGGTCAGGGCATTTTGGAGAGAGTATGCCTGTGAGAGTTGAAAGCTTGTGTTTTCATACCCAAATCTCCCGGGGACGCGGCCTGGCCGTCTGCTTTCTCACCTCAAGTTCAGCAGTGGTTCTGCCAACTGATCAAAACTTGTACTCTCTTCCATTTGCGGAGACACTAAGCCCCAACCATCAGATCAGCCCACTCCTGTGGACCCTTCCCGGGGTCTCAGAACAGTAGCCCTATCCCAAGACTATTAAACAGCCCAGACTCAGGAGATTTGCCACTCTGAGTGTGTGGGCACCTGCCTAGTGGTACAAATGAGGAATCTGCATGCACTCAAACTGAAAGCTACCCATTTGGAATTTGGGGGGTTTTGTTTGTTTGTTTTTGTTGTTGTTTTTTCATTTATTTATTGGGAGGAGGTGGGATTCTGAGGACAGCTTAGGGAAGTCTGTGCTCTCCTCCACCTTACAGGTCCCGAGTGGCGCTCCGGCCCTCAGGCTCACTGGTGAGACCTTTGCCTTCTTGAGCCATAGCCCAGGCCTCATCCCCAATTTTAAATTCAGCTTTTGGTGGCATACACCGTTAATGTTAGCACTTGGGAGCACAGGCAGGCAGATCTCTGAACCTGAGGGCAGCCTGGTTTACATAGCAAGTTCCTGGCCAGCCAGGGCGACTGAGTGAGACCCTGTCTTTTCTCTGTTTAAAAAAAAATACACCTTCAAAAACACCATGTGGGCTGGGCGGTGGTGGCGCACGCCTTTAATCCCAGCACTTGGGAGGCAGAGGTAGGCGGATTTCTGAGTTCGAGGCCAGCCTCGTCTACAGAGTGAGTTCCAGGACAGCCAGGACTACACAGAGAAACCCTGTCTCGAAAAAACCAAAAAAAAACAAAAAACAAAAAACAAAAAAAACAAAAACAAAAACACCATGTGAATTTTCTGGGCAGGCCATCAGTTTCTGCTAGCCCTTTCTAAAGCAAACAGCTTGTATGTGTCATTCTAGACAGTTAGGTAAAAAGCAAGCACTCTAAGGTACAGTCAGGTCCTGAAGCTTGCTTGAGCAGTACTCTGGTCAGAAAGCATGGGTCTTCTGACTTGGCATATTCCAGCAACTTCCCAGTGTCTAACACTGTGAGAAATGCTGGATCTGCAAAGATAAATACAACATGACCTCTGCTCCCCGGCCACTTGGAGTCCATGGGAGAGACAAGGAAATACGCTATTGACCTCAGGACTCAATACCACGGTCAGCCACAGCACAACCTCGCAGACTGTCACAGCACGGGGCAAAGGTGCCCTTTATTCCTGAGTGAGCCTGAAGAGTCCATGAATCCCAGCACCCCTGCCCTCTGACGGAGCAGGTGCCATTGTCTGGGGTCCACGGTTGGACAGGGTCTGTACCTATCTGTCATGTCAGGCTTCCTCACAACCGAGGCTTTGAGTGCCGGGGCACCACTAGGAAACAAACCCCAAGTCAGAGAGGACTCCGTGCTCCTCACATTCTGATCTCTCCCAGTATGTGATGGAGAAAAGGAAGCAGCCTTGCCAGCCTCACGGGGGTCTTGGTGGGCACCTAACACCCAGTGCTCAGTTGCTGCTGAGACCACTGCCCCGTGCCCCCTCCCAGTACTGTTTTAAATGGCATATTTATTTCTTGAATTGACTGTCAACGTGTGCCACCTCTGAGTCTTCCATCCTTCCCTCCCACCCCAGGTGTCATTTAGGTACCACTGTCGATTGTACAATGAATGGCGTCGGACCAATCAGAGGGTGATTCTCCTCATCCCAAAGTCTGTCAACGTACCTTCTAACCAACAGTCCTTGCTGGGACTCCACTCAGTCAAGAGGAACTCAAAGGAGACCATTGTCTGATGTCTGTGTGGTCAGTTGGTGGACTCGTTGTCTGGGCTTTGGAAGTCTCTGCACTGGGGCCATGCACTGAGCCACCCCAAAGCTCTTCCTTTAGTCTTTGGGTCTGAGAACATCTGGAGCCTTGTCACCACACCGCCTGTGAAGGAAACAATGCTGTTTGACTTCAGAATCATGGATGCTGCGCTCAGATGATACGTGCTAAGCTGCCAAACATGTCTATTTAGCAGATACTGTATGGAATTTTCTGAACACCTCTTTAACATATGAGGAAGGTTGTCCTGCTGAGGATGCGATTCAATTCTTCCTTTTTTATTACTATCTCAAATATATATATAAATATATAAATATATAATTTAGATGATAATCAAAATTGAAAAAGCCAATGTACAAACTGGTTTCTTGGTTTGGATGGGTTTTATTTGGGTTAGTTTATTCATCTCCCCGGTTTCTACTGTGGGTTCTTTGGTGGCTAACTTGATAGCCGGAGTGGTCTTTTTCATCTCTTTTATGTCCCTTATTCAAGGAGACAGCATAATTACTGCAGAACAAGTCCCATTTGAAGGGTGTTTTGTACTAAACCTCATTCAGTTATCAGTTTTTAAAGGGAAACAAAGGTGTGGCAACTCACCACGCGGTGAGCTAGCTGTCTATTTAAATATTGAGGAGGAAGACGACGGTGAGAAGCCCCTCCTTTCAATTTGTTTGGTACTGACAGCTGATAGAAGCTATTTTCTAATAATAAATACCTGGTGTGTGAAAGACAAACCTTACTGATGCAGTACTCTTTTTTTCTTAATTCTTAAAACCTGTATAGTTTCCCAACTAGGTTTACAGACTGAAAATGGCAGGGAAGGCAGTGCTGGCTCCTGCCCCGCCTCGGTTAGCTCACGGGGCTTCATCCGACTTCCATCAGCTTTTGCTTTCGCAGGGAGCCGAGCATCCGGCTTCTAGGACCCCTGAACCTGTTTTGCATATCAATTAGCATTCCCATTGCTCTGCGGAGGGAGGTGTGACAATAGAGCCTGTCCTCACAGCCTGGCGCTCAGTCGAAGACCCTTTTGTCAGATTTAAAAAAAAAAAAAAAAAAAAAAAAAAAGTGCGCTACACAGTTCCCTTCCCCAGTCACGAGCCAGTTCTGTCACAGGCCAAAATAGACTTTGTCTAAGAGCTTCGTGTCTCCCTTTTATCCGACACAGCATAGATGTCTGACCCCTCGCCTGCAGGCATTGTGTCCACTGAAGCCAGGAGCGGAGGCTCGCTGGGGTGGCTCCCAGGCTCCCGCCTGCCCACCCACTCCTACATGCACAGGGTGAGAAGGCTGGCCCAGCGTGGGACAGCAGGAGTGCAGAGGCGAGGAGGGTAACGATTTTCTCTGCAGATTGACGAAGCTGCTGCAGCTGTCCCCTTTGTGGGCCAAACCCTCCTCTCCCCGACTGCTCTCTCCTCTCTCTCTCACCCCTCTGCCCAGGGAGGGAAACAGCTGTACTATCTTCACGGCTAAACTCAGATGTGCTTTATGGCTTATGACAATAGGTTTCCTCCCCACCGCGCTTCACCCCGACACTTCTATTCCAGTCATAGAGGTCTCAGCCCTACTGTTTACACGGCCCCGCTCACCCCTCTGGGCTGTCATTAGCCGCACCACCATCAACTGTTTCTTAATTGACCTTTTTAAAATGCTGGACACCGCTGGCTGCACGCAGCTGCCGCACACTTAAATTTCCTCAGCAGAGTCCAGCCTGGTGGCCTGTGAATTGCTGCAGTGCAATATACTTGATAAATGATGTCCATCCAGCCCTGAGCTGTCAGAGAATCCAGTGAGACCTCTCAAGTGAGCAGCGCCACCTTCATGAAAGAAAGGCTTGTTCCCTCGCTCCCGTCCTCTATGAATTAAGGAAGTGGTGGCTTTGAGGGTTGGCTGAGATTGGTGGTTGAGAATTCCTGCAGGGCTGGAGAGAGAGCTCAGTGGTTAAGAGCCCTGACTGCTCTTCTGAAGTTCCTGAGTTCAAATCCCAGCAACCACATGGTGGCTCACAACCATCCGTAAGGAGATCTGATGCCCTCTTCTGGAGTGTCTGAAGACAGCTACAGTGTACTTACACATAATAAATTTTTTTAAAAAAGAGAGAGAAAGCCAGGCGTGGTGGCGAACACCTGTAGTCCGAGCACTTGGGAGGCAGAGGCAGGCAGATTTCTGAGTTCCAGGACAGCCAGGACTACACAGAGAAACTCTGTCTCGAAAAACCAAAAGAGAGAGAGAGAGAATTCCCGCTGCCTTTTGTCTCGAGATGAAAATATTAAAAGTGGGGTGATTCCTAGAACCTCCCTGGGGTGTCTGTACTGGGGAGGCAGCACATTGGGACTGTGCCTGTACCATACCTCGTTCCTACAAATCTGAGCCCACCTCCAGGAAGGAAAGCAGAGGCCTCCCCGGAATGCTGAATGTCGGTGGTGAGCAGGATTCATCTGAGAACCAAGAACAGCGTCAGTGCCCGCACCCCCTAAGACAGTGCTTCTCACCTCCCTAACGCTGTGAGTGAGCCCCAGCCACAAAATTACTCTTGTGGCTACTTGGTGGCTGTAGTTTTGCTGCTGTTATGTCAAGTGACCCATGTGAAAGGGTCACTTGACATCCCCAGATGGGTCGCGACCCACAGGCTGAGACCCACTGTCCTAGTGAAAGGTCCCTACGCCTCCATCAGCAACCACACCCATCTCAGATTCTTAACCGTGTGGAAAATATTCCACTCCCTTGGAATCATTTAAGGCGAGGCTGTTCAAGGTAGAGTCTCTGGCCAAGGGTGTACCTGGAAGAGAGCTGCTTTCCAGCTGGTGCAAGCCACCACCTGAGGACAGCAGCCTTAGCCAGAAGCCTTCCTTTGCTCCATTCTGAACGATCAAGAAGGGAGATGGGGACAGGGCAAGCAGCGGGGGCTCGGTGACATACACCATCGGCGTTCCTACACATTCCTTGCTGTGCTCCGAAGACAGATGAAGGGGATCCTCCTGTTCTGTAGTGCGGGGAAGGTGTTTAGCATTGCTGACGTTTGTTTAAAAAAAAAAAAAAATCATCATTCGTGTCCATGGTAAGTTCTCTAACCTCTGGTTTCAAACGCTCCTGCTTACACTGGTCTCCTGCATAAACGGAGTGTGGGCTAGGGCCCATGACTCAGCACCTGCCCATTAGCCTCTGCCCGGTCACCGAGAGTGGAGGGCTGTCCGTCAAACAGCGAGTCAGACTACCTTTGTTCCATCGTTAGCTGCCAGTGTTAGCTCACACTCCACAGGCACCGGGAGACAGCTACACAAGTGTCACAGCTGATGGCTCTACCTTAAAGGAGCAGCCCCATCCAGGGCTGAACCAGACGTTTTGTGATCACAGACGCTACCCTAGATGACCCTGCAACCATTTCCAAGTGGGCCAGAGGACAGCATTACCCCCTGGTTACCTACCAGAAGGACCATTGTGATTGGTGCCGAAAGATAAGGCTGTGATTGATCCAAACATGACTCTCCCTGGCCTTGACTGACGCTAAAGAGTCAAGGCTATGATTGGTCCCAAAAAAAAAAAAAAAAAAGTCATGATTGGGCCAAAGCATCCTGTCTCTGGCTATCAAAGGCTGCTAGAGCTCATTTAAGTAGTCCCTCTGGGTGATAGTCCTGTGCTGCCTCCCCTGATCCAGCAACATGGAATCTAATAAAAGACTCCTTTCAAGTGATCCTTTCTTGTCTGCTCTTGTGGTACAGGTACAGGGTGAGCTGGTAACAAAGCGGCAGCAGAGCAGTCAGCGTGTGGAGCTGTGAACGCAGCAAGGCCGCTGGTGACTGGCAGCTGGAGCAACCCCAGCTGAACAGGGAAGGGAGAGAGAGGTGCAAAGAGGGGTCAGAGGGCAGAGATAACAGAGGATGCGAGGTAGTAAAGAGTCAGAGAAGAAGCCGCAGGCTGCAGTCACCCTGGGTTGCAGAAAGCTGCCACGCCTTTAGGGCCAAGAATCTCAGACCCCAGGCCAAGGGGGATCCTGATGCCTAGATCTGCCTTGAAGCCTCACTACCAGCGACAGTCAGGGATGATGTATCCCAGTTTCCTGGGCCTGCACAGGGGCAGTAACATCGTAGGACTAGGAACGAGAGACCCACAGTCTACAGGAGTACGGCGAGGCTAGCGGGCGCCACCCGCTGCTGCTCCCACCTACCCGCTGCCCGATATCAAAGACGAACAGTAAGACTGGCTTACCCATGATTTCTCTCTGAGCGCAGCGAAGGATCCCAGCCAGCTGCCTGGCAGCGGTCCCTTCCTAGTCATTTATCTTGAGAATGTCATGGAGAAATAAACGTGTTGACGATACCCAGAAGACAACTTAGCATCAAGCCCAGGATGCTCTTGCCTGCCCCGTGCGCACGCACGTGTTTCCGAGCGTCCTCATCTTGGGAAGGAAGAGGGAATACAGGGGCATTCCCATGAATTCTACAGCACGTGACAGATGAGCCGTAAGGCCCCACAGTGAGAGTTAAAGGACTGGTTTGGATTTCATTCTGCCTTTAGCTGCCATGGCCCCTTGTCCCAGTTACTAGGACACTGCCAAGATTGTCACTTCATCTGAGCTAGAGCCACGGGGCAGTGAGTTTTCACCACACTGCTTTATGCTCCCTGCGGGTGGTGCGCTTCCAGCCACCCACCCAGGAACTCTGTGGATTCTCCAACGAAAGGCACACGGTAGCTTATTTTGAAATGCCTTGGCAAACTCAAAACTTCTAAACCTTCCCCCGCTACCCTAGGCCCAACTGGGGAAGCGGCCAGTGGGCGCCCACCCGAATTCTCACACCGCTGGCTGGCTTTACCTCCTGCAGCTCCTGCGTCCTGTCCTTCTTCCCTGAGTCATGGCACTTCATGTCTGTTCTCTGCATCCTCGCCTGAGAAACTCTAAGGGTCCCACCTTGTGCCCAGCCGTTGGCCATTGGCATCATTATTGACTGATCAAAAACCAACTGGGGACAAGAACCTTTAGCGTTTGGACACACAGATTCCCAGCTGAATCAAAGCATTAGAACCAATCTCCAACACAACCATAACCACTTCATTGCCATCGAAAGTTGTCTCGAGCAGGGAAGAGCCAAAGATGGGAGAGAAGCCCCTGGTCTACACTTGAGCTCAGCAGCAGGCCCCGTTTCTTCCCAGGTGCTCCTCGTCCCCTTCCGCACTGAGTCCTCCAACCAGCCATGGCTCTGCATGCATTCCACTTCCTTGTCCCAGACTGACTCCCGGCAGCTTTCCGTGATGCCCCCACATGGCTTCCCCAGCCTCTCACACTTAAGGCAGAGACCAAAAGAACCCAAGGTAGAAAAACAGCCAAGAAATTAATCAGCCAGTGTTTCCTTTCCACTTCATTCCAGAGTGCCGGAAGCGACCTGAAGACCAAGCACATGGTGTGTAGTCCCTAATAATGAGGAGAATAGAGTGATCCTGACCTTCAGTGTAGGACGGGACCTGGGCCCATGTTTCGGAGGAGGGTTTGGGATTGTTCATAGAAGTGAAAGTTGGGATCAAGATGGAACTGGCTTGCCCTTGGCTGAGAACAGGGATTGCTCAGCAGGAGACCAGGCCGTGTGAAGCCTGGTGCTTTGGTGTGATGGAGTCATGAGAAATCGGGTAACACTCAAAAATGAGGCAAGTCAGCAAGAACATTTATTACCAAGGCAACAACCTCGGTGTCTGGACGCTGGCTTGGGGACATCCTGCCTTCTGGTTTGCTCTTAGGGGTGATCCTGGTAATTGAAGCCATTTCCCAATGGAGCAAGAGTAAACAAGAAGTGACTTGAATTCAGATCTTGATCCTGCAATGCCACCCCTGACCATTATGGGGAAAGGATGCATTTGGTTTCTGTCACCTTGACATGACTAGAGGCACCTGGTATGAGGGAACCTCAAATGAGGAACTGCCTCCATCAGACTGATATATAGGCACATCTGTGGTGTGTCCCCTTAATTAATGGTTGATGAGGGAGGACTTGGACCATCTTAGGGGATGCCACCTGTCTTAGTTTGGGTGTTATTGCTGTGAAGAGACACCACGGCCAAGGAAACTCTTATAAAGGCAAATATCTAACTGGAACTGACTTACAGGTTCAGAGGTTCCGTCCATGATCACCACGGTGAGAAGCAGGGCAGCATGCAGGCAGACACGGGGCTGGAGGAGCCACGTTCTGACCCAGAGGCAGCCAGGAGCGGGGTCTGATTCCACACTGGATGTAGCTTGAGCTTATATATGAGACTTCAAAACCCGCCTCCACAGTGACGCACTTCCTTCAACAAGGCCACACCCACTCCAACAAGACCACACCCCCTAATAGTGCCACTCCCTATGGACCAAGTATTCAAACACATGAACCTGTGAATCTATGGGGGCCAAATTTATTCAAACCACCATACCATCCTTGAGCACAAGCTCCTGGCTTTATAAAACAAACAAACAGACAAAAAAAGCAAAACCGTTCAAGCCACGGAGCACAAGCCAGGAAGCAGAAAGCAACCTAATGGTCTCTGCCTCCAGGTCCCTGACTTGAGTTCCTGCTCTGACTTCTCACAGGGATAAACTGTTGCCTCTAAACTATAGGATGAAATCAACCCTTCCCTTCTCAAGCTGTTTTTTGGTCAGTGTTTTATCACAGCCACAGAAAGCAAATCAGAACAGACCTTCTCGCTAGGCCTCAGTCTTTCTTTCTATAACATGGAAATTATCTTACAGCCCCTGTGAGATCTGAGGCATAGCACTCAGGAGTTCATAAGTGATGCTACTACCTTCCCCACCCCCTCCACTCACAGCTGCTAGTCCACTGAGCCATCTCTCCAGCCATATAATTCTTGATCACAGAGCCTAGAGCTACTTGAGAATTCATTAGAGAAAAAAAAAACTAGATATTTCTATGTCTACAGAGAAAACCATCCACCCATGTCTGCATTCCCAGAAGTGAGGGGCTGAGTGCCTGGGCTCAGACACCTAGAGCTGCCCCAAGGCTGAATCCCCTACCAAAGTTACCGGGAGAGAGGGATGGAGAGCCCTGCTTTGCTCTGGGACATTCCTTTAAGTGTTTGCTTGTTTGTTTTATCTATTTTGTGTGTGGATATATGTGTGTGGGTGCACACATGACACATCCTATGTGTGGCAGCCAAGTCTCTTCTTCTGCTCTGTGGGTCCCTGGGATCAAACTCAAGTAGCAGGCTTGGTAGCAAGAGCCTGTATCCACTAAATCATCTCGCCAGCCAAGACAGTCTCTTTGTGGGACACACTTTCTCCATCACAAAAACGCACGGGCATTTTTTTTTCTAGCAAAGATCTTATCTTCTTTTTAGATATCAAGCACAAAGAACTAAATTAATCATACATTTAGGTCCATGTCACAGTTTCTACAGTCTCCCCCCCCCCAAACACACACACACACACACACACACACACACACACACACTGTATTGCGGGTATTGGGGTCTTGGATTAGGGTGACCAGGAGTCTTCTTCCCAAATGCCATTCTCCTGGGGGTCTGGGTTCAATGACATTCATTCTTTAGATTTGTTCAGGGTGTTATCCCGGGATGAGTCAGTTCCTGCTTGGAATCTGAGAGCACTTTGTTTTGTTGCTGGCTTATTATAAACATTGTTACAATGTTTAGCCATGAACACCCACCAGCACAGGGACCCGAACACAGAACCTGCAGCTACCTGCAAGTTCTGAGACACATTATCATTGTTAGTCTGTCTTACAGGTCTTTTTTGTAGGTGTTTTTTGTTGTTTTTTTTTGTTTGTTTCCACAAATACACATATTCCAGGCCCCTCCCGTGAACCATGTGCCCAGCCAAAGGAAACTATCTTCACTTTGACTTTATCTATGACCACAGTAAGAAAACTTAGAGGTCCAAAACCTCCAATAAATGGCTTTCTGCACAAGTTGGCTCAGGCCTGGCCATGCACGGCTTGCACAGAGCCCTTCTGGTGCTCCCGGGAGATGGCGCAGGCGTCCACCACATGGCTTGTCTCTCCATCCAGAACCCCAGCTCTAAGTCCTCCTTTGTCCATCCTTCCCAGGCAAGAGGAGACAGCTTTCCTCGGCATCCTATTAATCATCCACTAGGCTGCCTCATCTGGGAGAAGCTGAGACCAGAAAAAGAGACTTTTATGGGGTCCATCTTGGGAGAGATTAACAATCAGACTTTGTTTATGAGTGGGGGAGGGGGTTTAGCAGAGCTACTAAGGGGCACAACTGGGCTCCAAAGCCAGGCAGCCAGTGGTTCAGGCCCTTAGCGAGGATACTGTGATGCAGCTAGGTTTAGTCTCTTTCCCCCACCTTCCCAAGTCTCTTCTCATTTCCCCCCAAAGCACCAGTGTGCTATAGAAATGCAACATGTACCTTTGAAAAGCATTTTGCGTGTATAGTTTGACTTACATTTAAAGCATATCTATCTCCCTCGTCACTCTGTGTGTGTTCCTGCACGTACATCTAGCTCCTAGGCTTGCATTTGCCAGTTTTGCAAAGTGTAGTCTGTGTATGAGTGCAGTCCCTGCAGTGGCCAGAAGAGGGCATCAGATCCTCTGGAACTGGAGTTACAACCACTTGTGAGCTGCTTGTGTGTAGGTATCGGGAATTGAACTAGGATCCTCTGGAAGTGCAGTAGTAGCCAGTGCCCTGAAGTACGGAGCCATTTCTCTAACCCCAATGCTACTAGTCATGTCTTCCATATACATTTTAACCAGTCTTCTAAGCCTGTCTTCTTGTTGGAGCCAAATTTACATTTCTCCATTGCTTGCTGCAGTCTCTCTCCTCCACAGCCCTTAGTCTGTTTGATGTGCTGTCTGATTTAACGCTGACATGTGGAACAGAGATCCTTCCTCTTCATAGTCAAATCTGGCTGTTTTCTTTAACTATGAGTCGCCTTATTTTAAAGAGCGTCCTCTCATTCCAAATGCAAAGGCATTTTCCTACGCTTCCCTCTCCAGCCTCATGGACCTGTCTTCTGCCCTTCAGTCTTTAAAAGTCCCAGAGTGCACCTGTCTGCAGTTAAAGGGTTCTGTGTGATCTCTTTACGGGAGGTTAATTTCTCTATCACCTTCCACTAAGTGGTCTCTCCCGTGCTCGTTCCCTGGCCTGTCAGCCATGTCATCCTATCGAGCTCCGTGTGAACTCCATCTGCGGTGGGCTGCATTTCCTGCTGCAGTCTGTCTGGTCTCAGGTAACTGTCCAGTGTCACAAGATCCACAGGGAACAGCAACCCCTCCCTGCCACCTTTCAGCTCCACGCCCACCCCAAAACTGGCCTACTTATTATCAAGCCGGTTCGTTTAGTGTAGACACCTTAAATCATAGGGCAGTCTTGCTGGCATTAAGGATTCTGGGATTAGAGGGGATTTTCCATACATTTCGTGAAATCAACAACTTGACAATTTGTAGTGACCCCACGTTCCATTTGTTCCGTTTTGTGTGTTCTCTAGTGAATTCGCATAAAATTCCAGTCCAAGCTTGTGAGCCGACTCCCTAGTCTGTGGGTGCTAGCAGAGAACACCCCTCTTGCTGTGTGGTTGCTGGAACCTGTGTTTGTCCTCCTGCCTGGGGGATCCTGGGCTCTCTGGCCACATAGGCTGTGCCCACCTGTGTTCACGCAGTGGCTGGTCTGGTCCCCACCTTTCTGTGGCAGCGAAGTGTCTGCTGGTCTCCCAGGCACAATGCGTCCCGTGTCTCCACTATTGTTACCATAAATAGCCCTCATGTAATCTCACTGTTTTTTTTTCTATTTCTAATAGTCTTAAAGCTATTAAAATAATTAACTATAATAACATTGAGAGATATGTATAATTTTCTTTTTAACCCGTTCTAATAAGATACAGTAATGTGCACGGTTCCTAACAGGATTTTTATATCTGGGTCTGTTGAAACTCGACGCTCACACTAACACTGCCGTTCCCAAACAGCATCAGAGCTGAGGCCTGCCTGCCAGCTTCCGTCTCCCTGGATTGTGAGGCCCGCACTACCAACCTCACTGTTTGCTTACTGAGTCACTCCCTCCGTGTGGACGTAGCTCCGCCACGCTGGCCACGCTGGCCTGGAACTTGCTCTATAGACCAGGCTAGCCTCAAATACAAAGTTCCACATGCCTCTGCCTTTAGGGTTCTGGGATGAAACGTGTATGCCACCACCATCCAGCTAGAACCATGAAATCTTTCTGGGTTAACACGTGGTTGGTTGTTTCAAACATGCCTACATCTACGCTGCACACACACACACACACACACACACACACACACAAAACAGTTGTAACATGTATGTATAAACTACATCTTATTGTGTAAGTTATAGCTTACTTATTTGAGCTTGACCTATTTCTGAAAAGGGAATAAATTTCTTTTTTTTTTTTTTTTTTTTTTTTTTTTTGAGACAGGGTTTTGATGTGTAGTCCTGGCTGTCCTGGAACTCACTTTGTAGACCAGGCTGGCCTCGAACTCAGAAATCCGCCTGCCTCTGCCTCCCAAGTGCTGGGATTACAGGCGTGCGCCACCACGCCCGGCTCTGGGAATAAATTTCTAACTACAGTTGTCTATTTCTCCTCCTTTGTCTTGCTGGTAGCTGTTTTGTGTATTTACGATTATATTGATGCTTGTCATCAAATCTATTGTTCCTTGGGCTTGGAGAGATGGCTCAGTAGTTAAGTAGCACTGACTGTTCTTCCAGAGGTCCTGAGTTCAATTCCCAGGAATACATTGTTCCTCCTTACCAAAATATATTAATATCCTGCTTGCCCACTTTGATGTTTTCCAGCCTTCTTAGTCTCCTGTAGACAACATACTGGCAGATACTTTTAAATATATATAATCTAAGAGCCCGTATGATGGCGCACGCTTTAATCCCAGCACTCAGGAGGCAGGTGGATCTCTAAGAATTCAAGGCCAGCCTGGTCTACATAGTAAGTTCCAGGACAGCAGGAGCTACTTAGTGAGACCCTGCCTCAAATAAACAAAACAAAACATATGATCTATGTATAATCTAAGACTCCAAAGCCCATCAGCGCACATGTATTTTACTGCCCTGTGCAGTCTTCAATCTACCATCTCCACGTCATGTTCCCGTGGTCTTCTCCTGGTGATGTGACTACCACACTAACAATGTGGATTGGTGGTAAGAGGGGTTGTACCTCTTGGGGGTGACAGGGAGTGGAGGACACATGAGAAGACAGTTTCCAATGGCCACATAAGCTGTGACCATCTGCTGTCCATTACAAAGATGGGTCTCCTCCCAACTGATTGTAACCAGCTTGCCCTTTTAGAGAGGAAGGCTTGTAAATAGGGACCCCCGTGTGCCCTACCTATGTTCCTGCACACACTGCATGTAGCTACCCAGCACACAGGCACTGCACCCAACCTGCCCCCACTGCCCGGTGGCACTGGCCTGTCTCTGACTTCTGTGGTGTTGTGTGTTGACAAGCACTGTAGTGGAAGAGGTGCTATACAGCCAGACCACCTCTAGCTCTCCACCTCCTCCCCTCTCCCCATCTGCCCATCAGCCCTAGTGTCCATTTTATTTTCCCTTGGATTCGGAGTCATACTCTCAGCCTTCCAGCAGTGACTTCCGGAGGGGGGGGGGGCTGGCATCCCTTCTGCAGCAGCACAGGGTCCATCTTAGAGCCATGGAGCTGAAGTGGGGAACGTGACGTGGGAAAGAGAACAGTAACCCTGGAATTCGCATCCTGGCCCAGTTCAACCCCTCGTGAGTTTCAGAGTGGACATCTGGGCTCAGTTTCCCAGCCAGGGGCCCGGCTGCTGCATAGCAAAGTTGGAATGTTAAGTCTTTAACATTCTGGCTAGAGTCCCCTGGCTCCCTGGCTCTTGGGAGAGATTCTATTCAGTACAAAGGGTAATTAAGTGTACTTGGTAGGACAGCCCAACAGTGTCTGTCCTATACAAAAATAACCACACAGCTTCTCCCCCAGCACAGCTCAGTGAAGGACACAGCTGTGACCGGTCCCAGCAGCACGCCACTACCATGCCATGTTTACTCGGGTGGAACTCAAAGGCTGTTGCTGTTCGAATGACTGTGTGTGGTGGTTTTCAGCTTATAATTTGAGGCTTCTGTGAGGGTGGCTCGGTAGGACCCAAGTCGCCAGTGCCACAGAGGCTGCAAAGGGTGGGCCGCCTGCAGTGTTTTCACAGTGTAACTTTTTCCCCAGACCCTTTAAGAAGAAGCACAGACAAGCTTTCTGGCACTTTGCAATTAACTCTGCTAATATATAAAATGTCACTAGGCTTTTTCTATCACCGACCTTCCATCTCGATGCCCCTGCCTAGCAACTGCAAGGAGCTGGGTAGCCCAGCCTGGACCACGAGATAGCGCAAGGTTAGGCTCACTACGGCAGCCTGCAAAGCCCAGACTGACGTGGTCACACAGAGAGATGGACAGGGTCTGTGCCAGGCAGCTTGAGGTTCTTGTCATCTGGCACATCTGCAGTGTGTGGGAGGGCCCAGGACTCAGTCCTGCAGCCAATAGCTTAACAGTAAAACTAGCAAGCCAGGTGGCAGTGGCATGTACCTTTAATCCCCATACTCAGGAGGCAGAGGCAGGCAGATCTCTATGAGTTAAAGGCCAGCCTGGTCTACAGAGTGAATTCCAGGACAGCCAGGGCCATACAGAGAAACCTTTGTCTCAAGAAAAAACCAAGATAAAACCAAACAATAAAACTAGCTGTCAGGGCCTCTGCTGCCTAAGGTCCGCGGAGGCAGGCAGCCTAGCCCTGCTGGTCTCTCCTCCGTGTAGGGGGAGGGGCTTAGGGGCAATAAGCTACTTCTACTGGGGAACTAAAGAACCAATGATGGGGGGCTCAGCGGTTAAGAGCACTGAGGTCCTGAGTTCAAATCCCAGCAACCACCTGGTGGCTCACAGCCATGCGTAATGAGAGCTGACACCCTCTTCTGGAGTGTCGGAAGACAGCTACAGCGTGCTTAAATATAATAATAATAATAATAATAATAATAATAATAGTAATAATAATAATAATAATAATAATAATCTTTTAAAAAAACCACAATGATGGTTGAACCCTGGGTCCTTTTTACAGAGGCATCGTGTACATCAAAAACATTTCGGGGTCAGCATGTGCTGACCGGCTGCAGAGCTGCTGTGGAGATGCTGTGGAGATGCATGGATGTCAGACAGGAGGCCCGAGTTTGCTCCCGAGCATAAGGCTTTTTTTTTTTTTTTTTGGGGGGGGGGGGTCATGGGCAGAAGGCCAACAGTTCTCCAAACATCTGGCTAAAAAGGCAGCCCTGTGTCTCTTCACTTTAGAGAGCTCTGATCTGAAGAGGCTGACACTGCTAGACAGAGGTGCAGTGAAGCAGGGCATCCCTTCCTCTCCAAAGACAGCACACGGGCACCAGAAGCCCTGGCACTGCCCTCATCAAGCCGGTGGCACAGGCGCGTGCCAGCACAGGTTGGAGGCGGAGGCCTGAGAGAGAGAGCCCAGGTCTAGTGGCCTAGCATGCAGGAGGGATGTGGGGAGGGGACAGAGACTGTGCTCACATCTGTCCCCAGCTGTGGGTCCTCCACGCCCTTCAGACTGTTCAGCAGCCCCAAACGTCCATCTCACCCTGTGCACCGGCAGGCAGGCAGACCACAAGTAGGGTCCCCTAGAATCCATCCCAGTGTGGGCCACTGGACATGGCAGAAACCTCTACCACCCAAAGAGGAAAACAAAGTTTGTCACTCAGAGCCCTCAGTGGCCCAAGGGAATAGATCCAGAGAAGCCAGGCATGGTGGCGCATGCCTTGAACCCCAGGACTCAGGAGACAGAGGCAGGAAGGTCTCTGTGAGTCTGAGGCTAGCCTACTCTACATAGTGAGTTCCAGGATAGCCAGGGCTACATAGTGAGACACGCCCTGTCCCCCCCCCCCCGACTCAAAATAATCAATCAGAGAATGAAAACCTGGGAAACTCAAGCTACTCTCATTGGGAATGTGCATTAGCCACACTCGTATGTAAGCATGTACTCTCACACACACACATGTACAAGTACAAACAGAAGCCTGGGAAGATACAGAACAGATGAAGGAGTCCCACAGGAGGGCGATCTCAAAGTGCCCCCCGCAGAAGCCCCGTTATTTCCACTACACTCCCATCTCAGCCCCAAAGACACACACACACCACCCCCAACCCCCCAGCCACATCAGCACCAGTCCAGGAGAAAAAGTATCTGAAACACTCCTGCTACGAGGCCGAGAACAGACCACCCAGCCGGAAGTCGGAGATGGAGCAGCCCAGGCCCCCTCCACACTGGGGACCCGAGCTGAGGACCATCTCTCTGCCTTGTGGCCCCTGGGTAGCTCATCAAAACAGGGACAATATGATGAAAGTCACCAGACAGATAGCACATGCCTTCACCCCCTGCCTGTCCCATCTTGACATTTCCTAACGGCAATCTCCTGCGAGGCCATGGCTTCCCCAACTTGCCCGACAGCCCTGGCATTAGCTGTTCCCTCCCTATAATCATCCAGTCCCTCAGCCAGGCCAGCCCTTTCCCGTGGGGTCTGTGGGAAGGAACACACAGAAAAACAAGCTGGCGCAGAGCCCGAGGCGCGCAGAGCCCAGCCCGAGGCGCGCAGAGCCGCTCCAGAGGCCGATCCCATTCCTGTATCTTGCAATCATGATGCCAAGGAGGACAAAAGGCTCTCCTTCCTTTATTTCATAATTCAGTGTTTCCCAACCTCTCAACGCATTCCTTTTTGGAAAATAGTTGCCAAAGACACCTCGTCACTTCTCCTCAGCAGCCTGGGTGAGGAACAGAGAGAGCAGAGCCCTCCATGGGGCAGCTGTGGCTCCAACGTGCCTGAAGCTGTCTGTCTGGTGCATCCATCCCCTCTCCTAGCTAAAGGCGTGCATTATTTGTTTAAGTGACAGTGTGACATAAAACCACAGCTCTCATCAAGGACAGGCACACTGCCGTCAGCTCCCTTCTGTACATCAAGCGGAGTGGTACCCAGCTTCGCTCAAGGTGGGAGCAGGCGCGGAAGCGAAGAGGACAGCTCCGGCTCAGCGGCGCGCAGAGAGCGCTCAGAGGCTGGCCAACTGGCAGGAGCCAAAAAAGACACTTCGTGCTTAGGGTCTCAGTGGGAAATTCAGAAATGACAGCCAAACGCGGTCCAGAATTCTCCATTTCCTGCTTGAGGCTCCAGCACACAGGGTAGCTCCAGGGTCACAGTCATCTTCAGTTTCAAACAATGGCAAATGTACCGATGTGACCAGCCTGTCACAAAGACTGGCAGTGTTCACAATGCACCCTTCCTACCAGAGAGGCAGAGGATTCCAACTGGGCCACTGGAGTTCCCCTGGGGGGTTTGAAACAAAGGAACAGTTTTTTCAGCACTAAGGATACTCTGAATAATTAAGAACAAGAAGGGGGGAGGGGAGGTGGAGAGATGGCTCAGCACTGACTGCTCTTCCAAAAGTCCTGAGTTCAAATCACAGCAACCACATGATGGCTCACAACCATCTGTAATGAAATGATGATAACGCCCTCTTCTGGGGTGTCTGAAGACAGCTATAGTATACTTACTGTTATGAATCATAATGTATATGTCTGTTTTCCAGTGGTCTTAGGGGATCCCCCCAAGAGTTGTCCAACCCTCAAAGGGGTCTTGTCCCACAGGTTGAGAACCGCTGCCCTAAGGGTTTGGTGATTTATGTATTTCATCCCTAGGACCATCGGAGAAGTCCAGAGAAAACGGGCTCAGGGCTGAACTGTGTGGCCACGATAGTCCTAATCTCAAAGTTGGGGGGCTCACAAAAACAGCACTAGGCCATTTGCAGAGAGATCAGCAGCGACCCCTGCAGCCCGGGCGGCAGCTCTGGCCCAGAGCAGGCGTAATGTGCATGTCAGCGTCAGGCGAGGTGGCCCAGCTGCGCATGTCAGTTAATGACTGACAGTGCTCGCTCAGCCACGACTCGTGGAAGGAAAAAGGTGGTGTGTCTGGTATTCTCCATGGCTTTCCTTGCTGAGCCATTGGTTAATTCAAGAAGTATTGATTCTGAGAAACAGCATGTGCACTTACAACTCGCAGAAATTCCATCATTCTGTACCAAGTCTCCTTACCCTGATCTCTTCTCTCGGTTAATTAATTTTAAGCTCACGATTAAATTCCTAAGCACTTACAACCTACCATATGGCCCTGACCCGCCATGACCTTTTCACACAATCTAACTGAATTCTTCCACCGACACCAGACTGGACTTTTAATCTGAACGTACACCTAACAAAACAAAGATATGAGAATGCATGGCTTCTCAGGACCGTGCCCTGCTACTGACCAACTGCAACCGGTGGCATTAACCGCTATTCTTATAAGGGGTTTTCCACTCAGAGAGCGAGGTCAAAGGCCATCAGTGCTATTCCGTCTGAATCCTGTCTGTGGAAGGCTGTCTGGGGAAGTACAGATCTGGAACATGACCATGACTACACTCGGTATGTCCCAAACAATGGTCACTACGGCTGTTAAAATTCTTGTTACCGCCATTCTAATCACGGCTGAATCACCAGTTCCAATAATCCCCATAATTCTGTCGCCCCCACCCCACACGGGTCACCGGGAGGGACTGGCACACACTCTAGGTCACTGCAAACAATCCACAAATTCCCCCGTGGCTTCACTTAGGCGGCCAAGGACTTTCAGCTGTGTCCTGCGTGCGACGCTGTAGCTACGAACACTGACTGCGGCCCACAGGACACCCTAACAGACACTTAATTACCTCCCTGAACAAAGACTGCATGTCCCGAGAAAGCCCGCTTGGCAGACTCAGTCCTGCAGGGCCATGCCTCAGCCTCGAGAGACTAGTGGAAGGCAGAGGGTCTCAAAGATTGTCCAGAGGTCAGAGCACCCCAGTTCCGTTCCCAGCACCCACATGAGGGGTCACAACCTTTTACAACTCCAGTCCCAGGGGTAGCTTCCACAGGCACCCGGCACATGTGGTACACATACACTTATATATATATATATATGAGATAAATATATATCTTGCTTTGTTTGTTTCTCATTACGAATGTATGTGAGCCACCATGTGGTTGCTGGGATTTGAACTCAGGCCCTCCGGAAGAGCAGTCAGTGCTCTTAACCGCCATCTCACCCCAGGCTAAACACTCTCACATATAAAGTAAACCTTTTCAAAGACAGACAGACAGACCTGAGTAAGAGCTCGGGCTGCGAACAGAACCCCTCTCCCGCTCTCCAGCCCCTCAGCAGCACCGTGCAGCATTCACTGTAGAAACTGGGTAGGTAGGGAGGGACACCAGGAAGCACCAGGAAGCACCTACTTGCTGAGGGGAACACACTTCACCCTAAGCTAACCCTAACTGGGTAAAACTGACCGCTGCCGGCAGCCTGGGACAGCAGGAGAGGCAGAGCTGCCAAGGTCAGACCCTCTGTGAGGGGACAGTGACACCTTTTGGGCCCCAGTGTCCTACCTGCAAAAATAGGAACACCAGTAGCTGATGAGGTATGAATGGTGTGCGTGGTCACGGAATGACTGTTACACCCAAAGGTGCCCCTCCCCATTCCTTCCTCTCAACAGCATCCCGGGTTGCTTTTCTGTCCCAACGCCATGTAAGAACCATGGTCACAATCCATCCTATGCTCCAAGCCTGCCTCAGGGTTCTCTCAGGACTTTGGGGTAAAGTCATTCTGACCCCTTGGCTATCCTCTCCACAGAAAAGCCCCTCCGGACTGCAACCGGCACCTTTCCTGTCAGCTCTGTGGCAGCTTCTCAGGGCGGAGGCCAGGCCACTTTTCCTTTTATGATGAAAAAAAAAAAAAAAAGAAAGAAAAGAAAAGAAAAGAAAAGAAAAGAAAAGAAAAGAAAAGAAAAGAAAAGAAAAGAAAAGAAAAGAAAAGAAAGAAAAAAGAGTGTTCTGGAGTGTGGATATCAGACCCCCTCCCCCAACCCAATGCCAGGGTCAAATCCTCTAATTTCCCCCCCTCAGGACAAAAGCTTAAGGAGAAATGGTCCGACTTGTCCTCTGGAAAAATGGCTCACAGGAAACTTTTGGCCCCAGCTTCGAGAACAAGGGAATGTGGGAATGGGAAGATGGGGGAGGGGAGGCATGGCAGGGTCTAAATTCAAAACAAAACAAAACAAAAAAACCTGGTGCTAGTACAGGCAGCGTGAGCCAGGAGGCTCCTGGCTCGGATGAAAAAGTCAGAGCTGGCCCCCAGCTTGGGAACTGGACAAGAAACAGTTCTCTGGACACCACTGCCAGCCACTAAGCTAGAACGCCAACACAGCGAGGTCGTGCATACACCACACAACGCGACCGGGCTTGGGTCACTGGGCTACATGGGGCTGAGTGGATAGGCCTGCATATTTCACAGACCAAATCACACCAGCTAAGCTTGGGGTGGGGGTGGGGTGGAGTGCATGGCGTGACCCCCCACACCTCAGGAAAGGGAGACAGGAAATACATTCCCAGAGGCCTGGGTTACACAGTGAAAGCTGAACTCCCAAAACACAAAACCAACCAAGCAACCAACCAACCAACCCAGACCTTTTTGGAATACTTGTCAAGGTTGAGTCAGATGGAGGGAAAAACCACTGTCCAGTCACAGCAGTGAGGTCTCCCCAGAGGCAGATGGCAGGGGACCAGGAAGGTCACAGGAGCACAGCAGAGTAAGTCATGCAGTGTGGCTCTAAGATGGAGAGCTTGGCGTGCTCGGTTTCATTTGTCTGTGCCCTCACACACCAGGGCAAGTGTGTACAGGTCTCAGGACAGCTTTGACAAGTTTTCCCTCTGCCACATGGGCAGAGCTCAGCAGTCAGGCAGGCACCTTCGTCCAGAGCCACCTCCCTCTGAAAGCAAAGAAGCCAACACCAGTAGCATACAAATGAGGAGGCCTCTTTAAGATCCAACCTGAAGCTCACATGAGACTCAGCAAAGCAGGTCTGAAAAGCCAGCAGATTACTACAGGGTGGCTGGCGGGGACGGTGGAGGAAGCCCTCGCATATGAATCTGTGTTTTATTGTTATAAAGTGATTAAGCTACTGGGCAGGCTGTCTCTTGATATGGAGAGGTGCACTTTGTCTCTGGAGAAATATCAGCCGAGGACGGGATTTCCTGAGTGGCTGAAAGGGAGAGAGAGAGCAGCATTGTGGAAGTGGGGGGGAGAAGTAGGGGGAGAAGGGAGGGAAAAGTGAGGGGGAGAAGTGGGGGGATAAGTGAGGGGATAAGTGGGGGGATTTCACACCCTGGGCCGGGGCAGGTCTCCAGGGCAAACTGGCAATGCTGCCTCTCTAGAGTGTTCTCCGCCCTTATCCTGACCCTCCACCCCAGCCCAGCCTCTGCTCCCAGAACCACTCCTTCCACACACTTATCAAGGGGGAACTCTCATCCTCCCAACAATGTAAAAGATTTCTACTTTCCCTAAGAAGTTTCCTTCCCATCCCATTCACCTGATTATCCTTCCAGAAAGCAGCCAAACAAAAGAAACAGAATTGCAAGTCACACCTCCAGGGCCACTGCTTCAGGGAGCAGGCCGGCACCCGAGTCGGAATTCTAGGTTTTGCCATGAAAATATCCAACCGTTGCTCCAGGGCCTCCCAACTAACACTGGGCCAGAGACCCCCCCTCCACAGAGACTCTGGAGCACAGGCTACCCCATGCCCGGTGCCGAGTAAAGATCCTTTCTCGTTTTAAAAGCACACATTGAGACATTCAAATAAACTTCAACGAGAGAATGGTGCATAAGGCAGGATAACACCTTGAAAATATGCTTATGTGTATCAATACCCAGAGGTGTATATGACAATTAAATTAAAATGTTATGGACAAGCCCCACCTTCCACTCTAAGTCTGATTAAATCAAAGCAGCTAAGGCTTGTTCAGTAGTATGGTGCAGGTCTAATACCATCAAAACTCTAGGATTTCAAACAAAACAGCCATTACTGCCAAAGAGGTGGTTACAACCCTAACCTCCCAAGAAGCAAACCACCTATTAGGAAATCAACAAATGTACCTATAACTTAAAAACAAGTTCCCCTGCCGGGCGATGGTGGCACACACCTGTAATCCCAGCGTTCTGGGAGGCAGAGGCAGGCAGATTTCTGAGTTTGAGACCAGCCTGGTCTACAGAGTGAGTTCCAGGACAGCCAGGTCTATACAGAGAAACCCTGTCTCGAAAAAAACCAAATCCAAACAACAACAACAACAACAACAACAAAAACCCAACTTCCCCAAAACACAATGTAACTGAATTGCTAAGACTATTAGAATAAAATGTATAATGAAAGAAATATTCTCTTAAGTTCTTAAAAAGGAGTGGCCTAAGGATATGGCTCACCAAGGACCTGCCTACAGAACTGGCCATGAGGATACGTGCTCAGAGCCCCAGTGCTGGGGGGAGGGGGGAGGGGGTAGGGGGAGGGGAAGGAGGGGGAGAGGATGATTCCTGGGGCTTTCAGGCTTGGTCAGGGCCCAAGGAGAGCTCCTATCTCAAGACAAGGGAGGATGCCCAAGGCTGTCTGCCCTCTAGCTTAACCCTCTCCTCCTCCTCCCACTCCTCCCTTCAGAAACGAAGCCAAGGAAATCAGAAACTCAATGGCTTGGATAAAGGTCAAGGTGGACAGTGCAGAACCGGTGAGGTGGACATGAAGCACTCACTAAGAACACAGCCCAGAGAAACCAAAATACAAGACGCTCGGGATAGTCTTGAAATCCTAGACTGGAGGGACCGTGAACAGAGGTGACATGGCCTCCAGGAACGTGCAGCGTTGTCTTAGACAGGAGGAGCCTGAGTCGGAGGAATGGTGGAAGGCTCAACAGGAAGGTCAGAGCAGACAGGCGAGGAAGCAGGGCGAGAATCAACTCTTATTTGTTCTAAGAAGGGTAACTTCAGTGTGTCCTGCCTGTCCCCCACCGATGGAGCTGCAGACGGGGCGTCCGTCCTCCCCGCCCACTGTCCCCAGGACAGGCTCACGGCAGCCCATCCCTGAAAACCGCCAGAAGCCCCAAACTACTTTAGTTAACTGAATCCTGGAGTTTTCCTAAAAATCTCACCAGATCACACAGTATTCTACTATATTACAGCTGCCATTTCCCCCCTTCGTGTCTAAAGTGTTGGGTTTTATAGCATAATTAATCTGGTGGTAAAGATCCTCAGGTTTGATGACAAGAACCCCCCCTTGTGGCAAATGTTTCACAGGCTCATACAGCTGTCTTCCCTACTGCCGTTCGGAAGATAAATCTGTGTTGAGAAGTTATCATTTTATCTGCTTCAGCAGACAGGATCTCTGACCCGGCATTTATCTTGTGTCTGCGACAGCTCCAGTGTACGCTATAAATCTGTGCAGCACAATAATTTGGGCTTTGTGAGTTATTTTCAAGTAGAAGCTGGTAGTCTTTGCACAGCTTACTGCAGGAATATTTTAAGAGGAGAGCAAACACTGGCTTTGGGTTAGCTTCTGAAATGTCTTCTGTGTATTCTAGGGAGGCTTCCAATGTTGTGCTCTTACAAGATGAACTGTCTCTACTAAAGCAATCACAGGAGAGAAACTCCTCAAATCCACAACCAACGAAGCCCTAGCAGTAAGACCAGCCCGGGCGACAGATGCCCACCACGTACGCTCCTACCACAGCCATTCAGGTCCTCATCTAACGGGGATTTCTAACGAATTGCTTTTCCCTTTCTATTTTAAACGAGAGTAAAAAAGACTCTAAAATCTCTTCATTTTCTCCTTCAATATAAAGGAGACCCACCGTCGTCATCTGCTGTTTCTCTGGAGACGGCCACTATTGATAAGCTGAACACCCTCCAACAGAGCCCCGGAGTCTGAACGTTCATCTGCTTACCTTCCTCAGTTGTCCAGTTCACAGGGGCCGAGCAGAACTGAAGCCGTTCTACCTTGTCAGCACCTGCCTAAGGCAGCTTCTCCCCCTCCCTCCGCTGCCGTGGGGACTCCAACCATGGATTCATTTTCATTGCCACTTTAAAGTTATAATTTTGCTACTGTTATGAGTCATAATATAACTATCTGTGTTTTCTGGTGATCTTAGGTAACCCCAGTGAAAGGGTCAGCACCCCCTAAGGGGTCACAACCCACAGGCTGAGACCCGCTGGTCTAAAGGGTTAAAAAGGACAGTAGATTAATAGTAAAACAGCTTTTTATTTGTTAATGTCGAATAAGAAATTTAAGCATGTTACACTATCTTAAAAACTCAACTAGCGCATTTGAAGAGAAAGCCTTCCCCCACCCCAACCCCGCCTGCCCCACCCATTCCCCTCAGGAATCAAGAATCTAAGAGAAGTAGCTGACCACACCACAGCTCTGCGCCCTCCATCCAGAGTGCTTACATGATGACGAGACTAATATTGCCTTCTTACAAAGTTTTTCTTCTCTTTTCTATTTAAAAAAAAATTTGTAACCTTGATCACTTATTACAAAAAAATTCCATACAAAAGTTCATATATTGAAAAACTGCTTTCCCCCCTCCCGCACAGCACCATTTTATATAGAGCAGAGAAGGATCGAGAGCAGACTGCCCTGGCTAGAAGAGCAATCCTCAGTTACGCCCAGACACGCAGTGGTTCTTACCCTCCCTGTCCCCTCTTAAAAGAACTTTAAAAAAAAAAATTACATACACACATACATAAAGAAAAGAAAAATGCCAAAAACTTGAGGGCCCCTTTCCGAACAGTACAGTTAGCTCAGTGTCAATAATTCACATCTTGCAACGTGTATGGATAGGATTTCTTTTACAAAACTTTCAGTGTCAAAAAGGAAATTAAGGCCATCAGATTCGCAGCTTAAAAATTCACATAAAGGAAATACAAAAATATCCTGTGCTTCTGAGAAGGCTCCGCACTGTGTACAGGACTCCGCGCCTCTAGCTCGAGGAAGACGGTGACTGGACAAGCTCACATAATGGCGCAGCTTTTATTGGATGCTCTTGGGGTTCCCTGAGAGGGAAACAGAAGGAAAGTCAGTACCAGCAATACCACAATGCTCTAAACGCAAGCCATTTCCCACAGAGGCGCTAAATCACCGCATCCCCAACTTAAAACGGGCCTGCTCATGCCGCACGCTTTCTAGCGTTCTCTACGGACTTACTTCAACAAATCCCACCGCTGAGTTTTTACTCTGACTATGCCAGTTTTTTCCAGAAAACAAACAAAAACAAACAAAAGTTGGTCTAGGCCTGTGAATAGTTAACAATTTCTCGTTTAAAATAGCTCAGGTCAACTGAGGTTACAAATATAACAAGACCTGATCTATGGGGCTGGAGAGATGGCTCAGCAGTTAAAAGCACTGACTGTCCTTCCAAAGGTCCTGAGTTCAATTCCCAGCAACCACGTGGTGGCTCACAGCCATCTATAATGGGATCTGATGTCCTCGTTTGCTGTGTCTGAAGACAGCTACAGTGTATTCATAGAAATAAAATAAATAAATATTTTTTTAAAAAGAAAAGAAAGAAAAATTCTATAAAACCTGTTTTTTAAAGAGCAGCAGCAGGCGCTGGAGAGGTAGACTAGAGGCTCCGGTGTTAAGAGCACCAGCCGCTCTCTAGGAGGACCTGCATTTGACTATAACGTAGCTCCAGGGGAGCCTGTGCCCCCTTCTGGCCTCCACGGGTACTGCATGGTTAGGTGACTCACGGGCAGACAGATGTTTCATCTTTTAAAGAGCTGGGATGTTACTCAGTGTCACTTGCCTAGCAAAACTCACTCCTTGTGTGACTTGTGGCTTGCTGCTAACTAGACTAAAACTGAAAGTTGTCAGTCCCAAGGGCACTAGATCACCGCCACTGTGCTTGGTGGCTCTCTGTCGTGACAATGGCAGGGACTCCCTAGCATGTAGGATGGTCTGATCCATAGAACAACAAAAGTGACAAAGCACCCCAGACTCACGGTCCTTCCTCCTACCACCAAGGAGACTTACCTCCTTCTTCGGGGGCACCTGAGGCCTCCTGAGGTCTAGAGGCTGCAGCAGGGGGTCTGGGCCCACTTTCAGGAGGCCTAGGACTTGCCATTTTAACCATCGCTGCCACATGCTCTTTTGTAACAAAGCTTGGGCTGAACTAGCAAGTCCTAAGAACACACCGGAAGAGTACTTCCAGCCCTGTCCACCTCAGTCACACCATAGAGTCATCTGGACTAAAAAATAAATGGCTTAAGCCCAAGTTCAGAGTATCCTGACAGTTCAAACACTGTCAAGTGCTCTTTCTATAACACCCAAATATCCTATCCTCCGCCACACTGCCCAAGTGCCTTTCCACAGCTGTTTACAATGACACCAGAGGCCTTGAGAGCCTTCCCCAGAGTCTGAGCAGCCAGGACTCATGCAGATAGATCGCCTGTCTCAGATGTCATCTCCTAGTCATTGAGAGTAGGACCATAGTGTACTTGTTAAACTAAGCCAGCAAAATAATAAGGCATACAGATGAAATAAAATCCCACCTCAAGCGATCACACACATGAAGTCTGCTGAGGGCAAGATGTGGTTTGAATAAGAATGCTCCCTGGACACTCATGTATTTGGAGACGTAGCCCACCCTCTCTTAGCGTTCTTCCCTCCTGTGGGGATTTGAACAGTTTCCTTACTGTCCGCAGGCCTCAGTTTACTTGCTTAGGACTTGAAACTAAAGGCCGTGGCTCAGGGGGCTGCCTGCTTGCTTGGCCTGCATGAAACCCCGGGCTCCATCCCTAGCACTCTGTAAGCCAGGCGCGGCGCCACAGGCCTACGGTTTCAGCACTCAGGAAGGAGATGGAGGCAGGATGGTAAAGATTAGGACTGGGGTGTGTCCCTGTTGGAGGAAGTGTAGCCTGGGAGTAAAGGACTCGCCAGGCCCCGTCTCTGCCTATGGTCAGGACATAGCTCTCAGCTCTACAGCCATGCGAGCTTTCCTAAGAGTTGCCTTGGTCATGGTGTCTCTTCCCAGCAATACAACAGTGACTAAGACACATGGCCGACCTAAATTACAAATACGTAGACATGGAGACAAGAAGGGGCAAACTAATAATCACACTCAAAAGCTTATATACTGTTATATAGCAGAATATAAACTGAAGGCTCATTAGTTATATTAATATTTTTCCCAAAATTAATTAGTTAAAACAGAATTTGGGGTTTAGCTGGAGTTTAATTGGGGTTCTGCAAAGCCCAGGTACTAGCTAAACTCTTGCGGTTCTTAGTGAACGGCAACATTATATACCAGCAGTGCGTTTGGCCCCACACTGAAGGTCAGCGTGGCTCTGGGTCTGGTTTTCTGTTCTGCGTTTACATACGAATGCTGCTCTCATTGAGAAGCAGAACTCTTCAGAGTCCAGCAAGGCCTCGGCATTCCATTCGCGTACGCATCTGTAACTAATACACATGCTCAACACAACACAGTATCTACACCAGCTACAAGTTGGCAAAGAAGGACAAAGTCAAGGGGCTACCATTCTCCACTGCATCCAAGTCTGGGCCCTGTGTACCGCTGGTGAGTGCACCGCAGCAGGGGGATGGCCACTGCCTGGGTTGGTATACAGGAAGGACATGCTCACAACAAGCTTTCCGGCAGTTCTGCTACTAAAAATTAAAACTGTACCTGCTGGTAGAAACGCCCCTCCTCAACAGCCACTCCAATGGGCTCTTCCTCCTCCTCTTCCTCTTCAGGTATGGTAGTTTTGAAGACCGTGCTTCTCTGAGCAACCTCCTAAAAGCAACATGATAGGCTTCAAACCACAAGGTGACGAGGCTTGAGAAAGCCATCTCACTAGCAACGTTAGCTGGTGAATTTGGCATAATTCGCAGCAGTTAGAAGACCTTCCATCTTTCCTGCAGGGAGCTACTGACGTCCAATTGGAAATGCCCACTGAGCGGTTTCTAATGCTTTTTTTATCCTGGTACGGAAATTCTGTGCAAGTGACCTGGTGTACTAAATTCTTTATAAAACTCAACATGAATCCTGCGTAAACACCTTGGCTCCCGGCAAAGAAAGGCGCTGAAGAAACTAAGGCGGAGCCAGCTGCTCTGACCTCGGGGACCTGGGGGGTGGGCGGGGACCTCAGGGACAGCAGGACCCCCCACACACACCCCCAGGGAGTTTGAAGGCCAAGACAGCACCTCCATTCCATCAGGAAATGAAACCTGGACGGATTGACACTAATTCCTAGTAACAGACTGTTGAGTTCAAATGTACTGTGTGGAAACATTTGATTTGCTGTAAGGAGTCAGGTTCTTACAGCAAATGAATGTGGTCATTCTCTAAAGTGCAGCACAAAGAACCTATTTCCGTTTTTTACTGACACCACCCAGGACCGCTAACTTTCCTGCAGAGAACGCTGAGTCAGGCAAAAGCTGCCACGTTGAAGCATGAGCTAACCTGCAGCTAGTATGAGTTCTGTCTGGTTCAAAGGTCACTCAGCACAGAGCTCCACAGTAGGGGCCATCTGAAACTTAACAGAGCCCCTGGTTTAAAACAAACGACCAAGAAACCCCAAGGACAGGGTCACGTGGCTTCTTCAATGCACATCCGTCGATGTGAAACACATCCAAGCACACATTCTATGAACAACTAGGTGCTAAAATGTCTGTGTGTGACTTGCGTTAGGGCAACAGGGCTGAGGAGGCTACAGCCTGGGCCAGACGCTGCGGCTCGACAGAGTCAGTCTTCTTACACACTCACACAAGCATTACTGTTCTAACCATAACAACAGCATTATGACGAACAATTTTGTCGTTGTTTAAGAAGATGTTTCTCTGTGTAACCCCGGGCTGTCTTGGAACTCACTCTGAAGGCCAGGCTGGCCTCAAACTCAGAGACTCTCCTGCTTCCTGCCTGCTGGGATTAAAGTCTGGGCTACCTCAGCCAAACAGTGCAGTATAATACAGAACCTGACTCCTTACAGCAAATATCAAATGTAGCTATTGTTCTTGTAACAAGAATCCTACAATTACCATGGTGTAGATGCCAAGAAGATACGTGTCACAATCTTACACTGTTTCCTGAGCCCCAGGACAAGGTTGACAAACATTTACCAGGTTAACAGCATAAGCATTTACCAGGTAAACATACTGCACCATATGTTGTTTGATAAAGTATGAACATTCAGAGGTGAAATTATGCAGGGCCCCAAAGCCAATGTGCAGTGGAGACAGAGCCTATCCAGGAATATTGGACCCGAGTGAATAAATCACTACCCTACACGACACTATCTTTAAAATGTGTGGTGCTTCCGCTTACTCGGTGTCTGCTATTCAGCAGCCGTAGTCTGACTAAAGTCTCAGGTACTTCACATCTCAGTGGATTTCTGATTGAGAAATCACTCAGTGAGCCTTCCTTACCTCTCCCTGAGAATTCTTCAATACAACCTTCACATCTTCACCAGTGCCCCAAGAGTTCTGGTTCTTCCAGATGAGGTCAGTTGGAGGACTGGCCGTGACTCCAGCATTCGCAGCCCACACCTGAAAAAGAAAAGGACGTCAGTCCACCCAGAAGCCAGCGCGCACACATTTCAAGTTCAGCAACATGAAGAGATTTCAGTCTCATGTCACGTGGCATGAGGACGCTGCCAGCTGTTTGCGGTCAGTCATCACCACTCAGAGCCTGTATAAGCGGTCCCCTTCCTCACGTGACAGGCATATGGGCACGTGAGCACCTGGAATACAGCTGCCACGCTCCAGCCTAGCTATTCCACAAAGCAGCTAACCTAGAACACATTTTCTTATTTTCTTCATACACAAAAACAAGGTAACGATGGCACTTACAATAGGAGGGACTGTTGGTAGAATGGCAACCAATGCCAAGGAAACAGCTCACTAGGAAACCGTAGCATTAACAATCAATTTTTCGCCGGGCGGTGGTGGCGCACGCCTGTAATCCCAGCACTTGGGAGGCAGAGGCAGGCGGATTTCTGAGTTCGAGGCCAGCCTGGTCTACAGAGTGAGTTCCAGGACAGCCAGGGCTACACAGAGAAACCTTGTCTCGGAAAAAACAAAAAACAAACAAAAAAAAAAAAACAAACAAACAAACAAACAAACAAACAAAAAAACCAATCAATTTTTCTATGGGCTTCCTGGGCCCACCCTTCAGCACGCACACACGTGTGTACACGTACACACACACACACACACACACACACACACACACACACCAACCATAGAACTCCAATTTCAACAACAGAAATTAACCTTCTAACAGCTAACAGTCTGTCTGAACTATTCAGGGAGAGTGGCTCCTCACCGACTGGAGATAGTGTCACAGTGCCCCAGCCTGTCTCAGATTATTTATGCTCCACAAAGAATGCAGGAAATGTTCCAGGTAAAATATGATTGCTACTGAAATAAGCCAAAGGAAAAAAATACATTCCCCTCATCAGCATGGAAATTCTGCCATATTTTTATGTATTTTTTGGCAGAGGGAAACAGGTAGACTAGAAAAATACTGGCAATCAGAAAAGTCAAGTGCAGAGGCTGGAGAGAAAGGGCTCAGTGAGGCGTGCACTGCTCTTGCCGAGAGCGCAGGTTCCATGCTCCGGCCTCCATCATGTTGCTAACCAACCACTACTGACTTTAGTTTCAGGGGGTCTAGAGTCAGCCCCTCTGGGCAACGTAGGCATGTGATACACACACAATCTTATAGAGAGGACATAGACATAAGACACAGAATTCATTAGGGGAAAAGAAAACCTAGGTAAATCCTAGAAAATCATGATTTTGTGCTTTGTCCCCAGAGGCAGATACAACCAACCCTAATCCAACAACCAGCCCTAATCCAACAAAGAGACAAACAAGCCAGTGAGTAAAGAAAGCAATGTAGGATTAAGCATGGAAATGCCTCAACTGTTTGTAGAATGTTTTGGTTGAAATCAAAAATGACAAGAACAAACCCAGGCTATGGGGAAGTCTGTGAAACTGTGATCACCAATCCCTCCGCCCTGAGTCGCTTTCCTGTCTTAGAAAAGTGCGAGGCTTTGAGGGGCCGCCCTTGCAGCAGGTGGGCTGCTCTAAAGTACCTAAAGCCCACAACCCCCCCCAGGGGGGGCAGTGACTGGACCTGTGTACCTCAGGGAAACTGAGTCACTTCTCTAGTTCTAGACAGGTCCATGGAAGCTTTCGGATGAGCATTACAGACAGAAAGGGGCATTTCCCAGGATAAAACTGGAAAATGGAACAGGACACAAGCAGTTTTCAGACACAGAGCAGCTCGTTTCCAGTCCTAAGTCCTAGTCCTAGCAATAGTTTTAACTGTATACATACATGGACTCACATGGCTGGGTTAGTGAGAGTGGTAACGTGTCCGAGGCACAGATTCTGAAGGCGGCTAATAAAATAAGGATGTGCTGTGCACCCCACACTGCAAAGGCTCAGAGAAAGGTAACATGCCCAACTAATTATTTTTGTATTGAAATGATATTCTAGGTTTTTGTTTGGTTTTGATTGTTTCTTGAGACAGGGTTTCTCTGTGTGTAGCCCTGGCTGCCGCTAGAACTCTGTAGATGAAGCTGGCCTCAAACTCAGACCCTCCTGCCTCTGCCTTCCTGGTAGTGAGACTAAAGGAACGTGTCACTATGCTCTGCTTTGATATGACATTCTGAACAAAACAGACTAAATACAATCCCATAATTAATTTTACAGCTTTGTAAGCTTTTAAACTGTAAGAATTAGTTTTAAAGGCACACATGGGAGGCTTTCATCTCTGCTCCGAATCTTTAGATTGACACCTGCAGTTTGCCTTGAACAATGAATGTCATCGAGAAATCTCCCTCACTACTGTGTCCCAAAACTCTGATCACACTCAATACAAGCTACTAAAGATGTGCTACGTCTCTCCTGGATCCGCCCTTCTGTGAAACACCCACGGGAGCAGTCACGGTCGTGCTAGTAACGGCTCATCATGAGACAGAGAATATTCAAGTCTAAACCTTCTGAAGTAAAATACTAAACTTTAAAACACATTATGCAGTTTCCTTAAGACTTATAATAGAACTAAGCAATCTTCTCTCACTATAATTACTGAAGAATAGAGCAGTTAGGATACTTGTTCTCATTTTCACTCATTATTACAAAATTAACACCTGCTGTTTTCAGAGAAATGTCAAAGCTCTCTGTACTTTAGAGAATTCCAACCTGCATTTTGAGCCTTGATCTTCAACATTAAGGTTTGTGCTGATCAAAATTATAAACATGTGAGAGACTAAGACAGAGTTGTGATCACTTCAAAGCCTGGGCTGTAGAGGGAGACACGAGGGGGAAGGGGGAGGAAGCTCGGGATGGAGTGGCAGCCTTTAATCCCAGCATCCCGGAGGCTGAGGGCAGCGGAGCTGTGAGCTCCAGGCCAGCCTGGTCTATATTATATACAGGCAAGTAAGTTCTAGGACAGCCAAGGTTACAAAGACCTCATCTAAAAAATAAAACAAACCACAGGGGGTGCCTATTCTTTTCTGGATATAGGGTCTCAAGTGGTCCAGGCTGGCCTCAAACTGTGTGGCTGTAAATGATCTTAGACTCCTGACCTGACTTCCCAAGGTTCCCACACCCAGCAGCACTCGCTTTTTTTTTCTTTCTTTGTTAAAAGAACCCATAAAAACAGTCATGGATAAAGATGCCTTCTTAGAAATCCAAAGTTAACACATTAGCATGCTAAGTGAAAACACAGGAAGCTTTAGGTTGCGCCATGACGCATACTTCTCTGAACTCAATGCATCCCCATTTAGAATGTAGTCCTGCGGAGCACGTCAGCACAGAGCTAACTCAGAATCCGTTAGGAATGCCATTCAGCCATCTCTAAATTCACGCTGTTAGGCCAAAAGCAGGTTACTCTGGACAGTGCTGGGGTCCTATCCCAAAAGAGGACTTCTTTGTACATTTCTGTAGGTACCTTTAGAGTCTAGAAGAGGGAGTCAGGTCCCCTGGAGCTGAGTTCACAGGTGATTTTGAGCCACCCAATATGGGTGGCTGGGACTTAAACTGGTCCTCTGCAAGAGCAGCCAGTGGATACTTTGTTTGGTTTTTCAAAACTAGGCTTTTCTTTGTATAGTCTTGGCTATCTTGGAACTTGCTCTGTAGACAAGGCTGGCCATAAACTCAGAAATCCACCTGCCTTTGCCTCCTGGGCCCCAGGGTTAAAGGCACGTGCTTGTTTATCAAAGCCTGGCTTTTCTGTTTTCTTCCAATTATTTGTATTAATTCTTTGAGATTTCCATTTAATGTGCTCTGAGCAGACTGGGGCCCACCCTAGTCCCTCCCCCTCCGCCCTCACCGCCCCTCCAGCCCTTCCCATCTGTGAGATTCCTTTTTTCTTCTTTCCCCACCAAGTTCGGTTTGCCCTGCCTATTTGGGACTGAAGCCCACCCCTGCAGTGGGGTCAGACTCTCAGGAGTCACATCATTAAAGGAAACTGAATCTCCTCCTCCCATAGCCACCAAATGCAATGTCTCCTTAGCCAGTGCCCCCCCTTCTAAGTTGGGATCTCTCAGGCTGGCTGGAGGGAGCCGCAGCAGGTGCTCTTAACTGGCCACTCCCCACCTAGGATGACAAAGTCTTGCTGATGCAAGCTAAGGCGGCTTCGAACTTACAGTGTTCCGCCTCAGCTTCCCAAGTGGTAGAGGTACAAAGCATGTACAACCAACTACAACAGTGGCAAGATAGCAAACATTAAAGCTTATCCAAGATAATCATGAGGCAGCCATTGTTTTAGGAGGATGCTAGTGTTGGCTTCCTACAGATCTTTATGCCATGCAGAATCCTGGATAGCATGAGGCTGCAAGTATCAGTCAAGAAGCAACCATTTGATACTCAACAAAACAGACAAAATAATCCAAACTTCAAATCTTTTCACTGCTCTAAGACAGAATTTTTTTTTTTTTTCTTTTTTTCTTTTGGTTTTTCGAGACAGGGTTTCTCTATGTAGCCCTGGCTGTCCTGGAACTCACTCTGTAGACCAGACTGGCCTCGAACTCAGAAATCCACCTGCCTCTGCCTCCCAAGTGCTGGGATTACAGGCGTGCGCCACCACCGCCCTGCCAGAATTTTTTAATATTTAGCAGCACACGTAATACCCTATTAACATAAAGGCATTTTGAAGCCCTTGGCATTTCTAAAATGTTTCTCTCTCATCTGAAATGTTGTTTTGGGTTTTGTTACAACTATTTTAGCTGTGATTAAGATAAATAAAACTAAATGATGAGTGAGTTCACTTACTGTCACAGTCTGGCCGGCCTTCAGCACATATCTTGAGGTATATTTGTAACTGACTGATGTGTCTCCAATTTTTCTGATCATCTCCCAGCCTCCCATTGGTTGATCCTAGTCACAAAGTACAATATAATAAGGTTACTTCACACATACAGAAAACTATGAAATAATCAAACCCATGAACCCACACAGGCTCTTTGCAAAACAGCGACGTCATGAACACTGCATCCATGAATTTTAAAGGGGACAAAACTGAGGAGAGAGGAAAATTACCACCAAGGATCATGTTCACTGCTCAATTAGATGGGTCCTTAAGATTAAAGCACAAGCCAGCCATCAAAACCACAAACAAAACCCCTGTGATCTGATGGCTTTCTGTTTTTAAATCATACTTTCATGACTGGCAAAGATCAGGAGGAAAAAAAAAATTTGTCTCTTATATCTGTGCCAGCTTTGCCTGAGGGAGTAAAACCGGGCCAAAGAAGGCATGCGCCGCCGCGGCGGACTGCTACCAGCCAGCCGCACCTGCCCGGTGAGGAGCCCCATAGCCAGCAGAGCAGGAAGGCTTCCTTCCCCTGGGCGGCCACCAGCGCGCACGCCTGGGGGCCATGCCTCTGGAATCTGGAAACATCAGGATAAAGCAAGAGCTTCTCTGTTTCCAAACTGTGGTCAGCCTGCCCCAGAGCCCAGACCCTCCTGGAGCGGCCTGTGCTGTGTGACTTATTTAAAGGCATACACACACAGTAGTTCTAATAGCCTGGTGAGAAAGGGAGCTGCTGTGGATTTGGCTTAATGCTACTTATGCTAATCTGGTCCTCAAAATTGCACGGGAATCCACATAAGACTGAGGGCCACTGGCCCTTGTTGGTTTTGATTGGCAAATGAAGTTGCTGGCAGCAGTGGCTGGGCAGGCAGGCAGAGGCAGGGCTCTTAGGATTCCTGGACAAGAGGCCTAGAGAGGAGGGAGGAGTTAGCCACCAAGCTGGCAAAGGAGCCACACCTGAGAAGTGCAAGACAGAGAGACAGACAGCCAACATGCAAGAGCGGGGAAGAGCGCCCCTTCCCTGGGGTAGGGTTTGGGGTGTGGGAGCAGACCGGGTCTAGGGCAACAAAGATGGAATATAGATTTTAGTAAGTAATAACTCAGGAATATCAATGGAGAGTGTGTGTGCGTGTGTGTGTGTGTGTGTGTGTGTGTGTGTGTGTGTGTGTTTCATTTGGGAACCCAGAACATTGGGGGAGGTAGTGGGGTCAATCTGAATGGAGATTAATTGCATCATCAACAGGGACTGACCTCGGGATTCTTATCAGACCCCAAACATTCTACACTCGGAGTGACATTCTCCCACTGTGCCCCCATTCTCTGCTTTCTCCACTCCACCCTACATCCTCAGAGTTCCATCAGCACTACATAACTCTTTAAAGTCCAAGTTCTAAACCTCAAAAATCCCTGGAGTGGATACTTCTTATTCACACAAACTTTCAAGATGGAGATTCGTGTTGTCAACATTTCAATATAAGCATCTGTTCAGTCATGAACTCTGAATTCAGCATACCGGAGCCTGCGCCCATCTTTCCAGAAAGCTTTTATTGATAGCTACAACTTCACCTTCACCAGCTTAGGAAAAGTTATAATTCATCTTTGAGAAGACCATCGTGAGCGCTGGAGAGATGGCTCAGAGGTTAAGAGTGGTGACTGCTCTTCCAAAGGACCTGAATTCAATTCCCACTAACCACATAGTGGCTCACAACCATCTATAATGGGATCTGATGCCCTTTTCTGGTGTATCTGAAGACAGCAATGATGTACACACATACATAAAGTAAATCCTTTTAAAAAGAGAGAGAAGCCATCATAAAATGGCCTGGCCAAGTCTGGGGTAAAAGGATACACAGTTTTATAAAGCAAGATCAAGAAAGGAAATCTCAGGCTGGTAGGATGGTTCAGTGGGTTCCACCAGGACTGTTAACATCATCTCATTTCCTGAACACAACACGGTAGAAGGAAAAGTAATTCCTCTGGCCGCCACACCCAGCCATGGCACATGGACACCATCCCTACCACTACTACAAACAAACATAAAAAAGAACAACAAAGAAACATCTCCATGCTGCTAAAGGCTTTAGACTTACTGCACACAGCAGATGGATAGCTATCAGCACCCACCACAGCCAGGCAGTCTGAAAACCCAGGCCTGAGGAGGCGGGTCGATCATTACCTGTTCAGAAGTGTTCTTCAAGCGAATAAACTTCCCATCCACATCGATCTCCTCGATGCACACATTCCCTGTGGCTGAGGCAGAGTGGGAAATGCTAACACTACTGCTCGCCTCCGACTCTTCCACATCAACTCTCTTCCGCTTTCCTCTGGTGGTGCGCACACTGCGACTGGACGACGCTCTGGACACGGTCACCCGGGAAGAAGGACTCGGAGAGAGCTTTAACCTACGTGGGAAGAAAGCATGTGGATGGAGTCACGCACCTGAGTCACCTAGGCTTTGGTCCACACAGGCAGGAGTTCCTCACCATGTCACACACAATAACGGTCTAAACCAAAGCAGCCTTTCTCATGCGGGCGCTCTCAGTGCACTCCTGACACACATGCATGGGCCAGGCTGGGAGTTAACCTAACGGCAAATGAGGATTTCTACATACCTCCCGATGTAAAGACCATGACAGGAAAATGTCAGTTGCTTTCTTCCTTTTTTAAAAGGGATGGTTCGTTTTCCTTAAATTTACTATGTAATTTCCTCTCATCTAATACATTTGGAAATGTACACTGATGGAATAGTTCTCCATGTTGCAGAATGCACGGGGTTTCTCAGGACACTTGCAAATGCTAGAGCTCTTTGTACAGGATAGACAAATCCTAGTTGGGCTGTTTTTTTACCATGAACCATTTATAAATGTCTTACTCTGATGCAAATACCTCTGAGACACTAGGAAAGATTTTAACTTAGAGCAGTCCTAAAATACTGGATATAAACAAGAGGGGGGAGGGGGTGGGGGAGGGTGGTTTAACATAAAGCAAAAGCCAGCCTGTCCGGCACGGGCCGCCTGAGACCCTCCCTTACCGCTCCTCCTCGCCTTCCAAGAGCTTCCTGTAGGCGCTGATCTCCATGTCCAGGGCCAGCTTCACGTCGAGCAGCTGCTCGTAGTCGTTCAGCTGCTGCTGCATCTGGTCCCTGATCTCCGCCATCTCTCTCTCTTTGTCTGACAGCATGCGGCGTGAGTTGTCCCTCTCCTTGGCGAGCATGTCCTCCAGCTCTTGAATCCTTTCCAAGCATGCTCTGGACTTCAGAGTCAAAGGACACATTTACTCTCTAGGACCCTTTCACCGCGAGCACAAGGCAGCTATTTTAAGGCACCTTCTGAGCCAGAAAGAGAACACAGCCCTCCAGGAGCTCTGACTCTCAACCCAGATCATGACTGAGCAATTAATTAAATTCCCAAGTCCTTAAAATATTAAAGGCTTAAAGCTTTGGGTAGGTCCGGTGCAATGGTGCATGCCTTTAATCCCAGCACTCAGGAGGCAGAGGCAGAAGGGTCCCTGTAGGTTAGAAACCAGTCAGGGTCTACAAAGTGAGTTCTAGGAGCTGGTAGAAACCCTGCCTCCCCCAATACAAGTTTTGGATAACAAAAGCTTACAAAGAAATATTCCTCACGTTAAAGCTTAAAATGTACACATAAGCTTTCAGTTTTAGCCAAATAAATGTTACTCTACAGCTCTGGAAACCTCAAGTCTGACTTTCCTATAAGGTTCTCACTTCAAAAGTGGCCATTAACTACAGAATGAAGGCATATTCCTTCCCAAGAGGAGCAGAAAAAGATGTGTAAGAATACTCTGAAAAACTGCTAGGGCACTTCCTAAACTCGGGAGCAGGGGGTTTCTGGCTGCTGTGCTGAATGCACCAGTCTCATTGGATGGCCCCATCATCTCCTGCTTGGTTGACACACAAAGCCCATGCACTGCACAGAGATGTATAAAATATTGCCAGAAGTATAGAAGCTGTATTTGGAATACAGAATTAAACACACTTAAACACACACACACACACACACACACACACACACTCAACATCACAAAGTTCATCTTCGATACCTTGTAGCTCATGGGGTCAGGGCATTCTCCTGTGCTTCATCTCAGAGGCCTCAGAAAATGATGAGGACAACAGGACCAAAGGACGCCCAGGCCCCAGGACCCCACATACCTGCACCAGCGGCAGAGGGCGGAGCCTGCTAATCCGGAAGGAAGGGACTGTAATAACTGCGGCACTCACTACCCAACTTCATTTAACAAGCACAGGCTCAGCTTTTAAACACATAATGGGACTCAACAAGTAACTTGATGATAAAAACCACACTGCCTGGATTGAGAACTTAGGAATATATGAGAAAAGAGACAGAAAAAACAAACAAACAAACAAACAAACAAAACCCAACCCTGTAATATGAGATTTGAGAGAAGTACATGAATTCCTACTGAAAGGGGAGAAAACCCCTTTATAGGAGCAATTCTAATCAATGAATACAGATGCTGTAAAACAAATAAGATTGCGGCTATGCTAAGTTTGCAAGTGTGGGACCTGATCTGTGAGAAGGAGTGTGTGCCAGAATCCGAGCCAGCAGTGCACATGCAGTGTCCAACCTTACACTCACATTCCTTTCTCCAGTAAAAAGGACGAGGACTCCTTAGAGAAAAGCATGGCTATCACGGCAGAGGAAGTATGTGGGAAACCTAAAGCACGCTACAAAATCAGGTAGTAAGGTGATACTGGGTTGACTCGGAGGTAGAGTGCTTGCATAGAATGACTGAGGCCCTGGCTTCAGTCCCCAGCAACACAAGAAAACAAAACCTCCAAAAGTGGCCATGCTGGGAGCTCCACAGTGAAGAGCTCTTGCTGTCTCGGGTTGGGTCCCAGCATGCACACTGGGTGCCTCACAAACACTTGAATTCCAGCCTGAGAATCTACTGCCCTCTTCGGGCTCCCAAAGGCATGTGTCTGCATGTGGTGTACGCAGATGCATACACCACATGCAGACACATATAAACATACACAGCATAATAAGAATGAAGTTTAAAGTAATAAAGTACTGAAAAGTAAAGCACACAGCACTGAAGCTTAGAGCACTCGCAACCGCCCAACCATGCGAGCCAGCCTAGTAACGTAGCACTGGATTTCAAACATGCACACAGTCCACTGATGTCAAGGGTGGGGAGAAACCCCTTTATAACGGAGTTCCACTCAATGAGTATAGAGCCATCTCTCTAGGACATAGCGCTTAGTCATTCTTGTCTGGGTAGGTCAGAATGCAGGAAACAAAAACCCACAGCTCTATTAACAGTTAATAAGCCGAGCCAATGCTACTATAATCAAACATCTCCAGTTATTTGCACGTGCTCCCTGCTATGTGACAGAACAGGCACTTTAAACCCACAAGCTGTCTAACCATGGGGAAAGCACACGGACAGGCTGACAAGCATCTGCTGGGACACTGGGCCCACCCTGGTGCATCCCGAACGGCCCGCAGGTGACACCAGGACGCTACTGCCAGTTTCTGAGTTTGACCAATGTCCCACGGTAATACAAGATGCTACCAACGGGCAAACCAGGTAACACAGAGGACAACTGTCTCGTTCCTATTTTACTATGAATCTAAAATTAGACCAGTACAGGGGGGGGGCAGTAAGATAGCTCACCCAGTAAAGGGCACTTATTCCACCCCTGGAACCCACTTGGTGAACAGAGGGAAAGTAGTCCTCTGACCTTACACAAGTCAGCTGGTGCAGACACAGTGAAACAGGAAGAACGACTGCACCCCAGTCCCTGCCCACCGTGAGTATCCACTCCCCAGGCCTGCTCTGTTCTACTTTTATTTCCTTTCTAAGACACCTCGTCTTTACTTTCTTTTCCACGTGGGGGTAGAGGAAAAAATAAGGCATGAAACAAGCAGTAACAACGTGACGGTGGGCGGGAGATGGCTCGGTGGGGAGACGGTACTTGCTCCACACGGACGCCTGAGGCAGTCTACAGAATCCTCATCGAAGGAGGAGATAGTCGCCTGCCACAAGTCATTCTCTCAGCCCTAAGCGTGCCTCAGTACACATGTACACATATATGCACAAGCAAGTGCGACGGAAAATCAACAAGCCATAAACTACTCGAGACTTAGAGATAAGCTCTGAGACAACAGATGGCAATGTCTATGTATACAGCTTTGATAATACAGAATTAAAAGTGAAGACAGGGGGCTGGAGAGATGGCCCAGTGGTTAAGAGCAGACTGGCGGTGTACTTAACCAGCACTAACTAGTTTCTGTCTGTCTGAGGAACCTTGAGAGCCAGCTATGCAGGCACAGTCCATGGCGGGAGGGTTGGGAGTTTCAGAGAAGGTGGGCAGTGTCTGGAATTAAATCTCCTCTATGTGCTCTCCTCTCCATCCTCTGTGCTCTGGCAAGAGTGGATCTGTGTGTTCTGAAAAGGACATTTATGTGCCAGAACACTGAGAGTCAAGGTCAGTTTACGTGTGTGTGCGCGTGTGCGTGTGCGTGTGTGTAACAGGATGATGATGATGATGATGATGATGATGATGATGATATATACACAATTAGAAACAATGCTGGGAGCCAGAACACCAAAATGGTCCCAATGTTAGTACTCCTGGATGTGATGGTGATGATGATTTTAGTCTTTTGAGACAGGGGTCTCACTCTGTAGCCCAGGCTAGCCTTGAACTCAGGCGTGCTGGGAGTACAGGAAAGTACAAACATGTATTTTATCAACAGCAGCTCTTCCTCAGGTGAAGGCGTTCATCCCTCTGTCCTGCCGCCACAGCTGCAAAGCACCAGCTCCTCTGGGACCCTGTTTCGCCCGCCCGAGACGCTCAATTTTCCTTCCTGACATTTTTGCACTCATAGTTCCTTGGCTGGACCAGAAGGGGGCGCTGTTGTATCACCTAAGATGTAATCAATTTCCAAAGAGGAAACAGGGGTGGATCTGGGTGACTGGGGAGGTGGGGACAGTCGGGAGGAGTGCAGGGAGGGATGTGTTTACTGTATGAGAGAAGAATCTAGTTTTAATAAAAAGAACTAAAAAAGAAAAGAGAAGGAAAAAGGAAGGGTTGGGTCCCTGTGTCCTGTCACTACCTGAGAAGCAGTGTCAGTTGATGACAGCCGAGGGGGAAAGTCATTTTTCTTAGGGGAGGAAGCCAGTGGGGTGGCCCTCCTCCCAGTGGACAGCCCCATCACTACTCACACACGGGCAGCACTGATTGGATTTAGTGGGTTAGTGAAAACGGGGCCCGAAGCTGGGGGAAGATGGGGACCGTGTCGGGATGGTGCGGAGATGGAGGTGAAGCCGTGATGGGCGTGACCAAGACACACTACACATGTGTGCAATTACCAGAGATTTAAAAACAAGCGTCAATTTTTAACAAATGAAAAAGATGCCTTTTAAGAAAATTATTCTGACAACTTTATACATGTACATAATATGCTTTAATCCTGTTTACCCCATTATCCTATCTTATCCCCTCCCCACTCTGAGCCCCTTCTTACCAAAAAGCCCCCCTACTATTTGTGTGTGTGTGTGTGTGTGTGTGTGTGTGTGTGTGTGTTTACAAACCACTCAATCTAATTAAGGTCGCTTGCTTGGGAATTGTGGAGCTATTTTCTGGAGCACTGCTGAAGAAATAACTGTCCCCCAGAAAGCACAGCTTCTAACAGTTCTTCAACTAGTGGTGGGGCCTGGCCTGGCTTTTGCATTTATATATAATTATATATAATAAATAAATGAAACTTTTTTAAAAGAGTGAAGATAATAAACCTAGGTGTAAAACCTTTTTAAGCCATTCTAAGTTCATTATTTTAGATGAAAATGTGTAGTTTTTACACTAGGTATGCAGCTGCACCCATGTAGACATGTAACAACCATGACAGTAGATCCATGTGCTCTCCGGCCTGCCATTCACTCCTGGATGGCCACAGCTGGCCTAAGCCAGCGCCCACGACACAGAGGCGGGGCGGAGCCCTGCCACCTACTTGTGCCTCGGCACTCCAGCTCTGTGTGCCTGACATTGTATGATCTCTTTATTTTTAAGACTTTTATATATTTTTATGGATCTGAGAGTTTTGCCTGCACATATGTATGTGTACCAAGTGACATGAGTATTATAACAAAGGTTATAAGAAGATTGTCAGATCCCCTGGAACTGGGGTTATAGATGGTTTTTGAATCATCCTTTGGGTGCTGGGAACTGACCCCAGATCCTTTAAGTGGGAGAGCTAAGCCCCGCCCCCCAGCTGAGCCATCGCAGCAGCCCCAGGTTGTATTTATAATTCCTAACACAGCGACACTGATTCCTTATGGTACAAATGCAGAACAGTTCCCAGGCTAGGTGCTAGGAACAGACTCTGGTGCTGCTGGTGTGCCACTGCGGACTCTTGCAAGGCAGCCAGACTTGGACCAAACAATACTTCAATAATCTCTATGCTTCTCTAAAAATATTTCTTGAAAGGTAGCTTCATTCTGTAAGACTGTCAGGAGCAAAGGTCACATTGGCAGACAGAAACTTACCAATATCAACATGATGAAACTCCCGTGACTCAACAACCCTTAAACACACAGCAGGGAGAGACTAAACACATGTTTTTCCTTTTCTTCTCTCAAGGCCTTTTGTCAGGCTGGACACAGAAGCACACACCTGTAATCCCAGGACTTGAGAGTGTGAGGCTCAAGCCTGCGGGGGTCCCCCAGCACGTGTGCAGACTACACTAAAGGGTGAAGGACGTACGAATGAGAGTGTGTTCATCTGTTCTTCAACGTAAGGCCCAAGCCCATCAGTGATGAGCAGAGGAAGATTCCCCTGCCCCAATAACTAAAGACCACTCTAGCAGAAGCTTGTTCCCTAGTGACTAAGGCAGTAGGCTCCTAGAAAGCCCAAGGACAACAGTTTTAAAATCCACTAACCTGAAAGAGCTGGTAGGGAACAGAGAACAGTAGAAAAACGAAAGACTGAACCTGAGGTCAGAGGACCCCCGATGGCTTTCAAGTCCCAGAACCCACTGCTATTTAACCCCAGTAAGCCTTGGCCTCCTCGGCTGTGAAACAAAGACCAGCCTCAAGAGAAGCAACAGCCACACACCCCAGACAGGGAAAAGGGAGCAGTCTTCCGGGAGAGTGGCCGGCATCACTTCATCTGTAGGAGCACCAGGTAATGTTCCCCCAGTTTCACATGTTGAAAATCCCACTCCTGTAACATGGTAGTGCTAAGAGAGGATCTTTCAGCTGAGCCCTCATTACCGTCATACAACAGGCCCTGCCTGGGCAGTTGACTGTATCTGCCCTCCTACCACAGAAGACACAGAGAGCGCCATCTACGGGTGTGGAGATGGGAGCTCACCATTCACGCTCTCCTGGCCTGTGGCGCTAGCTCAGTCGTGAAGCGCCGCTGAGCAGCCTGGGTGGGGACGGGTGGTGCAGAAGGAGGGAGACAGAGAGATCACCTCAAGCTTGGGGGAAGTAGTTTGTGACGTTTTGTTATAGCAGTCCAAGAGGACTAAGTCAGATGGTGCAACAGAGAACAATTTTCTCAGAGAATTTTCAGGAAGAGTTAGCTAGCTATGAAGGGACTATTGGGAAGGACAGGAAACCCTCTGTTACCCTGAAGCCTCTGGGCAAGTAACTAAACTCACCTTGGTCTATGGTTTAATCAGGCGGATAGTCCATTGTTACATGAAACTTCAGAATATTAGCAGAACAAACTAATTCTAAATAATTAAGGTTTTATGCCACAAGTAATAAACACCCAAGGCAGCAATGTAAAGTCCCTATTAACTGATTTATACCATTTTATGTGACTTGTTTTCTGATTTATTTTCTAAACCTCACAATAAATGATTTTATACCCAACAAGATTTTGCTAAAAAGAAAAACGGCAACAAAAAACAAACAACAAAAAGAAGAAGAAGAAGAAGAAGAAGAAGAAGAAGAAGAAGAAGAAGAAGAAGAAGAAAAACCTGCTTAATAAAATGGCATAATAAAGTCGGAACAGGACTGTCTCCCCTCAGGAAACTACAGGCTGACGTCACTTCCCACATAAAAGAAGACAGGGGCACGCCATGCCAGATGCTGCATGCATGGCTCCACGCGCGTCGCTCTATCCAGAATGAAACTGATGTGAAGCCACATCCAGGCCTCCTTCTCTTCACCTGGAGCATGCCACCACAGCAGGCAGCCAGTCAGCACGAGGAGCGAGGCAGTCACTTGTCACTGAGGTAAACCAGGGAGTCAAGACCAGTGACTATTAATGAATACAGAAATTCATAAGCATTAAGTATTTCATCCACAAGAGAATGGAGGAAGAAGGCATTTCTCCAGTCACAGTTTAAGTGGTTTTGGTTTCCAAGTGTGAGCTGTGCTGTGGAGATGAGACAGAGGGCACGGCTCTGCATCCCGTGACAGGATCAGCACAAGGTCTCCACGTGACCCACTAGTCAGGGCTGACGGGACCGCCCTTGGCCTTACGCTACTGTTATGAAACAGGAAAAGCATGGTTGGTTTGCTGACATACGAAGGGTGCTTTGGGGAGGAGGGGAGAGTCTGAGCAGCAGTTCACTACGTAGCCCTGGCCGACCTTGCATTTACAGCAGCAATCTTATCTCTGCCTCTCAGATGCTGGGATTACTGCTGTGCACCACCACAAAGCCTCACGATATTTATATAATGAAAAAAAAATCCAGAAAAGCACTATATAAAAGAAACCCACCCCCACCCCAAGGAAGGAAGAAATATGTCTCATCTGGGACAGAGGAGAAGTAGCACCAGGTAGACACGGGTGGCACAGGGCGCCAGCCTTCCCGTTAGCCCCGGCTCTGCCCCCAGGAAGATGCCGACATACCTCCTTCTGCAGGCTGGAGAGCTGTGAGGAGAGGCTCTCGATCCTCATCCGGCTCTCCATGAGCTCCTCCCTCGCACTGTTGACCGTGGAGGTGTTCATCTCTGAGGACAGCCTGGCATTCTCAAGCTGGAAGGACAGGGAGCCACAGTCAGCCTACCTGGTACGTTGGAACTGAGAAATGAGGAAGAGACACCAGGCCTTCCACACCCAAGCCCTTCTGGTAACCCGCTGGCGAAACAGGAAAGCTGGCTCTGCTGCCGGGCACCACCATTCACCTGCCTGTCTCTTCAGACTCACTTCTACTAAACTATGGATTTCAACAATTTCTACATAGCTAGGTCATTAATTCAGCTGATTTTTCAGTATTTCATCCACTCGTGTGTGTGTGTGTGTGTGTGTGTGTGTGTGTGTGTGTGTGTGTGTGTGTAAAACTGAGGAGTGAAGGGGGGGGGGCAAGAGAGACAGAAACGGAGAAGAGAGTTCCTTTTCAGTTCTTCCCGGACATAGTTTAACGGAGGCTTGCAGCAAGCGCTGGCAGCTGCGGGACCTCTTTGTAAGGCCTCTTGTATGTGATGTGATGCCCATAACTATCTCATTAAATGACTAATACCCCACAGGAACAGTGTAGTTCAAGAAAGGGAAATTATTTTAAATAACTTCACCAATTTTCTAACGCTGGCTCCAACTAATAATTTATTCAGTCATATAACATCTAACATGTGAGAAAAAAATCACTTGCAAACAAAACCAAGATGCATCGTGTGATCTGTTCATGTACGTGGGATGATTCCACACCTCTGAGGAGAACATGGTCACATTTTCCAATTGGCCCCTCTATAAAACAAAGCCAAACCACTCACAGGGAGTGACAATCTAGACACGGCAATGTGGAAGTCAAAACTAGAAAGAAGCAGTATGTGGGAAGGTGCCAGACACACCTGGGAGAGCAGGGCATTTGAGACACTTCGGGCTTAGCTGCCCAGATGTGACACGGGAGGCCACTGACACAGGCATAAACCTTATGTCTAACAACATTGGAATAACCTTGCTTTTATCCCCACCGTAGGAGCATTTAGTCTCTATGAAGCTACATTAAGATTATATCATTTTATTTTATTCCTAAAAAAGAAAATCAGTTTTTAAACTTCCTAAAGATTTGCTTTTTTTCCCCTGTCCATTATTTTTATGTGTATGGGTATTTTGCCTACACATATATTTGTGCCCTACACTGAATGCAGGGAGAGGACACTAGATCCCACATGACTACAATTGTGGATGGGTGTGAGATGCCATCTGGGTGCTGGGAAGTAAATTCATAACCCCTAGCTAGAAGAGCAGCCAGTGCTCTTAAACTACTGAGCCATGATCTCTCTAGCCCCTTGTTCTGGTTTTTAAAAATGATTGACTGCTGGAGAGACAGCTCAGCAGTTAACAGTACTGGCTACTCTTCCAGAGGACCCAGGTCCAGTTCCAGCCTCCACAGCCCCTCACACCTGGCTCTAATTACAGTTTCATGGAGTCCAATGCCCTCTTGTGGTATGCAAATGTACATGCAGACAAAACACCTATATACAGAAAACAAATCAATCTTAGAAGAAAAATCTAGAAACCAGCCGCGCCCTCAGCTCGAGTGTGGGAGGCCCCGACTGGTGCACGAACCTTGGCGTGGTAGGTCTGCTCCAGCTCCTCCTTGTACAGCCGCACCTGCGCGTCGTGCTGCTCCCTCATCTCGTGCAGCGCCTGAGCCAGCTTGTACTCGTACTCAATCTGCCGCCCAGAGTCCACCTCCACCAAGCGCGTCTCATGCTTCCTCCTCGTCTCGTTGATCTCCTGCAGGGAGAGAAATAACATAAGCCCAAGCTGCTTGCAAGGGCCGCACTGTCAGCAGCCCGAGGAGCTCCAGGCCACCTCCCGCTCTATGAAGCGTGTATGCAGTCACCTCTGTGCCTGTCCTGACTCAGAACAGGTCCACGGTTACACTGCTGCGCTTTACTTTTCAAGCAGAAGATCTGGAGTGCGGCTAATGACATAATGGCTGTACCCCAAGTCCCAGGCACCCCCCAGCTCTTCTCTCGGGTACAGCTATTTCATTTCGCTGATGACAAGAAATGGCCTGATGATGTTTAAAGTGCCCTGCACTGTAGGCCCACAGACAAGACACTACACCACACAGTTTGTTTCTAAACTGGACACCTCTAAAAGAGACATTTCCTTGGATACAGTAATAGTCTACCTGACTCCTCTTAGATTTTGGTGTTGCACATCAATAACAATATACACAGGCAGGGTCCTCCTGTCCACAGCAACGTCTGACTGATGAACACAAGCAGCAGCTGTGATCCTTCATGTTTTAAGGAAAATCCTAGCCGGGCGGTGGTGGCGCACGCCTTTAACCCCAGCACTTGGGAGGCAGAGGCAGGTGGATCTCTGAGTTCAAGGGTCAGCCTAGTCTACAGAGTGAGGTCAAGCATAGCCAAGGCCTGTTACGGAGAATCTGTCTCAAAACACCAAGTGTGCGTGCACACATACATACATACATACACACACACACACACACACACACACACACACACACACACAAGAACCTGGGACAGACAATCTGTGGCTAGGTACATAAACCCACTAATAAAAACTATCCATTCTAGCTCTCACTATGAACATATTTTTCTTGAGTGAATAATTCTGGAAGCCACATGGGGGCACTATAGCTCAAGGTGTTTGTGTATCTTTGTACAGTGCTGAGGACTGAACCCAAGACCTCACAGGTTAGGTGCACCCCTACCTAATACCTAGTACTAACTGCGGATTTTCCCTGCATATTTCTTCATTATTGTCTTAACCATTAAAAGGGAAACATGTCTTGTACAGTTAGTTATCTGTAAAGGATCTCCTCTCCCCAAATCCTACAATCTCTATATTTAGCTACCTTTCCTTACGGGGAAAAAATTACTTCTGTTTGTTTTTGTCTTTTCTAGGGGGTGCGGGGGGGGGGGGAGGGGGGGCTTTGTCACACACAAATGACCCACACCCACAGAGGTCAGAGGATGGGGTAACTGCAGGGGTAGGTTTTCCTTCCACAATGTGGGCTTAGAAATCAAACTCAGATTATTGGGCTCAACAGCAAATGCCTTTACCTGATAAGCATCTCAGGAGTCCATGGTTTTTTGAGATAATGTCTAAAGTAGCCCAGGCTACTCTCTAACTCCATGGTAAGGATGACCCTGAATTCCTAAATTTCGTATGCTAGGATTCCAGATATGAGCCACCATGCCCAATCTGTTTCCTTTAAAGGAAACATGTGCCGTGCAGTGGTGGCACATACCTGTAGTCCCAGCACTGGGGAAGCAGGGGCAGGCACATCTCTGAGTCTGAGATCAGCCTGGTCAACAGGGGGAGTTCCAGGATGGCCAGGACTTCGCAAAGAAATCCTGTCTTGGGGGAAAGAAAAAAAAAGAAAACCAAACCAAACCAACTCTTCGTGCAGTTACCTCTTCGTACATGTTTTTACGAAACTCCAAGTCCTCAGTAAGGCTCTGACAACGATTCTCTAAATCCACTTTAAGCAAAGTCTCATCTGCTAATTGCTTTTTGGCAGCAGATAAGGATGCTTCCAGCTATAAGGGAAAGAATAATAAAAATTATTTGGCAATTCTTTAGTAATAATAATTTAAGACATTACTCATATCAGGCATTAGAGTTCCTCTGTATTTATTAACAAGATTATATCATTTTAACTTTTGAGTCATTTGCTGGTTCTACCAAGGGTATCACATCAGATCACCTATCAATGTAGTCAACGAAGAAGTCAATCTTCACATCTCAAAATCCAAACTAAGGATTTTTAGCTAAGCACTTTCGTGTTCCCAGTGTGCGGTGACCTCTCTGGTGCAAGAATCAAGCAGGCTTTGAAAGCCGGGGGTGGGGGGGGTGGGGGTGGGGGTGGGTGCGCCCGGGAAGGAAGCAGTGAGGTCTACAAAGCCTAGGCCACAGGCCAGGTAGGGAGGAGCTGCCAGGCTCTGCATGCAACTACCTACCTGGACTGCCCTCTGGGGAAGCCACTGAGGAACACAAATAGGGCTTCAAAATTAACTAGTTTTAGTTAGTTAGTTAGTTAGTTAGTTAGTTAGTTAGTTAGTTTTAAAAAAAAAAAATCAGTCCACAGTTCATGACTACCAACTAATCAGCTAAACATAGGTCAGGGCAAAATCTTACTTACCTGGGCAATCTGATCTTTCAGATCCTCCAAGTCTGCCTCTAAACTCTTCTTGTCCCCAAGGGCAGTAGCCAGTGCCGCATCCTTAGAGTTTAGTGCCGCCTCATACTCTCGAAGCTTGATCTGAGCGCCACTGAGATCAGATTCCTTCTTGGCATAACTGTAATATCAGAAGAACACAATCACAACCTCGCCTTGAGGACTTCCTGCTCACTCAAGGGAGAAACCGCAGCAAAGACAGCACCGGCTGCCTAAGGATAGAGCATCAATCAGATCAAGAGTCTGGGTAGATGACATCGCCCCAGTCACGTTAACAATCAAAGTGGGACAAAGACCCAGTCTCTGGGGACTAGAGGATGGCTCAGGGTTAAAAGCACTGGCTGCTCTTACCAAGGACCTATGATCAGGTCCTAGCACCCATATGGTGGTCATCTGTTAACTTCGGTTCCATGAGATCAGACACCATCTTCCAGCCCCCCATAAGCCCTAGATACAAATGCAGGGTGCAGACATAGATGTCAGCAAAAACACTCATTCCATAAGATCTCTGATATTAGTAACAGCTAACCAGTGCAAAGAAGCTTACAAGGACCTATTTCTAACATAACAGGTGATCTGAAATTTCCCTAGTTAATATGGGAGAGTTCTATGTTAGAAAAGTAATATTCACTGGACAGTGGTGGCGCACGCCTTTAATCCCTGTACTTGGGAGGCAGAGGCAGGTGGATTTCTGAGTTCGAGGCCAGCCTGGTCTACAAAGTGAGTTCCAGGACAGCCAGGGCTACACAGAGAAACCCTGTCTCAGAACAAACAAACAAACAAACAAAAACGTAGAAAAGTAATATTCATTATTACATAGTTAATCCACTTAAAGGAGTGGAAGGTTGCATTATGCAGCTCTAACTAGCCTGGAACTCTGTGTGAATCTGGCTGGTGTCAAACTCAGATCCTAGACTGCTTCCAAGTCCAGGGAGTAAAAGGAATGTGCGCCCAGGTCAGGGAATAACCGTGTGGACAATTACATTTTAAAAGACATAGTGATCGTCATTTCAATAGATTTTATCATTAACTACACTGGAAAGCCTTCACAATATCAAGATTCTAAATACTTGTTCTTAATTAAAACTGGAGTATTGCTAATGTTAGGGAAATTGGCTCAATGGTAATTTAATAATTTGAAAAGACCCCTTACTCTCTGTGGTATAGTAGTCATAATCTCAACAGAATCTTTTGTCATGAGTCCTGTATTTTTAGGGCCACAAGATGGCAGGCTTTGGCTGAAAACCTAGTCCAGAAGGGATAAAGCCACTGTTTAAAATTTGACTTAAAACAACAATCTTATGTTTGGGCTGGAGAGACGGTTCAGCTTCCTTTCTGCTCAATCATGAGGTCTGGAATCAGGACCCCAGACACACATGGCTCAGCCCCAAGAGATCTGACGCCCTCTCTGGACCCTGCAGGCACCTACTCATACACACTCTCAGATACATACATACAAACTCACATGTGCACACATACATACACACATTCTCAGACACTCAGGCACCCAAGACAGATGCAAACAGGCAGGCAGCCATGCACGTGTGCACACAAACACACAGACACACCTTTCCTTAGAAAAAGAATTCAATCCTGGTCAATCACAGCCAAACAAACTCTTTCAAGCCTTGGGGCTCGACAGAAATGTCACGCAGAAGCTTGTGAAAGAGCCCCAAGTTTATCCCACCATAAAATGGCCAAAGCTGAATACATCACACATGCCTAGAATCAAAGGAAAATTACTCTTTTTGAGAAAAAGTTTCATGTAGCCCATATCAGCCTATAACTAGCTATGTAGCCAAGGACAACCTTGAAGTCAGATCTACTGCCTACATCTCCACATGCTAGGTTAGGGACACACAGGGACACACTGTTTTACTGTGTTCTGGGAACAGAACCTAAGGTTTCATATATGCAAGGCAAGCAGTCTACCAACGAAAACATGCTTCCTGCCAGTCCTTAAATTAAAAAGAACAAAACAGAAGCTGGAGATGCTCAGGAGTGGAGCATTTCTTGCTCTTGCAGAGGACCCAGATTTTATTCCCAGCATTCCCATGGTCCACAGTAATTCCCTAACTGTTAACTCCAGCAGATCTCTCTTCTGACCTCTGGGGACACCAGACATATGTGGCAAACTGACATACATAAGCAGAAAGACTCATTCATAGGAAACAAACCTTTAAAAAAATCTACTCACAGCTGGGCGGTGGTGTCGCACGCCTTTAATCCCAGCATTTAGGAGGCAGAGGCAGGTGGATTTCTGAGTTCGAGGCCAGCCTGGTCTATGAGTGAGTTCCAGGACAGCCAGGGCTATACAGAGAAACCCTGTCTCGGGGGAAAAAAAAAATCTACTCACATTTTATGGTTTCCATAATGTATAAATTATAGAGCACAGTGTGGTGATTCTGTGGGGGTCATGAGCCTACACATGACCATGTTCTTTCTACATGGTATCATTATGCATGCACCCATTGCGTTGATACATGCAGAGCTCAGAATTCCTTGTCGCACCAAGTCAAGACACAATACTTTGTGAAAGACAGAAAACAGGGAAAGCCAAATGCTACAGTGCAGCAGATTATATGACTAGTCACTGCCTCGGCCAAAACCAAAACCAAGGAAAAGACATGAAATGGAAGAACGGAGGAGATGCTGATAGTGTCTGTCTCTTAAGGTCAAGTTCTCAGAGCACTGATGTCCTCCTATCAAGAATACACTGGCCGGCGGTGGTGGCGCACGCCTTTAATCCCAGCACTTGGGAGGCAGAGGCAGGTGGATTTCTGAGTTCAAGGCCAGCCTGGTCTACAGAGTTCCAGGACAGCCAGGGCTATACAGAGAAACCCTGTCTCGAGAAAGAAAAAAAAAAAAAAAAAAAAAAAAAAGCCATGCGTGATGGCGCACGCCTGTAATCCCAGCACTTGGGAGGCAGAGGCAGGCGGATTTCTGAGTTCCAGGACAGCCTGGTCTACAGAGTGAGTTCAAGGACAGCCAGGACTACACAGAGAAACCCTGTCTTAAAAACAAAAAAAAAAAGAATACACTGCCGGATGTGCTCTGTCTGACAAGGGCTGAAAGCATTCCCAGGTCTGCAAACTAGTCAATCAGAAACTAGAAACATGCTCCCCTTTTTTGGAAGACAGGAAATGGGGGTTCAAGACAGGGTTTCTCTGTGTAGCCCTGACTGTCTTCGAACTAGAAATCCACCTGCCTCAGCCTGAGTCCTGGGATTGGGTGTACACCACACGCCTGGCTAGGCACATGCTTATAGTCGCACAAAAAGTTAACTCAATATGTCTGCCCCCCCGGGGAAAAATTAGCTCTTATTTTAAACTCTTGGTCCTTTCTTCTCTTAAGAATATATGAAAGACCTATAGCTCTTTCAAGAGACTCAATTGACAGATTTTTGTAATTTGTATATTAGAAAATTATAATGATAAAAAAATGAAGAAGTTAAAATCTCCAAAGAAATTAATAGTAGTCATTTCATAGGCTCCATTCTAGGGGAACAAATACACCCATCAATACATAGACGTGTGACCATGTGACTATGCAGACAGTATTTCTCAGAAGGTACCCAAGAAAGCAAAGAGTTCCCATGACAGACTCGAGGGACTAGTCTAGCCTTGGTATGTAATTTGAATAACTATTCCAGTTCACAACTACTGTAGTGTACACACACACACACACACACACACACACACACACACACTGGAGCTAATACATTGTGAGAAGGCTTAATATGATTACTAAAACCCAAACATCCAGATAGCCCTATGAAACACAAATGACTCCAAAGGAACTGAGGCTTAAGATATCATTGGCCTCACTCTCCAAAAAGCCCTTTATAAGCCGGGCGTTGGTGGCGCACGCCTTTAATCCTAGCATTTGGGAGGCAGAGGCAGGTGGATTTCTGAGTTTGAGGCCAGCCTGGTCTACAGAGTGAGTTCCAGGACAACCAGAGCTACACAGAGAAACCCTGTCTTGAAAAAACTGAAACCAAAACAAAACAAGAAGCCCTTTATATATCAGGTTAGTAAGCATTCTGGATGCTTCTTCAGAGGACCTAAGTTCTAGTCCCAATGCCCACATGGTGACTCATTCCTGTCTGTAAGTAACTCCAGTTCCAGGGGATCTGACACCTTTTTCTGGCACTGCACACAGATGATGCACTGACATACAAGCAGGCAAAACACCATACACATATAATAAGGGGGTGGGGGATCAGTGTGAAGTGACGACCCCCTCTGGCCACAGGACCAAATTTACTCAGACTCAACCAATCAGGATCTTCCCTACAAGCCAGCATGGTCATCTCTTAAAGTAAAACAACAAGCATGGGCACCTCAGGGAGGGCTCCTGGCTCCTGCATCAGCCACTCGGATATACATAGGTACATGGGTTAGAAACAGAAAAAGGCCTCAGTCAAATCCCTGAAATTAGTGCCATAATCACTTAACATGCTTAGCAGTAGTTTTTGCTATACTGCTCTGTGCTCCCGCCCAGGGAATCTTTGGATCAACAAATGACAGACAGACCGAGACACACACACACACACACACACACACACACACACACACACAAGCTTATTTTTAAAATGCCTTGGCTGGTTCAAAGGCTGGGCACTCGTAAACCTTCCCCTGACACCCTAGGCGAAATCAGAGAAGTGGACAGTGGCCATTGATTCACAATCTCACAAGGCTTACTGGCTTTATCTCCCGCAGCTCCTATGTTCATCCATATCTCTCCCCAAGTCCTGGGGATCTTCTGTCTCCTCCTCCCTCCTGTATCATAGCCTGTCACTCTAAGTGTCCTGCTCCATCTCCCTTTGCCCAACCATTGGCCGCCAGCATCTTTATTGATCAATCAAAATCCAATTGGGGACAAGGACCTTTAGCATTTGGACAGGCAGATTGCGGAAACCTCAGAACCAATCCCCAACATAACTGAGCATTACCAAGGCTCTAGGCTTTGCTTCCAACTGCAGCCGTCTGGTGCTTCGGTAAAATGAACGGCTTTGTGGACAGCTGCAGGGAAGCTCGTGGCACACATTCCCTGCAGCTGTCCTCATACCCCAAAAGTACCTTCCAACTCCAAGCAAAGGTTCGTATTTGTGCATATTTCTCCTCTCCTCCTTCAGTCCCAACATTAACAGTAGAAACGTGGATCCCTTCAGCGAGCCTCTGACAGGGAGGAGAGCCCACGGCCACCTCTATACATGAAGCACACTGTTACACTGAAGACACAGATTCCTCTAGGTGGGATGCTTGGCTCCCTCAAAAGACTGAAATCCAAAGGGCAAGGTCTCTTATTATTCCTGAATTTTCTATACAGTAAACCTGAATATAGCAATGGTATCGCTGAATGTCGAATGAAGCTGAGGCTATGGAGTATCAGCAAGAGTGCGTGCCTACCATACAGAGCCCTGAGCGCAGTCACAGTACCAAATAACACCCTCCCCAGAGCCTCACCCTGGCCTTTCATCCTGCAGAAAATGTCTTTTAAGAAAAAGGCTGTAATACTTTTATCACCTCTGAAATTCACTTTTCCAAATCTCCTCCCTCTCATCCTGCCAATGTCGATGAATCATGAAAACATTCTTAAGATTACACACATCTCCAGATAAGCATCAACCACCGAGTTTTATGTCAGACTAGTGGCCAATGCCAAGAGCATGGGAGGCCACTCAGTTCCTGAGTTGACAATCTGAACATTAGCTTGTCACGGGCTTCTAGTTGTTTCCTTATTTCTCATTCATGAAACATGGCATGGACAGGCCAAGTGTTAGTCAAAGCACAGAAGCTGCAGGCTGGAATTCTGAGATACATTGTATTGCTTAAGCAATGTGACATCTGATACTGTCAAAGAAGAGACCACCTTAAACAGAATTAAGATGCTACAGTACATTAATCTCTGATTCTTCCTTGGCTGGAGAGTTGTACTGTGTTATTGATCAACCTAACTCAACTACTTCTAACTCCAGATAGATCATAACACTTTCAATTAAATTCAGCACATGAATCTAATGCTACAAATATGCACACTACTGAAAACAAGTCATAAAACATTTCTTCAGACACTTCACACAAGAACCAAAACCCCAACTGCAGCCAAGAGCTAAGCAGTTTTATAAAATGTAGTTGGCGCTCTCTCCTGATAAAGAACTTCTACCCCCGAAGTTAGCTTTCCTTTCAGGAAAGCTTGAATTTTACCAGAAACATTAAGCAATTTAATACATCTAACCTGATTGCTAAATAATCAGCTGGCAACTGTCCATTCACATTCTCCAGCAGACCCTACAGTGATAGGGTGTAGTGGTCCTTTCCTAACAGAACTAACACTGCCAGTGACACACCCAGTCCCCAGTGCCCGAAAGACTAAAATCCTAAGTAGTTAGTACTTTCCAAATTGCACGTGCTTCCCTTTTCTGTGCTCGCCCATGCCCCTCTCCTCCTTCACGGCCCACACTATGTTAACACTGAAAACACGGATGCCACCATAAGGCCACTAAAAAGGGAGGAGCCAACTGCTACTCTACAGACTGCTACCTCTACAGCGACTCACACTGACCTCTGAGCTGTGGGTGTGCTCAGGGCGTGTGATGAGCAGTTTAGCCTTGACTTGGTTTCAGATCACCATTTACACCCCAGCTTTAGCAACAGATGCACCGTGCTCTGAAACAGGGTGTATCCCCACGGCTCCACGCCCTACATTCCCCTAGGTATAGTCTACTCTAGACCAGCTTTACTCCAGTTACAACAGTTACAGCTCTACTCGAAATAAATGTTCAGTGGAGTCAGGCGTGGCGGCACACATCTTTAATCAGAAGACAGTCAAGTCTAACATAGCAAATGAATTCCAGGCTGGCCAGAACTACAAAGTAGGATAATCCACAAAGCTCATTACAGAATAGTTTTAGTTGGGTGTTAGGAAACGATTGCCCTTCTATTAACATGTTCTTGTCTAGTGTTACACCTCACAGATATGATCATCCAAGTGAAATTTCTAGTTTGACCAACAGCACCTGCAAAGAATGAACAATTTCTAATCACTCAGTGTAGCTGAAGTCAAAGAATCTATATTTACCTTTAAGCAAAGATGCAGAAAAATGGTTGGGATCCTTCTTTTACACAAGTGTCTTAATTTTTACTTTCCTAAGTACTTTTGTGTTTGTCATCTGATTTTCCACACATGAAAAGATAATGTATAAGAACTATATTAAGGAACTAGTGACTTACTTCTAACATACTGGGGACAAGATCCTCGGGGTCACAAGTCAGCTAAGCCTGGTCTACATGGCAAGCTTCAGATCCCAGTGAGACCCTGTCTCACTCAGGGACAACTTCTGAGTTAGGATGCAGGAACCTTTGGCTTCCACATGCATGCGTGCGCGCGCGCGCACGCGCACACACACACACACACACACACACACACCATTAATAATGATATTCGAGAGAAGGGGGGGTAATAGTGGCAAGCTCAAGACCAGCTTAAACTAGTAACCGTATCTAACGGGGAGAGGGGCTCAGGCCGACTCGGCAGATTGCCACAGCTGCATACTGAAACCCCATGGTGGAAACAACTACAGAAGAGTGAGCAATCGCAGAACTGCATTGTGGGGGTCTGGGCTGGCAGAACAGCTACAGCTAAGAAAAAAGTATGTTAGTTTTTTTAAATTTATTTTGATTTAATGTATGAGTGCTCTATCTGCATGTACACCTGCATGCCAGAAGAGGGCATCAGACCCCATTACAGATGGCTGTGAGCCGCAGAACCTTTGGAAGAGCAGGCAGTGTGCTCTTAACTACTGAGCCATCTCTTCAGCCCCATGTTAATTTCTAACAACTAAATGTACATGAAATCTGCCTAAGATTTTTATAATACTATATGTGCATTAATATGGACAAAGTCAAAAAGTTTGTGTTCAATAAAATTGCTAAGTTTGCTAAGTGAGAAATAAAACCATTACAGAACCATTCTTACTCAGAACAATTCTGAGTGATGGAAGGTAAGCCCTTAACTTTCGCTTAGTAGCCATTAACACAAATCACTCTATATAAAACCATTATTCCTAATCATCACAAAACAAGTACTTTTCATTGTTTTGCTGGGTTTCTCTGTGTAGCCCTGGCTGGCTTGAACTCAGAACTCGCCTCTGCCCCCTGAATGCTGGGATTAAAGGTGTGCATGACCAGGCCCAGCAGCATGCAAGAGCTGGGGACAGAGCCACTCCCCCTAGAGAGCCAAGCCGGTCTGCCCTAGCAGCCTGTCCTGTCCTAACGCACGGCCAGGTGGCTCTCAACAGCTGCACAGAGGCAGCTGCCCTCCACCACACTGGCGTGTTCACTCACATAGCAAATGTTCTGGAGGCGAAATCAGAGCTCAGAATTGGCTTGCCTTGATTATCTACACACAGTCCAGACTCACAGAAAAACTTTGAGCTTATGATTTTAAGCACCTTTAAAATAACCTGCAAGCCAATAATCCTGCACTCTGGAGACTGAGCCAGTAGGACTGCTCAAGTTCAGGCTGACTAATGACAAAGACCAGGCTCCCAAAATAAACACATCTGCTTTCCTAAAACCAAGTAATCTGACTTCATAATAGGCTCAAGTTTCATGATAACCGAATTTACTCCATTGTTACTAATCATTTTCAATACTGTGTGAACATGAGCCATCCAAAAATCCAATGAACTTTCCTGCAATTAAAATACATACAATATACAAAATACCCAGAAGAATCTTAATCTTGAGAACACAATTCCCACGAGAAGGTCTCCTGTGACACATGCAGTGTAAGTGCAGCGTGCGAGGCTCGCCCAGAGCTGCTGAGGTCGCCGCAGGCAGAGTAAATCGTCCACTGACAGATGCAGGGTCCAGCAAAAAACAAGCCAATCCCAGCAGATCAAATTAAAACCAGGAAATACCAAGACTGAAACTGAACCACAGAACATTTCTCTCCTCGGTATTAATAAAGGATTAGTTCTGGGACCCCTCTTACACTGATAACCAAACCAGTAACTTCCTTCTACAAAGTACTAGGTTATAGATACACGTTATGCTTATATACCATATAGGTGATATCTAAACATGTTATATATAAACCTATACATATCTTCTTCTTAAATACTTAAAATCACCTCTAAATAGCTGTAACACTTAAGACAATGCAAATCCCATGAAATAAATGGTTGTTCTACTATATGTGGTGAATTAGGGCAGGAGTCCTTACATGTTTAGTATAAATGCAATTTTTGTATATTTTCAGTTGACTCCTATGGGTATAGAGAGTCAACTAAGTACTAATATATAGTAAAATCAGTTCTCTGTCTACTAGTCACATGGGCTAACATGTTGCATTTGCAACAGAGTACAAGGACTATTTTAAATACCTAAATCTGATGTTCCAAGTGGACCTGCCAACAGCTAACCTCGGAAGGGATGCTGGGACGAGCAGACTGCAGGAGCGCCACTCCTGGCACAGCAGCCAGTCCCACTGTAAGTCACCCCCAGGCGGCCATCTCATCACAAGCCTGGACTGCCCTGCCGCACACCTGGCCGCACACCTGGCCGGTCACAGGTGGCCTGTCGTCAAGGCAGGCGTCACAGAAGTCTGAGTCAGCAGTCAGGGAAGGCACCCGAGGTTAACCAACACTGAACAGAGCTGAGCAAAAACTACCAAAGATGAAAAAAACCAAAGGAAAGCCAAAGAGCAGGCCTGCCGCTGCAGGGAACCCGGGCTGAGAGAGGCTTTCACCTGGGAAGAGATCAAGGCAGTATGTATCTGAGCAGACAGACTCAAACTCTTGGGGAGAGACACACTGTAGGAGGTCAGTCAGTCCACAGAGAGAAGCACCTTTCTTTCTCAGGAAAGCAACATGTCCCAATTTACTCAAGGGACATGAGCCTCTTCCAGGACTCAAGTTCAGTGCCAGCAACCACACCCCCACACCCACCCACACCGCGCGTGCAGACACACACACACACACACACACACACACACACACACACTACACCCCACAGTAGCTCACAACCAACCATCTAACCTGAAGAATCTAACACTCTCTTCTGGTCCCCGAAAGCACCAGGCAGACACCCAAGCAAAGTCTCCTGAGGGCTGGAGCCGTGGCCCACGCTGAGGGTAAGAGGGCTTGGTGTGCAGATCGCAGCACACACCTGGCACACACCCTGTGACCACAGTGCTGTGGAGGCGGGGCGGACACGGTGAGGGATCACTGCGCCCTGCTAGCCACCGCCTAACCAGGTTCAGTGTCTCAACGTAAAAAGAAAGGAACAGAGTGACAGAGCAGGCCACCTCAGGCGGACCTGCGTGTACACACACACACACACACACACACACACACACACACCTCCGACACCACACTTCAGCACCTGCCCAGCTGCCCTACTGGACACAAAGCTTGGCCTCAAGCACCAGCACAGCCAACACAAAGAGACTTCTTCCCTTCGCTGCCAACATTCCTGGGGCTTAAACCATGGCCCGAGTCCTCTCCCTCACAGGCCTCAAGTGCAGCTGGTGCCTTCCCTCTACTGCACCTCACGAACACCAGGCTCCTCCACAATAAACCATCTCTCCAGCACTAAAGACAACAGGCCCGCTTTCAGCTTCTCTAACCTAACTAAGCCCTTTTCTCTGATCCTCACAGATCACGTGCACTGAGCCTTCCCACCTTCTGCCTGTCTCCAGTACCTCAGAGTTCTACAGCCAGCTGACATCTCCACCTCAAAGTCCACACAGCACTACCTCAGATCAGGAGCCTTCAAGAGCCTTCCCTGGCCCCCGTCAGCCCTGGATGGCACTCCTTATGCCACGCTAGGCTCCTTCCTAGCCCATGCCCATGCCCACTCAGGGCCTCACACCCACCTCCTCTCCTTCCTGAAAACCTCGGGCCAAAGGCTACTTTCATTCCGTCCAGGGTCCTGCTGCTCTTCTTGTCTGTCCATGTCTGACCCAGCCGGATCTGTGTCACTCTCCTAAGATTCCTGAGGTGCCCCCGGACTCAGATGTAATCCTCAACCTGCCATTTATACACCCTAGTTACATGAATTTCTGGTTCTCAGGGAAATTGCATACTAATGTTCCCTCTGAGAAATGAAACTCTTCTTTACCAGCAATATCTAACGTCCACATCAGTGTCTGCCCACGTCCCGGGGTGGGGGAAGGGTGTCCTTTCCAATTTTCTCATGACTCCTAATGAGCCTTGGGTGACACCTTTAGAGATCCGATCAGCGGCTGTCCAGCACTCACTACCTGACATCACAACAGTTCAACACTAGCTTTCTGGCTCCCTGACTGTAACCAACATAATGGGGACAGTGGCCTCCTCTGTTCCCACCACCTGCTGCAAAGACTTAACACACAGGCTGTTCCAGTGTGTGCTGAATACAAAATGGAAGCACGTTCTAGTCATGGGTATTAAAGATTCAGAAAGGTATTAATTCCTTCTAAATTATTAACCCGTTGGGTAGGAAGGCAGCTTGTGTGAAAGAGAAAAGAAACCTTGTAATTTACTCTCATCCATTTCTTAAGAAAAAATATATTTATTTTATTTGAGGATGGAGCAACGGCTCAGTGGTTAGAGCACTGGCTGCTCTTCTAAAGGACCCTGGTTCAATCCCCAGCACCCACATGGGAGCTCCAATAGTCTATACCTCTAGGTCCTGGAGAGCTGACATCCTCTTCTGGTATGTGGTGCACAGACATACCCATGACACAAAGCACCTATCCACATAATTTTTTTTAATTTTTAAGATATTTAAGATTTATTTTGTTCTTGGGGGGGGGCATGAGGGTGCCTATGAAGGGTAGGTATCAGGTTCCTGGAGTTACCAGTGGCTGTACACCACCCAGAGAGGGAACCAGGAGAGCCCAGTCCTCTGGAGGAGCAAAAACTCCCTCTTTTTTTATTTTTTAAAGATGTATTTATGAGCCGGGCGTGGTGGCGCACACCTGTAATCCCAGCACTTGGGAGGCAGAGGCAGGCGGATTTCTGAATTCGAGGCCAGCCTGGTCTACAGAGTGAGTTCCAGGACAGCCAGGACTACACAGAGAAACCCTGTCTCGAAAAACCAAAAAAAAAAAAAAAAAAAGATGTATTTATTTTATTTATATGAGTATACTGTAGCTGTCTGCACACCCCAGAAGAGGGCATCCAATCACATTACAGACAGTTGTGAGCCACCATGTGGTTCCTGAGAAATGAGCTCGGGACCTCTGGACCAGCTCTTAACTGCTGAGCCATCGCTCCAGCCCATCTTTACCTACTTATTAGCAAGTGACACCCTCAGTGTTTCAAACGCCCTCTAAACCACTTGACCCTCTGACAGATCCAAAGGAGGCAATCCTTGAGCACCATCAGCACCAAATCCACAGTTGGTCCCACTGGCCAAAGCTGCACCCTACCACCCTGAAAGTCATCGGTCCTGTGTGAGACTTCTGGTCCAAACATCAGATGTCGGTGCTCTGAGAAACTGCTTCCTGTCTGACAGATCAACACTGCTTTGACTGAATGCGACAGGATGTGGAAGGCCAGGGCAGATTGTTAGAGTAATCACAACTGTGTCTCCACCAGTCATCCATCTGAGTGACCCAGAGCCTCAGTCCCTCATTGGTCAGCAGGGTTACCACAGCGCCTACAGATGGTATCGTAAAGCTTAAAGCTTCTAGCTCAGCGTCTGACAACCAGAACAGAACAGAGGGGAGCTGAGCTGCAGCTCTTTGTGCAGCGTGACAGGGAACTCAAGCCCTGCAGCCTGCCCTTTATCCACTGAAGGGGCTGATTAGGGCAGATGCTCCATCTAACTGCAAAGGCTCCCTGGTTCTGTCTCTATCAGTAGATCCAAATGAAGCAAGAGCAACAGGAACAGGACATTTTTAGAGGGCGGGGCAGGCAGGTTAGCGGAGGAGAGCCTGCGACTGAGGCTCAAGCACAGATGCCGCGATCAGACTGAGTCCAGCATAGACAGGCGCTTCTGCTCTCCGCTAGTACCATAAGCAGTAGCGGAAGAATGCCAAGAGCCACAAGCTGCTTCCAGAAACTTAGCTGCTGCTAGGACCAAACATTCGGAAAACTGCCGTGCCTTTACCCAGTGGCTAATACTTAGCTAGCAAATTATGCAACATTTGCTAGTAACCTGAGACTGTTTGTCAGAGGCTCCTGGGTGCTCGTGCCATGCTCTGGCCTGAGAAACTGGCTAGCTTTCTGTCAGCGAAGTTTTTTTTCCTTTGGTCACAGCAGTCCACAGGGCCAGGACAGGTTGCTCTAATATCTGTAAAATGTGCTCATGGCACTGAACACATTTACTGCCAATAAAATGTCAATAAAAGCCGGGCGGTGGTGGCGCATGCCTTTAATCCCAGCACTTGGGAGGCAGAGGCAGGCGGATTTCTGAGTTCGAGGCTAGCCCGGTCTACAGAGTGAGTTCCAGGACAGTCAGGGCTACACAGAGAAACCCCGTCTCAAACTGCCCCCCCCAAAAAAATGTCAATAAAAAAATGTATATAATAAAAAAATCAACTGCCTATAAACTCCTTTTTTATTAATGACAAACACAATTCCTCAGAACTTTAACATTTTCACCATTTTTAGCATGCTTTATGGGGTGGAGGGAAGAGGGAAGTCCCCAAAAGAACTGGGGGAGAAGCCCAGCAAAAGACAACAAAAAATATGGAATGGAGAGGCTATGGTGGTTTCCCAAAGCAACTAAATCAGTAGAGAACCAAGCCTAGAAATGAAAGGCCTTGAGACTGAAGGGGGAGGGGGCTCGTGAAACTGTATCTAACATCATCAGTCAGCAATTTCAGAACCTGTAACAAAATCTCCAGACGTTTTCTAGGAACGGACCCCAGGAGGCTCTGCTGGCTAGTCTTTTCAACTTGACACAAACTTAACACATACCTGGGAAGAGGGATTCCCCGCAGCGTTCCTCCACGCTCCTGCTGGACTTCCCGCCTGCTTCCCCCACGATGGAGTTGTTGTTTTTGTTTTGTTTTTTGTTTTTTGTTTTTTTTTTTTTTGGTTTTCCAAGACAGGGTTTCTCTGTATAGCCCTGGCTGTCCTGGAACTCACTCTGTAGACCAGGCTGGCCTCAAACTCAGAAATCCGCCTGCCTCTGCCTCCCAAGTGCTGAGATTACAGGCGTGCATCACCACCACCCGGCTTTTTTTTTTTTTTAAAGATTTATTTTATTTATGTAAGTTCACTGTCACTGTCCTCAGACACACCAGAAGAGGGCATCAGATCCCATTACATATAGTCGAAAGTCTCCAAAAAACTATGGAACGCTTCACGAGTCTGCGTGTCATCCTTGCGCAGGGGCCATGCTAATCTTCTCTGTATCGTTCCGATTTTAGTATATGTTCTACCTAGCTTCCCCACATGATGGAGTTTAACCTGGAGGCGAAATAAACCCTCTCCTCCCCAAGTTGTTTCTGGTCAGTGTCTTATCACAGCAATAGAAAGTGAACAAAGAGCTGACAAAGAAACAGTTGTCAATAACCAACAGCAGGGCTGGAGAGATGGCTCAGCGGTTAAGGTTAAGAGCACTGACTGCTCTTCCAAAGGTCCTGAGTTCGAATCCCAGCAACCACATGGTGACTCACAACCATCTATATATAATGAGATCTGACACCTTCTTCTGGGGTGTCTGAAGACAGCTACAGTGTACTTACATATAATAAATAAATAAATAAACCTTTACAAAAAAATGCCAACCGCAATAAGTGCTAGAAGTCAGAGGGACAAAATGGCACTTGCCTGGACCAGGATAAAAAATGCTAAAATAACCTTACCCAACTATAAATCAAATACAGACAGTTATTCTCAACTATCCAGACAACTTCCTGCTGTCCTTTCCACCTAAGTTACTGAAAAGACGTGATCCAACAGAATGCTCTGCAAAACCAAAGGAGACTATATGATCCAGACAAAACTGGAACACAATCCAATATATCAGCTTACAAGGCACCTTAAAACAAATGTGGTGACACACACTTTTAATTCCAGACCTTGGGAGGCAGGGGCAGGCTTTGTGAGTACCAAGCCAGGCAGAGATTGAGTGAGATCATGTCTTTAAAAAAACAAAAACAAAAACAAAAAAACCCATATGATCTTTTTCAGTTATTAATCCTACTTAAGCCAAGAGGGGACTGATCCATAACACTTACACATACTGTCAGCCAGGTGGCAGTATTGCTGCTGTGTAGAAAACCATCAATGGTTATCAGATTATAAGAGCACCAGCATCAAAATACCTCAGACCACACACAAGACAGTTTTTGTTTGCTTGCTATATGGTTTCCCCTACTGGACCCTAAAACTAGGACACTGGCTTATTCATTTATTTAATCAGTGACCTCAACACATGAAACAGTAACTGGTACATACCAGATGTTTAATCTGTGTAACATTTTAACATCTCTGAAATCACCAATGGGTCCAAGACAAAAGCAGGCCCTGATTTTGATTTTTTTACTAATACACATAATAATGGTCAAGTTTTACGAGCAATGACACCTAAGATTTAAAGAAATGCAGTAAGGGGGGAAAAAAGGTGAGGCACACCTTTAACAGATGTGACCCGACTGCCTGCACTCACTCTGTAGCCAGGCTATTCTGGAACTAAGAAATCTGCCTACCTTTGCCCCCCAAATGCAAGATTAAAGGCCAGCACCTCTGTGGCCACCACCACCTGAGAATAAGATGCACCTTTAATCCCAGCACCAAGGAGATAAAAGGCAGGCAGATATCTATCTGGGAGTTCCAGGCCATCCAGGACAACATAGTTGAGGTCCTGTCTTAAAGAAAAAAGGATAATGATAAAGAGATACCAGTGTCAGTGAACGATCACTTCAAAAGGTGATCCCAAATGTTGCAGAATCCAAGAACAGAAATGGAAGGTCATGCACGCCAGGACAGACACTGGGCCTCAGCTCCAGCACCGCGGCTGAAGGCCCAGCTTCAGCAACTGAACATCCATGTCAACGAAGAGGGAAAGGGGGAAGGGCAGGAAAAAGGATGGGGGCACAAAAGAACCCTGGGCAGAGCAGCGCCTGCCTTAATTCCAGTTAGGAGACAGAGGCAGTTAGCTCTGATTTGGGGACAGACCACATGGTCTCCAGAGAGTTCCAAACTAGCCAGTGCTACATAGTGAGACTCTCTCAAAAAACAAACAGGGCTGGGGAGAGATACCTCAGCACTGAATGCTTCCCCAGTGCTTCCAGGTTCCATTCCCAGCACCCACGTGGTAGCTGACGGCTGTAACTCTAGTTACAGAGGATCCTACGCCCCCTTCTGGCCGCCGTGGGTACCAGGAATACGCATGATGCAAACAAGTTATGAGGGCAAAGCGCCCTTAAAAAATGGGTGGGTAGCCGGGCACGCCTGTAATCCCAGCACTCTGGGAGGCAGAGGCAGGCAGATTTCTGAGTTCGAGGCCAGCCTGGTCTACAGAGTGAGTTCCAGGACAGGCAGGACTACACAGAGAAACCCTGTCTGGAAAAACCAAAAAAAAAAAAAAAAAAAAAAAAAAAGATGGGTGGGGAAGCCAGTGAACCCTGGTTGCTTCACTTTAGGTCTAGAAGTTCGGACAGCTTGGGGAAGAGAGTGACTTCTTGTTTCCAAAACAAAAGGGAGATAAGTAAATGTCCATTCGAAGCCAGCCTATATACTGTTTTGTTATTACCACGTAACATTCTTACCGATCTTTAAATATCCGACAAGGTAGTATACACTACAGAAAGGGAGACAGGGAAATATAACGGTTCGGTTCACAGAAAGATATCCCGGGCAAACAGTGTGAATCAGATTACTCCCCCAAAGTATGCTGGCAGTGGCAAAAAGACCATGAATTCCAAACTGGAATTTAGCAACTCTCTAAAGCTTGACACCAGTACTTGTTGCACACACTGACAGTTACACATTTTACCTATAAGAAAATCAAAGAAAAGAACAGCAAAGGTGTACTCTGGTTTGAAAACTCAGCTCCCATTGGGATTACAAGCTCTCCCCCAAGTTCTCATACACGGAACCCTTTGACCTTCCCAGGCCTGCTGACTACACCCCAGCACGGTTTCTAGTTAAAGGACTACTTTATAGGAGGACTAAATCGAGGAAGAGCGCGCTGCTGCCTACAGGGTAGGCGATCGGCGAATTAAAGGACGACAGTCGTGGCCTACGAAAATCCAGTTTAAGGAATCTGGTGAGCTGAACACCCAAGGACCGGGACGCCACCAGAGGACATCCTAGTGCAAAGGAAACTCCCCAAAGAGGAAACCCAACTAGCCCTGGGCCAAAGGCGTGCAGCTCAGTCCCCGCCCTTCCCGCGCAGGGAAGACCAGCGCAGATCGCAGGCAAAATGTCACAGGGCCAAGACTGAGCGCGCCAAAGCAAGACCCACCCCCGGGAGCCGCGGACGCTCCGGGCCGGTCCCTCCCCTTCCTCCGCCCGTCTAGAACTCATTCATTCTTCGGGCGGTTGGCGAGTCCACCCAGCCTAGCCACTCCGGCCCAGCAAACCCACCAGATGCTTTGTCTCCCACCAGCCGGAAACACGGGCGCGCACTCGAGCGCGCGCAACGGCATCAGTTCCCCGTACCCGGGGCCTGCAGATGAGGGACTATAGGGTCCGAGGTCAAGTCCCAGACCCAGCCACCTAGAAATGATCGTCACGATCCCACCGTCTCAACAACTCGACCACCCTCCAAAGAACCCCCGTCCAGTTCTAAATCACTAGATTCCCCACTCTGCTTTCAAGACATAGGGGCCCAGTCCCCTTCGGAAGGCCGAGGCACCTGGCCTGTGCTGTCCCTCCCGGGAGCACGGCGCCGGATGGCGTCCCAGAGCCTCTCGGCATGACAATCGAGCCCCTACTCACTTGAGCAGCAGCTGGTCGTGCTCGGCCTTGAACTTGCCCAGCTCGATCTGTAGCTTGGCGCGCTCGCGGGCCGTGTCGTCCAGCGCGCGGCGTGCGTCGGCCAGCTCGGTCTCGTAGAGAGCCTTGAGCCCGGTGAGCTCGCGGCCGCGCACCTCCTCGCGCTCGGTCACCTGCAGCTGCAGCGCGCTGTTCTCCGTCTCCAAGCTGCGCACCTTGTCGATGTACACCGCCAGGCGGTCGTTGAGCTCACGCAGCTCCTCTTTCTCCTGCAGCCGCGACAGGCGCGTGGGGCTGAGCGGCGTGGCGGGGGCGCTGGCGCGGCTGCTCGCCCGCTGCTGCACGGGGGTCGCGGTCGCCATGGCGGGCGGCGGGACCGAAGGTACAAACCACAGGCCGGTGAGGACGGAGTGTACCTGGGATGGCGGCGGCGGTGCTACCGCACAAAGAGCGAAACGAGAGGGCCGCGATCGCCCGCCAGACGCCCTTTGTGAGTGTACACGCACACTCGCAAATGCGCGCGGGAAGAGGCCGGGGCAGCCGGGAGACCGAGACCGGTGTGCGCGGCGGACGCGAGTCTCCCGCCCGCAGCACTTTGTTTCCTCTCGGGCTGCTCAGAGCGGCAGGCGGGCCGGGGAGGAGGGCGGCGAGAGGCGGGCAGGAGGCGAGGCGCGGGGGGCGGAGGTGGCACGGGCCGCGCTCCGCAACATGGCGGAGCCCCCACGTGACCGCCGCCGACCAATGGCGAGCGGCCGGCGCGCCCCTGCGGCTTAGGGGCCCGGCCTGGAAATTCAAAATCTGACCCTCGGGCAACCGTCGGCCTCGCGCTCCGAGCTGGGCGTGGCGGGGAGGGGCGCCCCGAACTGCTCGTTCCAGCGCCCGGAACCAGCGCCCGCCCCGCCGGGTCTCGTGGAGCCCCGTGGGGACCCCTGGAAGGGCCGGGCCTGCGAATGGCGGGAAAGAGCCGGAGGCTTCCGGGGCGGGTCCGCGCCGCCTCCTGCTGCCCGCGGTTCAGGGAAATTCAAAAGTAAACGAGACCGGCCACGGGCGTCCGTGGGCGCCGGAACCTCACCCCGAGGCCTGACCTAAATGGGTGCCTGCGGTCCCAAGTGCGGGCCCGTAGTTGAATCTAGGATGGAAAACGATCCGCGGAAACACCTAGTTGTGTTGAAGCCAACGGATTGTTGTTTATCAGGAAAAAAAAAAAAAAAAGCAGCATTGATTTTTAAATCATTGGCTACGGATGCCGATGGGCGGTCCCTGGTCCGTTTTTTAGGTGAGCGGTTTTGTAAAATCAAAAACAGCCCACCAGTGACTTGAATAATGGGATAAACTCTCGGTCGTGGTTCGTTAAAATAAGATTAATAAAAGTCTAGGTTTGTGAACATTGAAATGACCTTTGTTTTGATTTTTAAAAGCCCCCACCACCACCACGACAGAATTGGCCCCTGGATTGATGTTTTGATCCTGAGACAAGGTTTTTGCTTACGTCATCCCGGTTAATTTGGGGCAATCTGGCCTCAGCCTCTGCAATACTGGGATCATAGAAAAGATATCACCCTCGGGTTTGTTTTAGTTCTTGGTTTTTTTGTTTTTGTTTTTGTTTTTTTAAGTTCTCAGCCCTCATGTGGAGTGATTCTAGCGGAGCACTGCCTGCTCTCAACAGCGAGTGCTTTTCTATGGATAGAGTTTCTCAAACTCAGATTTTTGTATTTACAGTTGATACATTGTATTTTGTGTGTGCACTCTCGGGTCAAAGGAGGCCTGAGGACAACTTGGAGTCCCTTTCTGTGGTGGAGTTCACTGTGGTGCAGTCCTGGCATCGACTGGAACTCAGGCATGACAAGTCTCTTTACCTGCTGATGCGTCCCCGCCCACCCCAGAAAGTTGTGTCATTTTGAGGACTTTATACCAGGATTTCCTCTTGGGAAAATGGAATGGTTCCTAGTTTCCAGGGAAGATGTGTTAAGTCATTGTATCGTGGATAGATAGTAACTCTTGCTAATAGTAATCAACTACCCCAATCAATAGCAATGAAAGATTTTTAGTTGGATTTGGATAGTCGCCCCTCCCCCACTATTAGCCACATGTTTTACTAAGTGTATTCTCAGCCAGCTGTCACTCTCCTGGGATGAAAGGAGTTTTCATCTGCACTTTCCCCACAGCTAACTTCCGGGCGTGCAGCCTCTGTTTTCCATTCTTCCCTGTCCTATTAAAAATAATTTCTGAAATCCCCGCACCTCCAGAGTTTTCCATAACTAGAGATCGTTTTTTAAAGTGTGGTGAGAATACTTCTATATTGACTAGTATAACCATGGTTTCAAATATACTTTCCTGTTTTTCCTATAAACCTCAACATGTCGAGGCACATCTCTAATTATTGGTTAGTTTATACAGACCCCACCAGGCTCCAACATGCATGCCTCTGTTTTCCTCTTCTGTAGCCTTGCTGCAATGACAGCCACGTGGGTCTGGCCCTACTTCCTGTTGATCATTTGGGTTTGGGATGGGAAGTGTAGGATACCCAAGAGATCTAGGGAGAAGGGGCCCAGTGGGATGAGGAGGGTAGTGGAGGGAGGGGAGCACTAACAGGAGCGAAGGGTGACAGCTGGTAGATAGCAGAGCGTGTGGCGTGTACACACAGGAGAGCTAGGACAGAGGCACGACCGGAAAGTGCTGAAAGGCTGCTCTTCAGTGAGTGAGTGAAGGCAAAAATAACTGGAAAACATCATCTTTTATGGAGGTCAGTTGCTTCATATTTACTTTGCAAAATGGACTTTTTTCCAGTTGCAAAAGGTATAAGAATAAGCCATGTTTCAGGTGATTGAGTGACTATCCAGCCTCTCTTACAATTCCGATTTTGGTTTTTGTGTGTCCGAAGAGCCTAGAGACTGAGAAGCACAGTGCACTGACCATCTGTGGTCAGGGCAGTCCGCATAGCCCAGCCTCTGTCTGCAAGTTCATGTAGTACTCAGCGTCTCTCTGCAAGTTCATGTAGCACTCAGAATTGCTTTCCAAATCCACTTGTTAAAATCTACATGTGTGGAAATAGGATTGGTGCGGTTATTTTGCTTTAACTCTGTAGTTTCACCTTTTTGTTGTTTTGATTTGGATTTCTTCAAGCCTGAGTTTTCCTGTGTAGCTGGCCTCAACTCAGAAATCAACTGCCTCTGCCTCCCAAGTGCTGGGATTAAAGCAGTGTGCCATCACAGCCTGGCTTGATTTACAGTTTCATTTTACTACTGGCATACTGATTAAGTTTTTTTTTAAGTGATTTGCACTCTTACCCATAGGAGTCACATGACAAAATGTGGTCATAATACAATAGTTTAGATCAGTGTAAACATTTTAAAGCATTTTTAAATCAATATTTATGTATCTGACTTTTAAAGTTTTGTTTAATCTTAAAAGGAAAGGGCTGCCCCTTCATTGTACACCTCTACCTTGAGCATGAGTAATTTTTTATTGCTGTCAAAGTGTAAGGTTTGCAGATAATTTGGCTGCTTCTAATCTGATTGGAACTGGCCCAGCTCAAAGAGTCAGGAGTTTTCCGTCCTCATGATCAACCCTAGATAGGTCACCCCCCCCCTTTTTTTTTATCTTGAGCTATGACTTACTAGTAGCCAAATTTATTAGCGTAATTCCTCTACTACAGAAATGAGACTCTTCTCCCTTAAGCACTATGGGTAGTTAATGATTACTGGAGAAAACTGAGTCATTTTTGTCAATGATGTAGGCACTGATAGGTTACCCCTGCTCTCAAAAGTAACGCCACACCCACACATACTCATTCAAGCAACTCTTGATTAAACTCAGTGGATCACAGAAACAAAAAGAGTAAAAGAAAAAGATAAGAAAATAAAGGGGAAGTTGGATGTGGAAAACTCAGATGCAGAAGCAAGCCGATCTCTGTGAGGCCAGCCTGATCTACAGAGTGAGTTCCAGGGCAGCCAGGACTATAAGGAGAAACCCCATCTCAAAAATAAAAAAGGAGCCGGGTGTGGTGGCACACGCCTGTAATCCCAGCACTTGGGAGGCAGAGGCAGGCGGATTTCTGAGTTCGAGGCCAGCCTGGTCTACAGAGTGAGTTCCAGGACAGCCAGGACTACACAGAGAAACCCTGTCTCAAAAAAACCAAAAACAAAAACAAAAAAAATAAAATACAAAAGGTAGAGACTCCTTTAAAAAAACAGTTCAGAAAAAAAGAGTGGGAAGTGATTGGACGGGGTGATGTGGATTAAAATAGCCAAAATATATACACGTACGGCATTGTCAAGAATAGGCCAGTGGAGTGACTCAGTAGGAAAAGCATTTTACCAAGGCCGATGACCTGAGTTCAATTTTCAATTCCTGACTCTCAGGTGGTAGAAGGAGAGAATGGACTCCCACAAGTTGTCCTCTGACCTCTACACAGTGTGGGGGCGCACACGTGCGCGTGTACACACACACACACACACACACACACACACACACACACACCCCAATCCATCATCAATGTAACTGTCAAGGAATTATAAAGACTTCCTTTTTTGTTTGTTTGTTTTTGTTTTTCGAGACAGGGTTTCTCTGTGTAGCCTGGCTGTCCTGGAACTCACTCTGTAGACCAGGCTGACCCCGAACTCAGAGATCCACCTGCCTCTGCCTCCCAAGTGCTGGGATTAAAGGCATGCGCCACCACCGCCCAGCTATAAAGACTTCCTAATATACCTTCCCCACTTGACCTCCTCATGTTTCCTGAACACTTCATGTTCCAGATCAATATGAAAAAAATAAGTGGCATCTTTTCAGTCCCTGCAACTAAGTTCAGGAAAGCAAAGCAAATTGGGGGGGGGGGGAGGGGCGTGTCACTGAGAGGGGGAATGCAACATCTATCAGTATTGTCAGCATGGTAATATAAAATGATGAAGCTTCAGCCAGATAATAGTGAGTCTTCCGGTCCCATCTTCCGGTTGTTGTTCTTCTGAGATTGACTCATAAGATTTCAAGAAAGAGTCTGACTGAACCAGTCCCCTCCACGATAATCTTTCTATACCTTAGTAAAGTCCCCAGCTGTGTAAAAGGCAGTTGGAGGCCGGGGACCCCCGAGTAACTCAAGCTCTTCAGTCACACTCGTGGGCTGAGATGAAGACAGAGGAGGTTGAGGCTTAAACAGTAAAGATGATGTGAGCCTCAGAGAAGCTGCCCCCCACACCCACCACATTCCCTCCACACTGAATCAGCAGAGGTGAGTCCAACTGCACCTCACGCTATCTTATCTAGACCTGTGGTGGTCAGCAGCAGCAGAAAGAGAGCAAATAGCAGAGCCCTTGCCCCAGGCTCAATCCCGAGCACCGGAACCACAAAGAGGTCCTAAAGGTTAAGATAAAAGGAACCTCTGGCCTCACCTGGGATGCCAGACGCCTAGACAGATAGCCAAGCTTTATTCTAGATGTTTCTGTAAGGTGTCTGGATGACATTTAGTTTCAGTCAACAGACTCTGAGTGAATGGGAGGCTGGGATTGAACAGGACTCTCCTCCAAGGAAGGAAAGGGGGATGCTAGGCAACCTCCCGGCCTGATCCTCAGCCTTTCCCAGACCTCCAGCTTACAACCTACCCTGTAGATGGTAGGCTCACCGGCCTTGAACCAATTCCTTAAAATATATCTTCCCTGTGGAAATATACACCCTGGCTGTCTGAAAGATTTTTTAGGAAAACTAGACTAATACACCTTCCTTCAGCCCATCCAAGGGGTCTGAAAGAGCTAATGAAAGCCTGCATTGGAGTGAGCCATTGAGACAGGAAAGATTCCGACATCTGTTGGACATATGCATGTTGTGGTCTAATGCTCCAGTTACTCTACGGCATTCTACATACCAAACAGAAACCACGGGGGCAGGTGATGGCCATTTCCAAGTTCTCATATAAATAATCTCGGCCCCAAGTACCAAGTGCTGAAAAGCCATGAGCGAAGACCAACCCAAGGACTAAAGGTGTGTGGGAGGAGGGGCAGAGAAGACCGTCTCTGAGCTGGCATCGGAGAATGCCCGCCTCCAGGGACTGGCAAATGAATTCGATACCTTGTAGAAACCTGAAAATGCCAGTCCACAGCCTCCAGGGGAAATTGGTGGAACTCTCCGGTGGCATCCCTAATCTCCTTATGTTGTGCTTTTTGTTTTAGACTGTGCCACACGGGGAGCACTTCAGGAAGTGGCGAGGGGTGTAGATTTCAGTCTCAGGGCTGGCCTTCACTAGGCAAGAAGAACGGAAAACTGAAGACACTACTTTGTTATTAAAACAAGTAAATTAGTTAAGATGGATCAAAAATAATAGTAATCTCTTGCCTAAAACAAAAGTGGAAAACCAAGCAGGAAATGTTCTTGCATACCTACTGTGTATAAGGCACTGCTCTGTATACTTGAAAAGAGATTTTTTTTAATTTATTTATTTATTTATTTATTTATTTATTTATTGTACGTAAGCACACTGTAGCTGCCTTCAGACACTCCAAAACAGGGAGTCAGACCTAGCTCCAGGATTTATAAAGACTGGGGAGAGGCTAGAGAAATGGCTCAGTGGTTAAGAGCACCAACTGCTCTTCCAAAGGTCTTGACTTCAAGTCCCAGCAACCACATGGTGGCTCACAACCATCTGTAATGAATGAAATCCGATGCCCTCTACTGGTGTGTCTGAAGACAGAGACAGTGTACTTATATACAATAAATAAATAAACCTTTTTTTTTTAAAAAATAAGAGCTATCAAGAAAGAATTATATTAAAAAAAAAAAAAAAGACTGGGAAGACGGCTCAGCAGCTGAGAGCACTTGAGGCTCCTGCAGACAGCCCAGGTTCTATTCCCAGTAACTATCCTCATCTCTGTAATTTCTGTAAAATCCAACATCCTCTTCTGGCCTTCATGAATACTTTATGCACATACATATATACACATGCCTACGTATATACATGCAGGCAAATATTTATATAAAAAATCTTTAGTAAATCTTAAAAGAGAGAGAACCCAGGCATGGTGGTGCACGCCTTTAATCCCAGCGTTCTGAAGGCAGAGGCAGCCCAATCTCTAAGTTTGAGGTCAACCTGGTCTACAGAGCAAGTTCCTGAACAGCCAGGGCTACACAGACAGGCACTGTTTGGGAGTTGAGGGGAAAGGAGAGAATGGGAAATTTATGGTTGCTGGCCTAAATAAGTGATAGGGGTTCCCAGGGGGTTCCTGGAGCTCTTTGATCAACCAGTCTTGCCAATTGGTAAGCATCAATTTCTGGGAGAGACCCTTTATCAAAAGATAAGGGGAAAAGATTTGATCAAGATACTTAAGGTCAAGTTCTGCTTTTAGCATAATACACACAAAAATAGAAATTCAAGTAGAATTTGACTGATTATTTGTTAGAGAAGTTTTACAAAATTTATGAACTGGAGGCTGGAGAGATGGCTCAGCAGTTAAGAACACTGACTGCTCTTCCAGAAGTCCTAAATTCAATTCTCAGCAACCACACGGTATCTCCCAACCATCTGTAACGGGATCCAATGCCCTCTTCTGGTGTGTCTGAAGACATCTATAGTGTATTCATATAAAAAAAGTAGTAATTCTAAAAATTTATTTTAAAAATTATGAATCTTCCCCTGGGTACATGAGGAAGGACAGGCAGTGCACGTCCCCAAAGGTACTTCTCAGATTTGAGGGGCACCTGGGATTTCTCCTGTTAGTTGAGGGATCCTGAGGTGACACAGTTATGGAGAGCAGAGAGATGTGGAACTAAATGCTGAGCCTCACTGGAACTCTGAGTTGCATCCAAAACTATCGGGGTAAGTATCAGATCAGGAACAAAGTGTGACTGCATCAGAGGAGGTGCCATGACAGCTGGGCCTACAGAAAGGCCCCCACACCTCCGCACCCGCCGGGGAAGTGCCCTCCCTGTGTCAGCCCCTCGCGGAGTCCCCAGAAGTGCGTGGTCACTGGTGAGATACGGCTTTCATTTCTCTAACTTCCCCAAGCTTTCATTTACTAGACTTCCTTTAATTTGGATCCCAGTTGGTTGATCTTAAGGTGAAGGATGGAGAAATGAAATCTCAATTGTCATAGGAAAAGAGGAAGTCACCAAATTAGAGGAGTCCAAAATTTTTATTTACTTATTTTATGGTGTTTTTGTTCTTTGAAATTATAATTACATCACTTACCCCTTCCCTTTCCTCCCTTCGACCTCTCCCATGAACTGCGCCTATGTTCTCTCTCAAATTCACGGCTTCTGTTTAGTTCATTATCAAATATGTACACATTCTCTCTCTCTCTCTCTCTCTCTCTCTCTCTCTCTCTCACACACACACACACACACACACACACACACACACACACGATTAAATACATGTGCAGCCTGCGTGGTCCATGTAATGTCACCGGTAGAGATCTGATGTCAGGGCTGACAGCTCGCTATGGATAGCCAGCTGAGGGCTCTCCCATTCCCCACTGCCTGCATTCCCCGGATGCCCGCCGTTCGCTGTCTAGGGTTAAGGCCCTTCCATGTTATCTTGTGTGTTGATGTCATGCTTGTTCAGTTCTTGCCTAGGCAGCCATGTTGGTCAAGCTTCATGCAACTGATATCTGACATTTCTAGGAGAAACGATGTCACAGCGAATGATCCCTGAGCCCAAGAACCATGTTGGAGATGTATCAGTTTGGTACCATTTTTATTTCTAAAAGCAAGTTAAGGGGCCAGTAAGACTCCTCAGCAGGTAAAGGTGATTACTGTCAAGACTGGTGAGGTGAACTCAACCCCTGGGAGCCACATGGCAGGAGAGAACTGACTCCCAGAAGAGTGTGTCTGAGTTCCACCAAGTGCCATGGTGTGTGTGCATACCCAAACATAAATAAGTGCATTTCTTAATTGAAAAATAAAAGTACAGAGCTGGAGAGATGGCGCCGTGATTAAGAGCTTTTGTTTCTCTTGCAGAGGACCCAGGTTTGAGTCCCAGCACCCACATGGTGGCTCACAGCCCTCCCTAACTCCAGTCCCTGGAGCTGATGCCCTCTTCTGACATGGTGACACACAAACATACATTCAGGCCAAACACTCACACAAAATAAAATAAATATACCTTGAAAAACTTAAAAATGAATAAGTATAGTGTGAATAAAAGCTTCTGTTTTATTTTGTCATGGACACTGCTTATCTTAGTGTAGTATTGGCATTAAGAAAATACTGACTAGTGCATGCAGTAATTGAATTGTTATAGCTTGATTCAATCTTCTTTCGTTGTTTGTTTTGTTGTTCATTTTGGGTTTTTGTTATTCAAGACTGGGTTGCTCTGTGTAGCCCTGGCTATCCTAAACTCACTCTGTGGAACAGAGCTCTAACTGCCTCTGCTTCCTGAGTACTGTGATTGAACAAGTTGAATTTTACAAAATTTCCATGAATACAGCTGCAAGTAGCTCCAGAGACATAATAAAGGCAGTCTCCATCCCAGAAGAGCATTAGGGGAAAGGTCATGGTCAGTTTCTTGACTTATGCTCTCCCACATTGTCTCACAGAGACCTGGAGACCAACCTCTCTCACAGTGACCTGGGAGCCAACCTCTCTCCCAACACAAGCTGCTCAGGCCTCTGAGTAATAACCAGTCACTTTCCATTGGTGTCAAGGCCTGAACAGACACCAAGCTATTGCAAAAGGCCAAAGGAGATAGGATCTATTTTTCTTAGATACAGTATTTAAATTGTCCACCACTTCCACAATTTGAAAAGGAAAGTGTGCTTTCTGCATGCCCACAAGACCAGCCACGGTTGACTGCTGGATAGAGGAAAGGGTAGCGTTAAAGGCGCAGCCATCTGCCTGCCCTGGCTCCTGGGGAGGCTACACAGGCTAATTGGCACCCTTACCCACCTCTAGACCCACCCTTACCATCGCGCCTCCACCATCTGGCTAGACGGTCCGGTCTGCCAACACCAGCTCCTTCTAGCTTTCTTTGGCTGAAGCAAACCATAGATGGCACCCTCCTAGGAAGATAAAAACAGACGTCCGTGAAACTTTTCAGCCTTGAATTTGTAAAATTTTAAGGAAATGACACCAATTATTTTCTCTGTCCCCACAACCAATACCCTCTCCCTCACTGGCCCTTGTCATCTTTCCTTCTCTCCTTCTAGGCAAAGGGGTAGGTGTGGGATCCAGTGTGGCTTGTAATTGACAGTTGTCTAATGATAGCCAAGCAACTAATGCTTGCAGTGATTCTCTCTCTCCCCATGGTTTCACTCAGTTAGTTAGGGGTATACATGGGAGTCAAGTACTGTAAATATAAGGTCTCTTGCTATGAAGCCACAAAAAAACGGCGACAGGTACATTTCTGGGACGGTAAGAACTCAGATAGCATTGATCCTTACAGACTCAGCAGAAGGAGAATACCAGTAATGCAGACTAAGGTTTTGAGGGTTTGAGCCTTCCAACAAGTAAACACCAGGTAGCTAATAACAGAGAAGAAATAGGACTCCTTCTGTCTGAGGACTGATGTGACCTGGGTAAGCTGACGCTGGGACCACCCGGGTTGTCTTGGTTTAACAAAATCCTGTTAGTCTGTGTTACACACACATCTTCCCCTGTTAGTTCTTTCTTGTTTCTATTTTGTTTGCTTCTTTGTTTCAAGATAGCATGTCACTCTGTAGCTTTGGCTGTCCTAGAATACACTGTGTAGACTAGGCTGGCCTCAAACTCACAGAGCTCCGCCTGCCTCTGCCTTTTCTTTTCTTTTTCTTTTTTTTTCTATCTTGAACTGCAATCATTATAGACTTTATATAAAGATCACATAATATAATGTTAAATATATTATATAGTGGGTTTTTTGGTTTTTTTTGGATTTGTTTTTTTTGTTTTGTTTTGTTTTGTTTTGTTTTGTTTTTTTGAGACAGGGTTTCTCTGTGTAGCTCCGGCTGTCCTGAAACTCACTCTGTAGACCAGGCTGGCCTCAAACTCAGAAATCTGCCTGCCTCTGCCTCCCAGAGTGCTGGGATTACAGGCGTGCGCCGCCGCCACCACCACCCCGTCTTTATATAGTGTTAAATATATTATATATAATATGATAAGACCTGTTTGAGACAAAAAGCAATTGAATACACACTTTGAAAATCACAAAGCTATCATTGACTCAGAGTGGGAATCCCAGTTACAGTGTTGGTAATGGGCCGCGGTTAGCCTGTGATGAGGAGATAGCCTAGTGTTTACCACGCTGAAGTAAGTTACTCGAGGAAAATGACTGAGTATATACTTTTTACTTTATAACAAAGCCAAAAACTTAGTGTAGAATGTTTTCCTAAATTAGGTGAAATTAAGCTGAGACCCAAATCTGTACAGAACTCGGGCACTCCTACCTGTAGCAGAATGTTTTATACACAGTTCAGCTCTTCGTCCACTCTAGGGAGTCTAAGTGTCCGGGGAGTTCTTCACCATCTGAATTTAGCAAACAGTAGGCGCTACCTACCTCCACCCTGCCTCTTCTTTCTCCACTTCCTCTTCCTCCTCCTCTTCCTCCCTCTCCTCCCTCTCTTTGGAAAGAAAAGAACAGGAAGGCAAACTGCAAGCCCTGGCAGTCTCTGGACATGGGAGGATGGAGAAGAAGAAGAAAGATGGCAGTGCTTTTAGAGTTAGGGTAGAAGAAAAGAGCGTAAACCGTGAAGGCTCGGCTGGATGGTGGTGGCACATGCCTTTAGTCACAGCACAGGGAAGCAGAGGCAGCCTGGCCTACAGAGCGAGTTCGAGGACAGTCAGGACTGTTACACAGAGACACCCTGTCTTGAGAGGGTGGGGGGAAGGGGGAGGAGGAGAGAAAAAGAAAAAGAAGAGAACGCAAAGGGTCTCCAGAGAAACAGTGGGATTCCCAGAGTGTCAAGGAAAGAATGCCTAGGCCTTTGAACCACATCCAAAGAAGATATGGAAAAGTAGAAAAAGACAAATTATTGCTTTTTCATTTTTTTTCCCAAGATAGGTTTTCTCTGTGTATACCTGGCTGTCCTGGAACTTACTTTGTAACCAGGCTGGCCTTGAACTCACAGAAAGTGAGTGCTGAGATTTAAGGCATGTGGCATCACTACCAAGGTATTCTTTTGAACTCAGCAGACAGGCTTAGGCCCCGCAGAGCTGCTGTTGGAAGCTCTGTGCTAGGGAGCTGGTCCTGGGACGTCTGAGCGCACCGTCTCATTAAGGAGGTAATTACTCCTTCCAGCGTCTTAGCATCTTAGCGTGCCTTCTCATGAATCAGCTTTCCTGCAGGGTGGTCTCCCGGTGATTGACAGGCTTGGTTGGCTTAATTCTTAAGGGAGGAAATAATAGTAAGCAGTTCTAATCTTTAATCAAAACCACCTCCCGCCCTTGACACTAAACCTCCAGCTGCCCATTTCTCCGGCAACTTTAGAGAAAGGCCACTCGGATGAACCGGCTCGCATTTTGACCCAAAACCCAGCGGCCCGGAGCAAGGCAAAAGCAGGGAGCCCGTCGGCAGCGGGGACGTCAGGGGCCTGTAAGTGCAGCCTTGTGTGTCGGCAGCTGTACAGACTGTGCTTGTTGCTCCGCAAGAACAGTCTGACCGGAAAAGCTGTAGGACTCCTGCATTAGCCTCCTGTGACCCTGAGCGAGAACCTTCCCAGGAGGCTGTGAGCCACCTCCTGTCTGCTTATGCTGAGATCACTCTCTACCGCCCATAACAAAGGAGTGCCTAACCCGTGAGAACGAGCCTCTAATAGTAACTTCCGAAGATTTACAGGCTGGGGATGGTAGAGCGTTTGCCCAGCGTGCCTGAAGCCCCAGGTTTGATCTTAAGTCAGGGAATCTGAGGTTCAGGGTCATATCCAGGGAGCTGCACGGCCACTTCAAGGCCAATGTACAAAAGACCCTGTCTCAAAAAGAGGAGCAAGAAGGGTGCAAGGGGCTGGAGAGATGGCTCAGCAGTTAAGAGCACTGAACGCTCTTCCAGAGGTCCTGAGTTCAAATCCCAGCAACCACATGGTGGCTCACAGTCATCTGTAATGGGATCTGATGCCCTCTTCTGGTGTGTCTGAAGACAGTAACAGTGAACTCACATACATTACATACATACATGCATACATACATACATACATACATACAGGAGTGCCTAACCTCTTGGGTTTTAGTTAATTCCAAATGCAGTCAAGTTGACCACAAAGATCAGCCATCGCAGATAGTATAGCAACATTTCTACGTTTTCTTGAGGTGGATAGCTATCAAGCAAGCCCTAAAACCTGTATTTGATTTCCAGGACCCAGATGGTGAAAGAGGAGAACTGACTCCCATGAGGCTTTCGCCATCCTCCACGTGTGTTCTGTGATACACATAAGTACACACATCGTCACATGTAGTTAGACACACACACAAGTAAATAGATGTAAAAAAAATGTAAAAATAGAAAATTTTGCCTCAGAAATATTTAACATGTATTTATTTATTTTTGTTGGTGGTGGGTTTTTTTTGTTTTTTTTTTTTTTTAGTTCTGGTTTTTGAGTCGGGGTTTTTCTGTGTAGCCCTGGCTCTCCTGGAACTTTCTGTGTAGACCAGAGTAGCTTCAAACTCACAGAGATCCACCTGCCTCTGCCTCCTTTAAAAGCATGCAATACTACCTCCACTTCATGTACATTCTAAAAAGCACTGATATCGGTCGGCATGGTGTCTGCAGTGGTTTGAATGAGATGTTCCACAGAGCCTTGGGCATTTAACAATGTAGTCTTTCCAGTTGGTGGTGCTATTGAAGGTGTGGCCTTCTTGAAGGAAGTTATGTCCCTGGGGGAGGTGGATTGGCTCCCTCCATATCTCTGCTTTGTGCTTGCAGTTCAAGATGTGAGCCCTCAACTGCTGAGGCCTGCTGCCTGCTGCCTGCTGCCTCTGATCCACCATCATGGACTCTAACCCTCTGGAACCATAATCCCAACTAAACTCTTCCTTCTATCAACTGCCTTCCTCATGGCATATCACAGCAATAGAACAGTAACCAGTGCGGTCTAATGCACGTATACTAGTACTTAGCAGACTGAGACAGAAGGATAGCAAGTTCCAGGCTAGCCTTGGCCACATAGTAAGCTCAAGGCAAACCTAGGCTACAGAGTGAGCCCCTGTCTCCAAAAAACTTAAAATTATGTTATGCTTAAAAAGAAAATGAATTGGCCAGGTGTAGTGGTACATGCCTTCAATCCCACCACCCAGGAGGCAGAGAGATCTCTGTGAGTTCAAGGCCAGCCAGGCCGTTGGTGGCGCACGCCTTTAATCCCAGCACTTGGAAGGCAGAGGCAAGCAGATTTCTGAGTTCCAGGCCAGCCTGCTCTACAGAGTGAGTTCCAGGATAGCCAGGGCTACACAGAGAAACCCTGTCTCGGAAAACAAAAACAAAAACAAAACAACAACAACAACAACAAAAAACAAACAAGGCCAGCCAAGGCTATAAAGCAAGACCCTGTCTTTAAAAAACAAACAAAATCTGGGCGTGGTGGCACACGCCTGTAATCCCAGCACTTGGGAGGCAGAGGCAGGTGGATTTCTGAGTTCGAGGCCAGCCTGGTCTACAGAGTGAGTTCCAGGACAGCCAGGACTACACAGAGAAACCCTGTCTCGAAAAACCAAAAAAAAAAAAAAAAAAAAAAAAAAAAAAAAAAAAACCAACAACAACAACAAAACTCTTCTAAACATTTGGTGCTGAGTAGTTCCTCTTTTGAGGGGTTGCGCGATTGTTCCTGTTGTCTACTAGACTTAGTCGCTTTCTCGTCCCAATGCATTAACTGTGTATATCAAGTACAATAGAATCACCCATGGATCAAGGTTTGGAATAATGCATCAGAGATTAATGCAAAGGAAAATGGGCCTGAGGCTGTGGTTCAGTTAGTAGGGAGCTTGCTAAGGATGCATGAAGCCCTGGGTTCAAGCCCCTGCACACCATAAAACTAAGTTCGTGTGATCGTGCATACCTCAGAAGGCAGAGGCAATGGAATCAGAAGTTAAGGTTATCACCGGCTACACAGCAGGTTCAAGGATAGCCTCAGCTGTACCAGACCTTGTCTCAGCCAAACAAAATCAAACTAGAGGAGACAAACATGTGTTACGATTTTTTTTGTTGTTTTTTGTTTGTTTGTTTGTTTGTTTTGGTTTTGGTTTTGATTTTTTCGAGACAGGGTTTCTCTATATAGCCCTGGCTGTCCTGGAACTCACCCTGTAGACCAGGCTGGCCTCGAAATCCGCCTGCCTCTGCCTCCCAGAGTGCTGGGTTTACAGGCGTGCACCACCACCGCCCTGCTATGTGTTAGGATTTTGACATAAAGTATCCAGGTGTTTAATATTAGGTGTCTACCTGGCGTTATTGAACGGTAATTGGGTCATGAGAGCACTGATTTCATTAAGGAGTTTGTAGCTGTGGTGGTGTGAATGAGAATGGCCCTCACAGGCTCAGAGATTCGAATACTTGGTCACCAGTGAGTGAGTGACAGTGTTTGATTTAAGAGGTAGTGTGGTCTTGCTGGAGGAAGTGTGTCACTGAGGGTGGGCTCTGAGGTTTCAAAAAAGCCCGTCCCAAGCCCAGAGTCTGCTGTCTTCCCGCTGCCTGCAGATCTGGATGTAGAACTTCTCAGCTCTGTCTCCTTTACCATGGCTGCCCCCGTGCCGCAGGGCTTCCCACCATGATAATGGACCAAACGTAGGAAACTCTAAGCAAGCACCAAATAAATGCTTTCCTTTGTAAGAGTTGCCAAAATCACGGTGTCTCTTCTGAACCGTAAAACACTGAGACAGTAGCTACAGGGAGTAGCTACTTGGGAGGAGGGGCCTGGTTGAAGGAAGCCGTCACAGGAGATGACCTTTAAAGGGCATATCGCGTCTCTAGTCGTTACCCTCACCTCTCCTGCTCCCTCCTCCTCTCTGCCATGAAGTGAAATACACTGTGCTCTCCTGTACAATAGTCTTCTGTCTCATCACACATGAGCCCAGAAACAACAGAGCCAAGAGACCGAGGACTGCAACCTTTAAATCCGTGAGCCTGAACAAACCCTCTTCCCCTTAAGTAGTTTATCTCAGACAAAACATCAAGTGACACATGCATGTGGCAGCGTGGCCAGACAGAAGCGAAGACTCATCAAGAGGAAAGCAGCACTTGGCAATAGATGACTTAGGTGGGTGTTCTGAGTACGCTTAGCCTGGGAAGTGGCACTTTCCAGAGGAGTGGCCTGTTGGAGTAGGTGTGGCCTTGTTGGAAGAAGTGTGTCACTGTGGGCTTTAAGACCCTCATCCTGGCTTCTTGGAAACCAGTCTTCTCCTAGCAGCCTTCAAATGAAGATGTAGAACCCTCAGCTCCTCCTGTACCATGCCTGCCTGGATGCTGTCATGTTCCTACCTTGATGATAATGGACTAAACCTCTGAACCTGTAAGCCAGCCCCAATTAAGTGTTGTCCTTTATAAGACTTGCCTTGGTCATGGTGTCTGTTCATAGCAGTAAAACCCTAAGACAACTTAATTTAAAAAGGGGGGGGGGACTGAAGACATGGCTCAGCAGTTAAGAGCACTGACTGCTCTTCTGAAGGTCCTGAGTTCAATTCCCCGCAACCACACGATGGCTCACAACCATCCATAATGAGATCTGACTCCCTCTTCTGGAGTATCTGAAGACAGCTACAGTGTACTCACCTATAATAAATAAATAAATCTTAAAAAAAAAAAAAAAAGCCTGTGAAACCCGCATATGAAGATGATGACTGTAGACCCACTCACTCACGAGACAACACGCTTGAAAGCTCTACAGATTCAGCTTCCACTGAAGGTCTGAGCTGCAACACAGCCCACATTCACCAAATTCTACAGATACACACACCCTGCACGGAGTCTTCGCTTCTCGACCAGCACCTGGATTTGCCGGGGTCACACCTATTTTCATGTGATTTATTTAGCTGTTCCCTATTCCTGGAATGTCTTTTCTACTTATCAAGATATATCTGGGCCCTGCAAGTTCTCAGCATTCACCCAAAATGCTTCCTTCCGCTTTCTTATGCCCTGGCTTGGGCACCTCCTTCAGCACAAGTCAAACTCATTTCAAAACGATGATTGCAGACACAGTACTTAGATATTTTTGACCACAAAGGAAGAGATCAGAAGGGCCAGTGTGGTGTCTGGGGCTGTAGCTCGGTTTGTAGAGTGCTTGTCTTGCATGCAGCAAACCCTGGGTTTTACCCTCTGCACCAAATAAAACAGGCATGGCAGCACAGATCTGTCATTATAAATCTAGCTAGAGTAAGAATGGAAATCTTCCTTCCCACTAGCTAGCTTTCATGATCCCAGAAGGTGTTGTGCAGGACACAGGGGGGTGGGGAGTGGTGGTGGGGGAAGCATCAGTCATCTTAGCCAGCTGGGAATCCTATGAACTACAATCCCAACCTGCATGTGTCCCCAGTGCCATAAGGCACAAGTGCTACAGCAATAGCCAACTGTGCTCTGACTGGATTTTCCTGTTCTATAGGAAGGGACCCATGTATGATACTTAGTCCAAATTTCATGGTTGAGAAGTTTGTAGGCCCTGGGGAGGAGGAACCTTACTACTGTTGTATAGCTAAATCAATATGAACCCAAAGTTATATGGCATCTAAATATTTTTATTTATATAGTTAATCTCACCAGAAGAGAATAAGACCACTACTACAATTTTTGAGCCAAATTTGAAGCAAGCTTTATTAAATCCAGGCCAAGAAAACAAACACTGGCCAGGTCCATACAAGATTCCCAGAGAATGGCTGTGAAGGTCCTGAGTTCAAATCCCAGAAACCACATGATGGCTTACAACTATCTGTGTTGAGATCTGACACCCTCTTCTGGTGTGTCGGGTGTGTGTGTGTGTGTGTGTGTGTGTGTGTGTGTGTGTGAAAACACGTAGCTGCTCACAGAAGCCCATGAAGTTATCTGCCCGTTGGGAAGTAGGGTTTAGAGGTTAGAGGCATTTTTGTTTTATAGATCTCTTAAGCACTGCCTTAGTTTTGTTGCTGTGTAGAGACCATGACCACCACAGCGACTCCTATAAAGGAAAATATTTACTAGGACTGGCTTACAGTTCAGAGGTTTGGTCCATTGTCATCATGGTGGGAAGGGTGGTTGGCATGCAGGCAGACATGGCGCTGCCGAGGTAGCGGAGAGCCGAGGCTTGGCCGCTGCTTCCTTAGACAGCCCGGGAGAGTGGGGCTGAGGGAACGGCCCAACGCTGGGCTCTGGGGCAAAACCACAGACTGCGATGAGAACACTGGGCCCAGGTGTCTACAATTCCATTCTGACAGTAGAAATGAAAACGCATAAGCTTTATTTGAGGGAGTTTCCTTTGTTAATTTTTTACTTTTTGTTTTTTTTTTTTTTTGTTGTTGTTGTTTTGTTTTGTTTTTTCGAGACAGGGTTTCTCTGTATAGCCCTGGCTGTCCTGGAACTCACTCTGTAGACCAGCCTGGCCTTGAACTCAGAAATCCGCCTGCCTCTGCCTCCCAGAGTTCTGGGATTACAGGAGTGCGCCACCACCGCCTGGCAAAGTCTCATGTCACCAAGGCTGGCTCTGGATTTGCCATTATAGCTAAGGGTGATGAGCTCTAGTCCTCCTGCCTTTGTCTCCTGAGTGCTAGAGTTACAGGCATAACCTACCATGCCTAACCGGGAAGGGCTTATTGTGGTTGCTGTTTTGTTTCGTTTTTTATTTTTCCTTTCTTTCTTTCTTTCTTTCTTTCTTTCTTTCTTTCTTTCTTTTATTTGTTTATTGGTTTTTAGAGACAGGGTTTCTCTGTGTAGTCCTGGCTGTCCTGGAACTCACTCTGTAGACCAGGCTGGCCTCCAACTCAGAAATCCGCCTGCCTCTGCCTCCCAAGTGCTGGGATTAAAGGCGTGTGCCACCACTGCCTGGCATAAAACACCTCCCTCCCTCCCCCACCCCCATCCCC